>CM037996.1:28534139-28981104 GCA_021234005.1 Nephelium lappaceum
TCTTCGGACATCCTATCACCAACAACCTTGACAAAGATGGAAATATCAAGTGATAACCGGAAGGGCAGAAGTTGACGAGGCTTTCTAATCCGAAGAGAGTCAATTCCTTAAGTTGAGGGAGCACTAATTCTAATTGTGTGTCACCTGTCATGTCTGCTTCATCTTTCTGTCCAAATATTTCTTCTAATTGAGGTGATAATATTACTTTCAGGGATGTCAGTTGTTGAAGATCTAATCGAGCTATGGTGACGGTAAATAGTGCTTTTAATTTGTCACACCGAAAGACAAGGATGGAAGAGAGATTTGGAAAGAGTGGAAGCTGGACATGATCCTCTCTATCATCTTCAACCATCACTTGCTCCAATTCCCCACAAGTCTCAATATAAATCGTTTTCAATTGCAGCAGATTTCGAGCAAGACTTGACGACAAGACATGTCTAAGCTTTCTACAATTACTCACATGTAGGATTTGAAGATTTGGAAGGCTCAAAAGATGTGTGGGTCCCTTATACAAGCACTCCAGTTCTCCTAGAAACTCCAACCCTAATGTCTTCAAACTTGAGAGAGAAAATTGTTGTCCAAATTGAAATATCACTTGTACTTTACTATCAATAATGCTTAACACTTCCAAATTTTCAAAGTTATTTGTCAATTGAAGCAGAACTCCTTTACAAAACTCACCACTATCTTCCATTTGAAGAACCTGTAATGTCTTTTCTCAAAAAAAAAAAAAAAAAAAAAAACACGAATCTGTAAGATCCGCATAGTATCAAAATTTAATTTTATTGTTACAAAATTATTTAAATAAAATGAAGGTTTTATAGTATTTGTATAATTTAAACTAATTATAGAGTAGTTAAAGAGAAATGAAACTTTCTCTTTGAACTGTTTGGGAGCAAAAACGTTAAATATTGACATAGGAAAATAATAATAATAATAATAACATAATGGATCTCTGAAAACTAGTTATATTTTAATATTTTCATTGTTTTAACTAGTTATGTTTTAATATTTTCATTGTTTTTCACTTTTGTCATTAACCTTTTAACGATTTTGTAAGTAACATATGGGACCTATTAAATAATACTTTATTTATTAAAATTATAGTTATCAAAACATATATATATATATATATATATATGTGGGAATTAAATTTATCTACTTATTTTTATTATTGACTAATATACTTTTCTCAGTATTAATAAAATATAGCTTTATTTTATGATAATGTGTTTCTTAATCAAGAAAAATCACCCACACGTTTTAAATTAACTTAAATTTTTTTATTAAAGAAAACTTTAATTTATTTTTTTAATAAAAAAGATCATATAAAAATTATATACTTTTATATTGTCAATCAAAAAACATTAATTTAAATTAAAATTTAAATACATACAATATTGCTTTTCCAATTTATTCTAACAATATTCTGTAAAATATATTTCCGAAACAACTAGAACAATATATAACTTGTCCACTTCTTTTATTAATATAATATAATTTTTGTGTATCCTATCACAAAAAAAAAAAAAAAAAAAGCAGTTCGGACAATGTACCTTTTAATTAGCAAACATTAATACAAATTAAAATTTATAGAATAAAAAATGGGAAAAATATAAATTTGAAATATGTCACAAACATAATATTATCATTCTTGGAATATTATTGGTGACAATTGAAGCTGAATTTTAAAAAATATTGAACAACGAATAAAATTAGTACACATTTTGGTTAACTAGAGTTGACAGGATTAAAAACTCTAACTGTAAACTTCAAGGTACCAAATATCTGGATAGTATATAATGAATGAAAGTAAGTTTAATATAATTTAATATTTTCCTCGAGAGAGACATAAAGATAAATAAAATACCTTAGCAGTACTCTGCAGATTAGCTCCAAATTCAGCAGCTAAAGACGGAGTCCACCTGAGACGTAACTCTTGCAGAACTGGCCAAGTTGAACTATAATTTTCTGAGCAAAAGTTTTTCAAGTTTTCTAGTATATCAAGTTTTAATTTTCTTAAGTTGGGGAGCAACAAATCATTTCCACTTCCCGCAGCCACATCATCCTTTGTTTCCTCTGCTTTTATTTCGACAATGTGCTCCAAACTGTTACAATCGCTTACCCTCAGTTGTTGTAGCTGCAACAAACTTCGAGCAAGGTTCAATGTGAAGACATATCTCAACTTCCCACAACTATCCACTTCAACAACTGTCAGACTTTGCAGACTTACTTGCTGGGTGGGACCCTTCCATATATTCCCCAGATTTGGTAAATCAAACAAATCTAAACGTGCTAAACTGGAAAGTAGAGAAGGATTTTCTTTGGTATAGCATGACCCCTCCAGTTGAAACACATCTTGTAGCTCATGACATTTATGGATGGTCACTTCTTTCAGCTTTCGTAGTCTTTGAATGAACGACGTTGGAAATAAGCAACTTATTCTCTCACAATCCTTCACTTGTACAGTTTCCAAGTTTTCTAGAAACCCCTTGGGAGGCCTTCCTCCATTACAAATTTCTCTTAGATGAACAAAGCGTAGAGATAAATGCACCAAATTAAAGAATGCAAAGGATGGCAAATGCTGCTGCGTCAAATCAATGATGTATTCCACTTCTTGCAAATGTAGTTTACTAACCTCAGAAAGACTGGTATTGCTACTTTCTGCGCTTTTCCCTTCAGCCTCCCATGCTTCAAAGCTATTATCAATATATAACTCTTCTAATCGAGATGAACTTGGTATTACATTTATAGGAATCCTTTTCAAAACAAAACAACCTGTTATACTCAACATCCTTAATCTATTGAGCTCTCTTAGTTCTTCGGGCAATTCAACCAACTCACAACCATACAAAATAAGAATCTCAAGCTTGGCCAACATTTTCCACGAAGACATGTCTCTCAATTTGCAATTGATCAACCGTAATGTCACAAGTTCTGTTAGTGATTGAAGTGAATTTAATGATAAATGAAAACCCTTAAGCCTTGCAACTTTAAGTGCTTTCATCGCTTCAAAAAATTCATTTGAAACACCACCATCTCCATCCAATAACAAAATTTCCAGCTTGGGACATACCAGTTGATTAGGAAACACCTCTATTTTGCTTTGCATCAACGAGATAGCTGTGCACTGTTTTATGTCCTTGTGTTGTGGCCACTCCGCCAATCTCACGCCAGCTTTAACCATGAAAACATTTTCCCCTTTAGATGCTATCCATAAGGCAACATCACGAACCAAATTATGCATTTTCACAAATCCTTCTTCAGCATCTAACAATAAACATGAATCTTTGAGGTTATTAATTCTTACTCGTAATAGGCTTCTTGCATCCTCAATTGAGTAAGCAGCTGGAAACAAATCTAGCCCTGCTCCAAGGCTTAGTAATTCCTTTAAATCAATTTCATAATCTTCAGGAAACAATGAGCATAACAAAAAACAGAACTTTGTTCCTTCTCCTTTCAAATAATCATAACTCAATTTAAGACAAGCATAAACATGAACATAATCACCTTCTACTTCTACTTGATCAAGTTTTGAATTTTTCAATTTTCGATACACTTCTTTCCATTCGTCAACACCTTTATGTTTCAAGAGCTTTCCAATAGTTACAATAGCTAAAGGCAAACCATTGCACTCTTTTAAGACTTTTTGTGCCACATCACTCAACACGGTGTAGTCATCGCCTACTTCCGCATGCTTTTTAAGGAGATCCATCCCTTGTTCTTGGTTGAGGACATCTAATCGAACTTTTTTTTGGCACATGGCAATACATACTCGTTCAACACCAGTATTTATAAGAATTTTGCAGCCTGTATGCTCCTCGCCAAAGGGAATTCCAATTGTTCTCAAATCAAGCTCCATCCATACATCATCTAAGATTAAGAGGATTTTATTTTCAATCTTCAATCTTAAAAATAACCGTTTTGCTCTTTCTAGCTCATATTTCTCCTCTAATTTCAAACGTAATGAGGATGCTATATGATCTTGAATTCTCATAATGTTTACATCCTGAGACACAACAACCATAATAACCTCATCAAAAAGCTTTTGTTCTTTAGTAGCATTACCCACTGCCTTCGCCAAGGTTGTTTTACCTACACCTCCCATCCCATACAACCCAACAATGCTCGTCTTATCATCTTTCAATGCCTTGATAATTCCATCGAAGGCAAATTTTGTAGACTCGAAAGTCATAAAATCTTTAGGTGCTAGAAATTCTATTCCTGGTAAAATAGCAGGAAGAGAAATGTTGCTGAATTTGGCACCGTCTTGTAGCTTCAATAGTATGCTTGTCTGCTTTGCTGCTCTTCTACTTAACTTATACTTGCAACCCCAGTTAGAACACCACCCATTAAGACGTGACTCATTTGCATTAATTTCTTCTTCCAAGCTTCGAACATCTGCCACTGCATTGCTTGCCTTGTCCAGCCAATTCTCTACATTTTTCTTAGTCACTTCAGTATTTCTTCTTGCTGTCTCAACTCGCTGTTGCACATCCTCTTGTGCCATTCTCAAATTTTCATCTTCTTTTTTAAGATCTTCAACAATGCTTTTAAAACAAAGTAAGTAACGACCTTGACGTAGGATCGGCTCCACCAAATATTCTGCTGCCTTGGACAAAATACCCCTCAAAAAAGCTGATGCAAATTCCATCCTATTTACATCAAAAGTTTATAAGCATGTGTAACACAATACGATTTGGGCAAGTGAAATGTAAAATTCATTATCTGAAAAGATTGACAATCTTTGGATAAACATGGAATAGAAGCAACTAGGAATCAAGAAAAATATGATTTTCAATTATTTCGTAGGCTATTGAATAAGAACTTCATATTGTCTCTCAATTGAAAACTATAAATTACTTAAAATGAATTAAATTAAACTAAATTTTAATTTCAATTTATTTGATTTTCTTAAGCAAAGTCATATAAGCAAAAATCAGAACAAAATATAAGGGTCTTATAGGACCATATAGAGCTCGAGATGATGTTATGATATCAATAATTCTACCCATAAAATTATAAAATTGTACTAATATATATATTTTTTAATTAACCAAGTAATTACTATTTGAAAAGGAAAATTTGTATTACCAACACAAAACTAAACAATATAACTTAAAATTAGAATCCACCTTAACTAATCATCTATTAAAATCGGAACAAAAAATTAACATTATATGAATAACAGTTCATGCTCACCTCACTTTTCTTCAACAAACTCTGCAAAATCTGCTGTGGATCACCTATGAAAACAAACATATAAGACTTGTAAGGTCAAATATGTGGACCAAATTTAAAGTTACAAGATTTTTTCTCTCTCTCTCTTTTGCTTTTTTAAAGTTGGGCCCCCCGTGAATTGCACAAATTTAAAGTTACAATATTTTTTCCCTCTCTCTTTTGTTTTTCAAGTGGGATCCTCTGTGTCTGCCATTACTTGGTAATTATTTAGACTTATTAGGATCGTGGCAGAAAAGAAATCTTTGAACAATAAATTAGTTGCGACTTTACCTTAAAAATACTGGTATGGTTAAAGGTGTTTTCGTTGTCTTTTTGATAAGCTAAATTGCATGACAATTAATAAAAAATTACCTCAAAGTTTTTAAAGATTATCTCGAGTAGGACAATTTCCATGGCATGTTAAAACTAACTGTCAGAAACATGCATCATTGTTTGGGTGTGAGACCCATGTGACCATGTCACCCCTACAATCAATAATTGAAAATGACTCACAAGCAATGGTAAATAGGAGATGATAATATTAAAAAAAAAAAAAAAAAAAACCAAACCACCATCTTCTTCTACCTCCCTCATCTCCATCTCCATCTTCTACATTTTTTAAAATCATCAAATCATTCATCATCATCAAACCAACCAAATCAATATCATCATCAAACAACCAAATCAAACAAAAATATATCAAAGTCATGAAAATTGAAAATATTAAACAAAAAAAAAAAAAAAGCTTGATCTCCAAGGGAGACCAGATCTGGTCTCGATTTGGTCTCCCATGGAGATCGACCGTCTCCATCACTGGAGATTACTCTAGCGATGGAGACGGCGACCAGCGATGCCGTCTCCATCGCTGGAGTAATCTCCAACGATGGAGATCTCCATCGTTGGTCGAGACCAGCGATGGTCATCTCTGGAGATTACTTCAGCGATGGATCTCCATCGCTAGTCTACAGCGACCAGCGATGTCGTCTCCATCGCTGGAAATACGTCCATCGCTGGAGTAATCTCCAGCGATGGTCATTGCTAGAGTAATCTCCAGTGATGAAGATGCCATCTCCATCGCTGGAGACGGCCGTCTTCATCGTTGGAGACGCTGTCGTCTCCAGCGATGGAGACGGTCGATCTCCATGGGAGACCAGATCTGGTCTCCCATGGAGACCAGTTTTTTTTTTCTTTTTCTAATTTTTTTTAATTTTATTTTTAAATTAAATTAAAAAATATATAATATATTAATTTTAAATTTATTGAAGGGTATTTTAGTCTTTTTATACTTTTAACCATTGACCATCAGGATTTAACCATTGTTGACTGACCGCAGGTGAGGTTCGTGTAGAGTTTTTGAAACCTCAGGTAGTATCCGTGTGAGTTACCCAAACATCGTAATATTTGTGTAATTTCGTCAAATCTCAGGGAAGGTTTATACAATTTGCCCTTTAATAAATATTTATGCATCTTTTCTAAACACACGGTTTACTTTTCCTATCGCATACTATCAATTATTGTCCCCCTCGTCGTCTCCCACCGAGCACTTAGTCATCAATTATTATCCTCCATTCCATCAATTATAACAGACCACGTGAACTGTACCCCATTCTGTGCAAGGGATGTGATGTCATGTCACTTGCTTACTGCAACGCTTCTATTGAACTTTAAAAAATATCCAATTACAATAATATTAAATCTCATCTCATCACCACACCCTCTGTATTCATCTACCGTATTGATTTTCAACGACTCTCTATGTTTTCCATTCTCAGCCAAACAAGTATTTAACGGTTCATCTACTTTTTCATCTTTTTGCTGTAATGATTTGTTCATATTTTATCAAGACCAAAATTTTCATTTAAATTTCAAATAAATTTTAAGGGTGTAAAATTCTATCACTGTTTATCAACCCTCTTTCCCTTTTTTATATATAGTTAGTAGAAATGGATCCCGAAATCTATTTTATGTACTATAAAAATATAAATTAAAAAAGTAAACATAAATTAAAAAATAATAATTATAAAAAGATAGGAACCAAAATGATAATTGCTCCAAAAACAATACATAATATATGGTCACAATTATTACAAACTCTAAAGTAAAAATTATAACCTTTAGTCTTCCTTTGAAAACAGGCGAAAAGTAAGCGTAATGTGGATTCCAAATAAAGAATGATGTGGGTTCCAACAGAAAAACAAGGATTATATAAAAGTTGTTTCACCGAAAACACCTTGGGCATGGCATATCCCGGTATAAGGCGTACAATAACTAGCATCTTGCACAAGGTCTTTGGACCCTCAAGTTGGAAATTTGAGATAAAAAATAATATGAAAATTCAATAACCAATTTTGTATTTAGTTGCCTACCTAATCCTTCTCATAAATATGAACCATGTTTTTTTGCCTCTTTTACATAGAAAGATGTAAGTTATTACATAGTTTTTTGCGATTTGATGCAGGGATCTAAGAAGAGACATTGAAATTTTTCGAAGAGTGTGATTAAGCAAGATCATGAGCGTTCAGAAGACTTAAAGCCTCAGCCTGATGTGCAGAGCCTAGTGAAAATGGCACATATGAGAGAAGTGTTAAAATCCCTAAAGGTTACCTGCAACAACGAAAATATCCCATTTTATGATCAGCAAAAAGGCAATGTTCTAGCTCCAGGTTTGGAATAACAAAACTGTAGTTGTCAAAAAACTAGAAAATTGGAAACCCATGTTTGAAACCGAGAATTAACGAATACTTAATAAATAATTACATGAAGAGAAACCATGCCAACAGTGCTACCAGTCAAAGATCGAATTGCAGCATGAATATCCAACTTTCTTGTAGCCAACCATACGGCACCAATAGAAAATAAGGTTGTAGTGGCGAGAATACAGTGATCAAGCTGAATTAATGAAGAAACATGTAAAACCATTGATTCAAATTTTGATTATTGTTATCAAAATGGTAGTGATGGAAAATCATGAAACTTAAGTACTGAAAATGGTAAGATGTAATCTTAGCACATCAAAATTACCAACACTGTTGATGATGTATTCTCAAAGATGTTGCAAATGAGTGGCTTCATATCAAAAATATCATCGGGAATCCATGTGTCACCCATTTTCGAAAAAGTATTATAAGCACGACCCTGAAAATTCAGTATGCAAGCATTAACTTGGGTTGTAGGCAGGACAATCGAGCTATTTACTCAATCCTCGAGAAACACCAAATCTATCATGAAAACAATTATAGCACTTACAGCATCATTCCCTGCAACAAACGCTCCCGTGATAGCAGTAATTCCCACAATGAAACTGACAGGAAAGGCAAGTTTTTTTACTTTTGCTGCCCCACGAACCCAAGAAACTGATTCAGCAGGTGGTTCAGGCATAACAACAGAAAGACCAGTCCAAAAGAGGCTGCCGTAGATAACAAATGCAGAAGTAAGATGAGCAGCAAGACGGTATAGGCTTACTCTTGGCTGAGCATATTCAGCCGGTGGCTCCTACAAGAGAGAAAATACTTTTATAAGTTTTATACAAACCAGAGGCCAAAAACAAATTGCAAAATAGATAAAGGAAGAAAATACAGTGGAGTATTTCTTACCTCTAAACCACTGTTCACCATCCACCGACCAATAAAACCCTGGTCAGCACCAAGTGCAAAAAAGAGCAGAGAGTCTCAATCCTAGTCCTAAGGTAATGTATCCCTTACGAAGAAAATACAAGAATGGCAGAGCAAAAATGATACCCAGTCCCCTTCCCCACATACAGTGTGCATATTCCATCCAATAAATGACTTTGAAATCTTCAACACTCATCCCTTTGTTTACACTGTCAGAGATCAAAAACCAAGTTATTTGGGGTGTGCACGTATGTTCAATGTGATTTTCAAATGCTTACTAGAAGAAAAATATATTACTGCTACAAAGAGACCTGCAGTGTAGTTTGTACTTACCGTTTATATTCAGGTGATTGCTTATACTTCTCAAACTCCTGCAACCACTCGTCGTCTGACATAGTAGGGAGGCCACCAGCGAATTTCCAATCGGTCATTGAAAGAGCAGACTGTGTTAGTCAAGTAACACCACCAAGTACCACCACCATGCAGCAGAGCCAAAAAGCCATATCCCAACCATTTTCTGTGCACGAGGGCCCCCAGTTACCAGTAACTTCAATCCCTCCTTATTTTCCACACCTACAGACGCAGCCATGGACATGTTCCTCACAGATCGAGTACAAGTACCCTATGAACAACATTCTGTTATAGGTAAAGTTTCATACACACATAAATTTACACTCAAAAAGTGTAAAACATCAGCCGTCACTAATTTCAAAGATCGGTCCACCAACAATTCAAAATGATAAACATCCTACACAATGATACTACCTTTGACAATACTAATGTGGCCATTCAAATCCATTCACGGCAGTAAATTCAATCTCCTTAAATTTCTAATTTCACAATGCAAACAAAGCAATTCTAATTCTACCACAAAAATATGCGTAAATGAATGAACAAACTTTCCTCAAAGATACCCAATAGCACAAAATACATCAAGTGATATAACAAATTAAGTTTTGGGTAAACCAAACATTATTGAAAATCATATCCAAACATAACCATATGATTACTTAATATCATTCTTCAAGTAAAAAAAATAACCAACCCAAAAATCATTTGAAGCTGGAAACTAACTCGATCACAATTCAAAAGACAAAATTTTTCTTCTATGATCACAACAACAAAGCAAAAATGGGAATACCCAGAATGCGAAATCGAATCCCCATATAGGCAAACAGAGTTAAAAAGGAAACAGAGGACCTTGAAGAGAGATCTGAAGCCATAAAAGGACGTTCTTGCAGCTGTAGATGATCCTGACGATGAAGAAGAAGAAGAAGAAGAAGAAGAGATGACTCCATCAGAAGCTGTTTCCTTCAAGTTGGATGAAATGTAATTCAAGTGAGCTTTGTTCCTCTTTAGAATCGATCCAATCACACTGCTTCGAAACATTTTTGTCTGCTCTGCTCTCTCTCTCTCTCTCTCTCTCACACACTGGGTTTAGTTGGGGTATTTTGAGAAGGAAGAAAAATATTCACCGCAGAAAAACTTAAAACTTAAAACTAACCAAACTAGCAGTGTAATGATGTTATTATCCTCACACGAAGTCCAGTTTTGAATGCAAAAATTAAACCACATGACATATCAGAAGATCCAATTTTCTGTTAGGCATTTCATTAGACACTTGCGTGCCAATCAAAATACTCCAACTCCTGGGGTAATTAACACGCATATAATACAGGATTAAACTTTTTTGTCTTCTCTGTTTTATTAGAAGCAAGGGTAGATCAGTATTTTGATTCTTAATGTTGGTTAGGTTTGGGATTTAAGTCTTTTGCTGGCTATGTGCCTGGTTGATGAGTAACAGAATACTATAAGAAGAGAACTGATTGCAGTGTGTTTGAAACCGTTTTTAAAATGATGTATTTTAAAACTATTTTTAAAAACAGAAAATATGTTCTAAAAATACAATATGGTATTTGGTGTTCTTTTGTAAAATGAGTAAAATAGTTGTTTGGAAGGAAAAATAATGATTTGTTTTAAAAATATGTTTTGAAAATGATGAAAAATATAAAAAGTTGTTTTTCACTTTTTAGTTATAATTTTTAAAAATGTGTTTTCCATTTTCAAAAGCACATTTTACAAAATAGCTAACCAAACATTCTCAACCAATTTTTTGTTTTTTAAAAAATGACAAACCATTTTCATAAAGGCATCCAAATAATATCATTTTTTTAAAATATTATATGCAATTGAGCAACTTGACTCACAGCCTGAAATTTGGGACATTGTCAAGTTATTAGGTGGCATTATTTAACAAACAATTCAAATATTAAGACAAACTAAATGATTGACTAACATAAATTGTGCTATATGAAATATAATTTATGGGTATATTCCATACTTATTAAGCGATGATTACATATTTTAACGATGAAAGTACTAGCCGCTCCAGAAAGATACTGATCATTTTACAACTGTAACATTAATTAGTTATTCTTAAAAGGCGTTTGTAGAAATAAAAGCTAACACCGTTAACTAAAACAAATAGACAATGAAGGAAATTTTTCATGATCCAAATACAAACCTTTCAACCATTATATATTGGTTTAAAAAGGAAAGGAAAAGATTTCGTAAAACTATGTTGAGTTTAATTAGTTCAATCAACAACATAGAATTTATCTTTTGAAACCAGTTTTTCTTAAGTGAAGTCACTGAAATGCACTACCAAAACCTCCCACAATGAAAGCTCAATAAATACATATTGCAATTTGTTTAACTACCCCATATTGACATGTAGGTTGTATGACGTAAAAATGTAAGATAAACTTTGACTATTTTCTTTAAGGAAAAAAGGCATACCTGTTCTAAATCCTGCAATTTGGGTTCAAGACGGGCAATGTGGGTGTAGTCAAATTGGGACATGCCTCTAGATATAAATGAATTTGAAATCTTCAATACTCATCCCTTTGTTTACACTGTCAGAGATCAAAAACCAAGAAATTTGGAGTGTGCACATATGTTCAATGTGATTTTCAAATGCTTACTAGAAAAAACATATATAAATGCTACAAAGAGACCTGCAGTGTAGTTTGTACTTACCGTTTATATTCAGGTGACTGCTTATACTTCTCAAACTCCTGCAACCACTCCTCAACTGACATAGGAGGAAGGCCACCAGTGCATTTCCAATCGGTCATTGAAAGACCAGATCGTGTTAGTTGAGTAACACCATCAAGTAACACCATACTAAAAACCCATGCAGCAGAGCCAAAAAGCCATATCCCAACCATTTTCTGTGCATGAGGGCCCCCAGTTACCAGTAGCTTCAATCCCTCCTTATTTTCCACACCTACAGACACAGCCATGGACATGTTCCTCACAGATGGAGTACAATTACCCTATGAACAACATTCTGTTTAGGTCAAGTTTCATACACACATAAACATACATTCAAAAAGTGTAAACCATCAGCTTTCACTAAATTCAACAATTGATCTACCGACAATACAAAATGATAAACATCCTACACAATGACACTACCTTTAACAATACAAATGTGGCCATTCAAATAGATGTAGATTTCAAGCCAGTGTAGGTGAGAAGATATGTCTCAGCCTATGGAAACATATAACCTTCAGAGTGGTAAGAATTTGAAGGTTTAAAAGGTGCAGGGAACGTTAAAAATAACTTCCAAGTCTTTCTACAGAATTCAGCCCCAATATCTTCAAGTTTGAAAGTGACAATAAAGTGACCAGACCTTCAATTTGAAATATCATCTATAGTAATCCCTTAGAGCGAATGCTCATTAGTTCCAAATTTTGGAAGCCATTTTCCAACAGAGTGAAAATCACGTTGCACAAATGGCTGCATTCTTTTACATAAAGGTGTATCCTCCAAGAAATACAAATGATTCAATCTTATTAAAATCTATAAATTGAGTTTACGACAGAGACACCACAACACCATTAACTAAAACAAATAGGCAACCAAGGAAATTTTTCATAATCCAAATACAAATCTTTCAACTGTTATTTAATGGTTTGAAAAGGAAAAGAAAAGATTTCGTAAAACCATGTTGAGTTTAATTAGTTCAACCAACAACACAGAATTTAACTTTCAAAACTAGTTTTCCTTAAGTGAAGTCACTGAAGTGAACAGAAAAAACCTCCCATAAAGAGAGCTCAATAAATACATGCAGTTTGTTTAACTTACCCATATTGATGTGCAGGTTGTATGAGGTAAAAATTTTGATAAACTTTGACTTTTTTTTTTAGGGAAAAAAGGGCATACCTATTCTAAATCCTGTGATTTGGCTTCAAGATGGGCAATGGTGGGTGTAGTCAAATTGGCACATGCCTCTACATATAAATCATGCATACATGGCCAAGTTGGATGATAAGCTTCTGCATAGAACTTGCTGAGGTTAGTTCTCCGGTTCAACAAGTTTTCATTCACTTAACTAGGTAAGCATGATGCCATTTCCATCTCTTTCAAAGCATATTTTCTTCTGGTTTAACCTTCATGCTCCAATCCAATCTCTCACAATTGCTTCTAGCTGCAATACACTTCAAGCAAGGGACAATGTGAATTAGAGGTTAGAAACAAACTACTCATATCACAGTAACTGTGTGGAGTAAATATAATATATATATATAGAAGAAAGAGAATGGATAAAAATTACCCTGCAAGGAGCTAGAAAGGAAATGAAAGACTTCTTTGTTCATAACACACCAGATCTCTCATCTGTTGCTGTGTAAATCTATTTGATTGGCTTGTCTCTCTTATTTTTGAAAATTGATACACGATTTGCGTTACTTCTTCAAAAAAGAGAATGAAAACTATGTTGTTGTGCTGTATGAATGAAACTTTCTCTTACGGTTTTCAATCCAAGTGACTGGCGTACCAGATGAAATTGATCTTCTTCTGGCAAGTACATGAATCAGATCTGAAATACAGTAAGAAAAAAATGCATGATTAAATCAAAACCATTCCAAAAACTATACTGTCACCATGCGCAAAAAATTCACTAATTTCCAACACTATATTGTCACCATGCGCAAAAGATTCACTATTATGTAAATTGGCACTGCACCTGAACTTTACATCAAGGTTCACAGTTTTCTCAAAGAAGCAGAAGTAGCAAACTGTCATAGTATTGGTCTTTGAAACCTTTAACTTATCATGCATCACACAGACAATTAACACCAAACATGCACACATTGATTAGGAAAATCAAGAAAGAAACTGAAAATAGAGCCATCTATTATTGCCTGACTAACTAGAAGCCATGCCCCAGATTGGGGTGCTATTGACTCTCATTACTTTTCAATGGATGGAAGTAAGCTTTCTCGAACTTGACAAGAATTCCAGCAGTTAATCTCGATGGTGTACGCTAGAGGAAACTGTTCTATGGAAACATCTTCCTTCCCTATTTGTGGTTTCCTGTACAACCAAGCACCAAATTATCGGGTTATAAAAAGCAACCAAAGATCTGAGAAAGTGTATGTTAACTTTACTTTGGCATGCACAGTTCCAATTTGGGAGATTGAAATTCTTGTAGTTATCTTGGGGCATATCTCCACACTTAACTTTTCAATTGTGATATCCTGCTGAATTAAGTTGATGAAGCTTGGTAAGGCATCTTTTGTTAATTCCTCAAGTTGATCGAGCTATGGTGACAAGAAACATAACTTTTAATTCCTTACAATTTTGAACATCAATACATGGCATACTTGGAAAGAATATAGGTTGGTGATGATCCTTATTGAAGGTTTGATCCTCTGCATCATCGTCAACAATGATTTGTTCCAATGTTCCATAACAAAACTTATAGATATATCTCAGCCCAAGGCAATATCCCACCTCTAGGTTGATAAGATTTTGAAGACTTAAAAGATGCATAGGACCCTTTCAAATGACTTCAAGTTCTGATAGAGAACTCAAGCCCCGTATCTTCAAATTTGGGAGTGATAATGTAGTGGCAAGACCTTCGAAGTGAAATATCATTTGTACTGATCCACGAGAGGCAATGTGTAATAGTTTCAAATGTTGCAAGCCACTTTTCATAAGAACAAAAAAAAAACACTTTGAAAGAAAAGTAAAATGAGAAGATTAACCATATCGAATGGAGGAAAATGTTCACTTTTAAAACGCAATTGATCACCTCGTTACCTTTAGAAATTTGAAAACTTCTAATTACCTTTGAATAGCAAGTTATAAGAAAAGAATTTTTACAAGACCGGGCGCTATATCTTTGCTTTCACTATGAAAATTGAGAAACATAATGTCTGTCTTTAATTATTTATGTACACATAAGGCGTACCAAACAGCTTCAACATAGTGTCTTCATGATGTCCTAATGTTTAAAAGAGGAACACCCAATTGATGAAGGAAGCACCAGCTGATGAAAAGTATAGAACAAAACTTATTAGGTTGTTGAATGTATAAACTTATGAAACTGAAAATAGAGACATATATAAGGTGGTAGTAGCCATGATAGAGCTTAAGGTGGTGCTATTTACTCTTTTCAATTTCCAATATATGGCGGCAACATTTGTCGGAGATCATAAGAGTCCTCGCAACGAATGTCTACTACATGTTGGTTGTGTGTATGTGGTGCCTGCACAATCAATTGAAGCAAAAAATAAAAACATAATTATATAGTTCGTTCTAGTGAATTGAAAATGTGATAATAAATTGTACATGTTTTAAGGTTTATGTAGAACACAGCAACATCGTACCTCTGCTTGGGCATGCACTGCTCCATTTTCGTCTACTGAAAATCTTGTAGTTATCTTTGGACATCCATATACCAACAGCCTTGACAAAGATGGAAATATCAAGTGATAACCGGAAGGGCAGAAGTTGACGAGGCTTTCTAATCCGACGAGCCTCAATTCCTTAAGTTGAGGGAGCACTAATTCTAATTTTGTGTCACCTGTCGTGTCCGGTTCATCTCTGTGTCCAAATATTTCTTCTATTCGTCGTGACTGAGATACTTTTAGGGATGTCAGTTGTTGAAGATCTAATCGATCTATGGTGACGGGAAATAGTGCTTTTAATTTGTCACACCGAAAGACAAGGATGGAAGAGAGATTTGGAATGAGTGGAAGCTGGACATGATCCTCTCCATCATCTTCAACCATCACTTGCTCCAATTCGTCACAAGCCGAAATCTCAATCCTTTTCAATTGCAGCAGATTTCGAGCAAGACTTGACGACAAGAGATGTCTAAGCCTGTGGCAATCAGTAACATCTAGGTTTTGAAGATTTGGAAGGCCCAAAAGATGCGTGGGTCCCTTATACAAGCACTCCAGTTCTCCTAGAAACGCCAACTCTAACTTCTTCAAACTTGACAAAGAAAATTGTTGTTCAAGCAGAAATATCACTTGTACTCCTCCACAATCATCAATTTTTAACTCTTTCAAATTTTCAAAGTTATTTATCAATTGAGGCAGAACTCCTTTGCAAAACTCATCACTATTTATCACGTCAAAAACCTGTAATGTCTTTTCTCAAATAAAAAAAAAAAAAAAAAAAAACGAATCTGTAAGATCGACAAAGTATCAAAATTTAATTTTATTGTTACAAAATTATTTAAATAAAATGAAGGTTTTATAGTATTTGTATAATTTAAACTCATTGTAGAGTAGTTAAAGAGAAATGAAACTTCCTCTTTGAATTGTTTGGGAGCAAAAGCGTTAAAGATTGACATAGGGAAAAAAATAATAATAATAATAATATGATGGATCTCTGAAAACTAGTTATGTTTTAATATTTTCATTGTTTTTCACTTTTGTTAACTTTTTAACGATTTTGTAAGTAACATATGAGACCTATTAAATAATACTTTATTTATTAAAATTATAGTTATCAAAACATATATATATATATATGTGGGAATTATATTTATCTACTTATTTTTATTATTGACTAATATACTTTTCTCAGTATTAATAAAATATAGCTTTATTTTATGATAATGTGTTTCTTAATCAAGAAAAATCACCTACACGTTTTAAATTAACTTAAATTTTTTAATTAAAGAAAACTTTAATTTATTTTTTTAATAAAAAAGATAATATAAAAATTATATATTTTTATATTTTCAATCAAAAAACATTAATTTAAATTAAAATTTAAATACATACAATATTGCTTTTCCAATTTATTCTAACAATATTCTGTAAAATATATTTCGAAAACAACTAGACCAATATATAACTTGTCCACTTCTTTTATTAATATAATATAATTTTTGTGTATCCTATCACCAAAAAAAAAAAACAGTTAGGACAATGTACCTTTTAATTAGCAAAAATTAATACAAATTAAAATTTATAGAATAAAAAATGAGAAAAATATAAATTTGAAATACGTCACAAACATAATATTATCATTCTTGGAATATTATTGGTGACAATTGAAGCTGAATTTTAAAAAATATTGAACAACGAATAAAATTAGTATACATTTTGGTTAACTAGAGTTGACAGGATTAAAAACTCTAACTGTAAACTTCAAGGTACCAAATATCTGGATAGTATATGATGAATGAAAGTAAGTTTAATATAATTCAATATTTTCCTCGAGAGAGACATAAAGATAAATAAAATACCTTAGCAGTACTCTGCAGATTAGCTCCAAATTCAGCAGCTAAAGACGGAGTCCACCTGAGACGTAACTCTTGCAGAACTGGCCAAGTTGAACTATAATTTTCTGAGCAAAAGTTTTTCAAGTTTTTTAGTCCATCAAGTTTTAATATTCTTAAGTTGGGAAGCAACAAATCATTTCCACTTCCCGCAGCCACATCATCCTTTGTTTCCTCTGCTTTTATTTCGACAATGTGCTCCAATCTCCAACAACAGCGTACCTTCAGTTGTTGTAGCTGCAACAAACTTCGAGCAAGGTTCAATGTGAAGACATATCTCAACTTCTTACACCAAGCCACTTCAACAACTGTCAGACTTTGTAGGCTTACTTGCTGGGTGGGACCCTTCCATATATTCCTCAGATTTGGTAAATAAAACAGATCTAAACGTGCTAAACTGGAAAGTACAGAAGGATTTTCTTTGACATAGCATAACCCCTCCAGTTGAAACACATCTTGTAGCTTATCACATTTATAGATGGTCACTTTTTTCAGCTTTCGTAGTCTTTGAATGAACGACGTTGGAAATAAGCAACTTATTCTGTCACAATCCTTCACTTGTACAGTTTCCAAGTTTTCTAGAAACCCCTTGGGAGGCCTCCCTCCATTACAAATTTCTCTTAGATGAACACGGCTTAGAGATAAATGCACCAAATTAAAGAATGCAAAGGATGGCAAATGCTGCTGCGTCAAATCAATGATGTATTCCATTTCTTCCAAATGTAGTTTACTAACCTCAGAAAGACTGGTATTGCCACTTTCTGCACTTGTCCCTTCAGCCTCCCATGCTTCAAAGCTAGCATCAATATATAACTCTTCTAATCGAGATAAACTTGGTATTACATTTACAGGAATCCTTTTCAAAACAAAACAACCTGTTATACTCAACATCCTTAATTTATTGAGCTCTCTTAGTTCTTCAGGCAATTCAACCAACTCACAACCATACAAAATAAGAATCTCAACTTTGGCCAACATTTTCAACGACGACATGTCTCTCAATTTGCAATTGATCAACTGTAACGCCACAAGTTTTGTTAGTGATTGAAGTGAATTTAATGATAGATGAAAACCCTTAAGCCTTGCAACTTTCAGTGCTTTCATCGCTTCAAAAAATTCATTTGAAACACCACCATCTCCATCCAATAACAAAATTTCCAGCTTGGGACATACTAGTTGATTAGGAAACACCTCTATTTTGCTTCGCATTAAGGAGACCGCTGTGCACTGTTTTATGTTCTTGTGTTGTGGCCACTCTGCCAATCTCACGCCAGCTTTAACCATGAAAACATTTTCCCCCTTAGATGCTATCCATAAGGCAACATCACGAACCAAATCATGCATTTTCACAAATCCTTCTCTAGCATCTAACAATAAACATGAATCTTTGAGGTTATTAATTCTTACTTGTAATTGGCTTCTTGCATCCTCAATTGAATCAGCATCTTGAAACAAATCAAGCCCTAGTCCAAAGCTTAGCAATTCCTCTAAATCAATTTCATAATCTTCGGGAAACAATGAACATAGCAAGAAACAAAACTTTGTTTCTTTGCTTTTCAAATAATCATAACTCAATTTAAGACAAGCATAAACATCAACATCAACACCTTCTACATCATCAAGTTTTGACTTTTTCAATTTTTTATACATTACTTCCCATTCTTCAACACCTTTATCTCTCAAAAGGTTTCCAATAGTTACAATAGCTAAAGGCAAACCATTGCACTCTTTCAAAACTTTTTCCACTGCATCACTCAACATGGTAGAGTCCTCACCTACTCTCGCATGCTTTTTAAAGAGATCCATCCCTTCTTTTTGGTTGAGAATGTTTAATTGAACTTTTTCCTGACACTCCATGGCAATACATAGTCGTTCAACACGAGTAGTTATAAGAATTTTGCAACCTATATGCTCATTGCCAAAGGGAATTCCAATTGTTCCCAAATCAAGCTTCGTCCATACATCATCTAAGATTAAGAGGATTTTATTTTCACTCTTCAATCTTTTAAATAACCGCTTTGCTCTTCCTACCTCAGTTTTCTCCTCTAATTTCACACCTAACGATTCTGCTATTTGATCTTGAAGACTCATAATAGTCTACAACCTGGGACACAACAACCATAATAACCTCATCAAAAAGCTTTTGTTCTTTAGTAGCATTACCCACTGCCTTCGCCAAGGTTGTTTTACCTACTCCTCCCATCCCATACAACCCAACAATGCTCGTCTTATCATCTTTCAATGCCTTGATAATTCCATCGAAGGCAAATTTTGTAGACTCGAAAGTCATAAAATCTTTAGGTGCTAGAAATTCTATTCCTGGTAAAATAGCAGGATGAGAAATGTTGCTGAATTTGGCACCGTCTTGTAGCTTCAATAGTATGCTTGTCTGCTTTGCTGCTCTTCTACTTAACTTATACTTGCAACCCCAGTTAGAACACCACCCATTAAGACGTGACTCATTTGCATTAATTTCTTCTTCCAAGCTTCGAACATCTGCCACCACACTGCTTGCCTCCGTTAGCCAAATCTGTACATCTTTCTCAATCTCTTCAGTATTTCTTCTTGCTGTCTCAACTTGCCGCTGCACATGCTCTTGTGCCAATTTCAAATTTTCATCTTCTTTTTTAAGATCTTCAACAATGCTTTTAAAACAAAATAAGTAACGACCTTGACGTAGGGTTGGCTCCACCAAATATTCTCCTGCCTTGGATAAAATGCCGCTCAAAATAGCTGATGCAAAGTCCATCCTATTTACATCAAAAGTTTATAAGCAAGTGGAACACAATATGATTTGGGCAAGTAAAATGTAAAATTCATTATCTGAAAAGATTGACAATCTTTGAATAAACATGGAATAGAAGCAACTAGGAATAAAAAAAAAATGATTTTCAATTATTTCTTAGGCTATTGAATAAGAACTTCATATTGTCTCTTAATTGAAATCTATAAATTACTTAAATGAATTAAATTAAACTAACTTTTAATTTCAATTTATTTGACTTTCTTAAGCAAAGTTGTATAAGCAAAAGTCAGAATAAAATATAAGGGTCTTATAGGTCATATAGAGCTTGAGATTGTGTTATGATATCAATAATTTTACCCATAAAAGTATAAAATTGTACTAGTATTTTTTTTTTTTAATTAACCAAGTAATTAGTATTTGAAAAACAAAATTTGTATCACCAACACCAAAAAAATAACCTTACAAATTAATAAGAATAACTTAAAATTGAACAACAATTTAAATGATGGAAACAATTAATAAATCAAAAAGTAAAAAATATAACTCAAAATTAAAATCCACCATAACGAATCATCTACTAAAATCGGAACAGAAAATTAACATATTATATGAATAACAGCTCATGCTCACCTTAGTTTTCTTCACAGGCTCTGCAAAATCTGTTGTGGATCACCTGTGAAAATGAAGATGGGATGGAAGCAACAAACATATAGCACTTGCAAGGTCAACCTTGATAATAGCAAGAGCAAATTGCACAAATTTAAAGTTACAAACTTTTTTCTCTCTCTTTTGCTTTTTTAAAGTTTGCACAAATTTAAAGTTACAATATTTTTTTCTCTCTCTCTCTTTTGCTTTTTGAAAGTGGGAGCCTCCGTGGGCCATTTCTTGTTAATTACTTGGATTTATTAGGATCATAGCCGAAAAGAAATCTTTGAAAAATAAATTAGTTGGGGACTTTAGCTTACTGTTATTGTTAAAGTTATTTTCAAAGGCAAATTGTCTTTTTATAAAAGCTAAATTGCACAATTATCCGAGTAGGACGATCGATAAAAAATTGCCTCAAACTTTTTAAAGATTATCTTGAGTAGGATAATTTCCATAGCATTTAATGTTAAAAATGGATCCCCATATCTATTTTATGTATTATGAATTAAGATCAATATAAATTAAAAAGGTAAACATAAATTTAAAAGTAATAATTATAAAAGATAGGAACTAAAATGATAATTGCTCCAAAACAATACATAATATGCGGTCATAATTATTACAAACTTGAAAGCAAAAATTATAACTTTTAGTCTACTCCGTGGAAATGGGTAAAAAGTAAGCATAATGTGGGTTCCAAATAAAGAATAATGTGGGTTCCAAAAGACAAAGGATTATATAAAGTTGTTTCACCCAAAACATCTCCTTCAATCATTCAAACAAAAATGGAGCCTACAACGAACTTCAATTAGCAAAGCAGATTGGCACTCAATTATAAAAGAATAGTGGGCATGGCATTTCCCGGCATAAGGATTACAAGAACTGGCATTTTGCACAAGGCCTTTGGACTCTCAAGTTGAAAACTGGAGATCAAAAATAATATGAAAATTCAATAACCAATTTTATATTTAGTTGCCTACCTAATTGTTCTCATAAATTTGAACTCTGCTTTTTTGCCTCTTCTACATAGAAAGATGTAAGTTATTAAATAGTTTTTGCGATTTGAGACGGAGATTTAAGAAGAGACGTTGCAGTTTTTCGATCAGTGCGATTAAGCAAGATCATGAGAGTCAGAAGACTTAAAGCTCCAGCCTGATGTGCAGAGCCTAGTGAAACTGGCACATATGAGAGAAGTGTTGAAATCCCTAAGGTTACCTGCAACAACGAGAGTATTTCATTTGATTATCACCAAAAATGCAGTGTTACGTTCCAGCTTCAGGTTTGAAACCCATGTTTGAAACCAAGAATTAACGAGTACTAAACAAATAATGACCTGAAGAGCGGCCATGCCAACAGTTTTACCAATCAAAGATTGAATTGCAGGATGAATATCCAACTTTCTTGTAGCCAACCATAGGGCACCAACAGAAAATAAGGTTGTAGTGGCAAGAATATGGTGATCAAGCTAAATTAATGAAGAAAAATGTAAAACCATTTATTCAAATTTTGATTATTGTTATCAAAGTGGTAGTAATGGAAAATCATGAAACTTAAGTACTTAAAATGGTAAGATGTAATCTTAGCACATCAAAATTACCAGCACTGTTGATGTATTCTCAAAGAAGTTGCGAATGAGTGGCTTCATATCAAAAATATCATCGGGAATCCATGCATCACCCATTTTCAGAAAAGCATTATAAGCACGACCCTGAAAATTCAGTATGCAAACATTAACTTAGGTTGTCGGCAGGACAATCATGCTATTTACTTGATCCATAGGAAACACCAAATTTATCATGAAAACAATTATAGCATTTACAGCATCATTCCCTGCAACAAATGCTCCTGAGATAGCAGTAATTCCCACAATGAAACTGACAGGAAGGGCAAGATTTTTCACCTATGCTGCCCCATGAACCCAAGCAACTCATTTAGTGGTGGTTCAGACATAACAACAGAAAGACCAGTCCAAAAGAGGCTGCTGTAGATAACAAATGCAGAAGTAAGATGAGCAGCAAGACGGTATGGGCTTACTCTTGGCTGAGCATATTCAGCGGATGGCTCCTACAAGAGAGAAAATACTTTTATAAGTTTTATAGCAAACCATAGGCCAAAAACAAATTGCAAAATAGATAAAGGAAGAAAATACAGTGGAGGATTTCTTACCTTTAAACCACTTTTCACCCACAAACCAATAAAACCCTGGCCAGCACCACGTGCGCAAAGAGCAGATAGTCTCGATCATAGTCCTAAGGTAATGTATATATCCCTTATGAAGAAAATACAAGAATGGCAGAGCAAAAATGATACCCAGTCCCCTTCCCCACATATGGTGTGCATATTCCATCCAATAAATGAATCTGAAATCTTCAACACTCATCCCTTTTTCACACTGTCAGAGATCAAAAGCCAAGTAAGTTGGAGTGTACACATATGTTCAATGTGCTTTTCAAATGCTTACTCGAAGAAACACATATAAATGCTACAAAGAGACCTGCAGTGTAGTTTGTACTTGCCATTTATATTCAGGTGATTGCTTATACTTCTCAAACTCCTGCAACCACTCCTCATCTGACATTAGAGGGAGCCGAACGGCTCCACTGAAGATGGAGGTGGAGCGATCTACCCCATCTTAGATGGAGCAGTTCGCTCCATGTCTGATGGAGCTCCATCAGATTTTTTAGTTATTTTTTTGGTGAAATTTTTTTAAATGATTTGGTTTTTTTTTTTTTTTTTTTTTTCTTCTTGTGTGTTTTGGGGTTATATTAATCTAGGTGTTCAATGAAAAATTGCATCCTCGACGATTTTGAAGAAGACGTAGGTATTTGGGGTTGTGTTCAGTATTTAGGATGTGTTGAAAATCTGGATTTTGATAAATGGTGTAGGTTTGATGAAGATGAAAGTGAAGTTGAATCTGATTTTAAATTTTGTGATTTGGGCTTTTTTATTATTATTATTTTTTTTCTTTAGAGATTTGGATTGTAAATGTTCTTGGTTTTGACAATGTTAATGAAAATGTGTTGGGTTTTCTGTTTTGATTTTTGATGATATTCATAATGAAGTGTTGATATTGAACCAAGAAGGGTGATGATGATGATTTTGCTAGGCTAATGAACCTAGATCTGGGTTCGAAGAAGAAGAAGAGGAAGAAGAAGAAGAAGAAAAAGCGAAAGAGGAGAAGAAGAAGAAGAATGAGAGAGAGACTGACAAGAGATGAGGAGAAGATAATGAGGAAGAGAGGGAAGGCAAATGTTATATAAAAATTTATTATTTAATTTTTGTATTTAATTATTTAATTTTTAATTTATTATTTAGTCAATTAGGTCAACTTCAACATCAAGGGTAATTTCGTCTTTTTACCGCTTTGATACTATTCACTATAAAATGTAACGGAATCTTACTAACGGGAGGGGGGGTAAATTACAATAACATTGAAACAATTGCTTCATCTGAATTAGAGTTTCAACTAGATAGTTAAATTGTAATTTGCTCTAAAAAAAAATATATCAGCATTATAATGTAGTATTTTTTAGAATAAAATAGTAATTAATTAATGATAGAGTTTTATTCTTTTGAGAAGTTTAAAAAGAAAAGGAAATTGATTAAGAAAAAGATATTGTTTTAATGAAAAAAATATATATATCAGTAGATTTTTAGTTTAAATAGGATTTATATAGAGACTAAAATTCCTTTTACTATAAGTTTTGTATATTATATATAGGATCACTATTTACAGTAGAAAATATATATATATATATATATATAATATACATTTCTTCTCCAGCAATATTAATCAACTCATTCTTGAGTTTCAAGGATCAATAAAGTTTTAGGTAAGTCTCTTCTTTATATAAAATTATACAAGATTTATATTGTATCTCATAGGTTATAAATTTTACTATCAGTTTTGTTTATTATATATAGGATTACTATTTAGAGTAGAAAAGATATATATAATATAGGTTTCTTCTCCAACAATATTAATAAACTCATTCTTGAGTTTTAAGGATTAAGGAGGTTTTAGGTAAGTCTCTTCTTTATATAGAATTATACAATATTTATATTGTATCTCATAGGTTATAAATTTTATTCTTTAGGATGAAGAATATATGTTGATGCCCGTAGTTTTTTTTAATGAATCAAGAGAGTTTTGATTTAAGAAATCATGCATGACTGGCTTTAGGAGACTGATTTAAATTATGTAGAAGAGGGATGAAAGTATGCATTGATTACATATGTAATTTTCGAAATTTAGGGCTGCTGGAATATTTTGTTTGGAAAAATCAGTCGACTTTGAGAAACTTTTTAGGTTAGTTATACTACCCAGAAAATTACAAAATTAAATATTTAGATAGATTAAGATGTCTTCTATTAGCATATAAAATTTCGTGATATTTAAGTGACTATAAAATTTATTAAAATTCTTAGAGTGCACTGTAGTTAGAATAATTTTTTCTGGACAGTTTTCAAAGGACTGAAACGAGACATTTTACCCATACTAGCAGTCCCTGATTGATTTGAAATTTTTACTAGAGGTTGATTAATGTATCTAGAATGTCCATGTAAAGTTTTGGGTTAATTGGAGATCTAGAGAGTTAATAAAAAAAAAAATTGTTTAGTGCAACAATGTCAGGATTGAAAATTTGAAGTAAAAGAATAGGATTTCTGATTCATTATGATAAGGTTAAATTTGTCCAAACAAAATTACTTTAGCGATAAGACTGTAATTATATTCATTCTGTAATTGTATAGGTTCGTGCGATCATTGAGCCTATTCTATAAATTTTGGCTTATTCGAGGTAAGTAAATTTATTCATGATGTATGTATGTTGATTTATGAACTTTTAAATATTCTAAAATCTATATTTGTATTTAACATAAATTATAAACATGATTTTAAGTTATTTATATAGCAATAAAATATTTTTTTGTAGTAGTTTTCAAATTATTTTATTTACTTCCAAAATTTATATTATTATCCGATTTAAAAAGAAAACTCATGATTTCAGTATACTTTAAAACTTTGCAAAAATTTATATATTGAGTTTAAAACCTATTCTTTACTAAATTTGATTGACAATTATTAAATATTTTATCGTGAGTTTTGAAAATATGTCTTTTAGATAAGATTATAAAAATTTATTTTGGCTCATTATCTACGGTTATTGTTATGATATTGGTCCAGTTGGATTCTTGAGCGCACACATTTTGTTATTCTGACCGAGTCACACGGATAATTATAACATTATGTTATTTTGACCATATCACATGAATAATTGTGACATTCTGTTTCTGACCACGTCACATGGGTATTTGTGACATTATAAGACATAAGCATACTTTTTATTTACCTTATGTAACTATATGTTTTAATATGATATTTTGTTCTGATTATTGATTTATGCTATTTGGTGTCTTCTGCTAATATAAAGATTGATTATATTTTCGATTTTGATCATTGGTTTTGAAATAAGCTTATATGTACTGAAGTTTTATATCTGATTTATAAAGGTACTTATAATGATACTAATATTATGCATGAATTTACTTACCGAGTTGACGACTTACCTCCTCGTCTCCACCATTCTACAGACTAGGAATAAACTGTCGACATTAAATGTCTTGATCTTAGAGTTCACCCAATCGTGAAGTCTTAAAGATAGTTAATGTGATTTATTGTATTTAGTTTCCAATTTTATAAGAATTAGGAATTTTTCAATGACAAATTTTGGTTTCAATATTTAATTTTAGGAATTTTCTTTTGGAGGTTAATGTTTGGATAATTATGTTGATCACTTTCAAAGTTTGAAATAAATTTCTATTTGGAGTTGTTTTTTTTAAGATGTAGTTTAACCATAACATCTTATTTCTTTGATATTGGATTTTGGGTGTTATATCACCCTAATATCTTCAAGTTTGAAAGTGACAATAAAATGACAAGACTTTCAATTTGAAATATTATATACAGTAATCCCTTAGAGCGAATGTACATTAGTTCTAAATTTTGGAAGCCATTTTCCAACCAATATTGTTTTTAGATGTTGTTGAGGGATGATTGATGCTTTTGATTATGTTGTTATGTGAGAATGCATAAAATAGATTGTTGGTGATGTTGAAAACAAGGGTATCTTAACATTTTAAAACCTAGAACCAAACAGTTATACATTAAGTTAAAGATGACAGGTGAGTTTTTTAAAATTTTAAAACAATGGTATTTTTATCATAAAAAATTTGAACAGTAAAAAAACACTAGAAAACATTAGTTCAGTTCTTTGATGCTAGTAAAACATATAGTTATTTAGTTCTAGAAGACAAAAAATAAAAAATAAAACCCTTTAGGCTAATGTCATCCCAAAAACATACTACAACTTAATTTTGATTAATTGGGATTAAATTATCTCAGTTTTATAGAGTTTTTTCATTTCAGGAGTTTCAACTAAGAACTCAAACCTAAGCCATTCACAAGTCAAATTTAGATGACCAAATATAGGCAGAGTCTGCTATTACTTATCCATGCCATGTTGTGTAACAATTCATTAATAACACATACCAAGGAGTCCAAGAAAATGCTAAAAGGGAACATAGAAAGAAAAAACTGCAAAATACCAAGAAGATGGAGACTTTCAGCAACAATCTGCCTGCCTTGACATAAAAGCCAAGAAGATAAGTGTCTTCATGATAACTGACAACTAGAATGCCAACTGCTCAAGTATAAAATATACCTTATCAAATTGTGAATAACTAAGAACTTGAAGAACAGTAGCAAAGTAACTTAAAAATAGAGCCATATATTCTTACATTACACGGTTAGCAGCCATGGCACAGATTGATACCATCATGACTCCTATTAATTTTCCATGTACGGAGGTAAGCATTATTGAAAATCAACAGAATCCCCGCAATCAAACATCTGTAGCGGACTCCGGAGGGAACTGTTTCCTAAAAACATCTTCTTTGCCTATTTGATGCAGCTTGCTAAAATTTTAACAAATAATTTCTCGGTTTAGGCACCACAAACAATCTGTCAGCTTAATGCTGCCTGTTTCATATTTATGTCCAAATACTTCTTCCACTTCCATTGCCTTGCGGTTTTTAGAAGACCTGATTGAGCTGTGGTGACAGTAAATATGCTTTTGATTGGCGCCATACACCTTCTAAAATGATATGCTAGAGACTTGGAAAGAACACAGGTTGGAGATGAACCTGATTGCAGATTTAATACTCTGCATCATCTCAAGCAGTGACTTACTCCAGTTTCTCAAAACAGCTATTTGTCAATTCTTGCAGTTAATGTAAATTTTGAGCCACTGTAGGTGAGAAAAGATGTCTCAGCCTACAGAAACATATCACCTTTAGTGTGGTATGAATATAAAGGTTTAAATGGCCCAGGGAAATCTTACAAATCACAAGAGTTCAACCCCTATTTCTTCAAATTAGAGATTAACAATTCAATGACAAGACCTTCAAGTTGAAAGAAATATCATATATAGTAATCTTCTAGTGTGAATGCACACTAGTTCCAAATTTTGGAAGCCATTTTACAAGGCAAGAATTGTGTTGCATAACTGGTTGCATTCTTTCACATAAAGACGTGTCTTATGAAACATACAAATGTTTCAATCTTAATAAAATCTATAAATTGAGATAAGGACAAAGACATCACAACACCATTAACAAAAATAATTAGGCAACTACGGACATCTCTTGTGTATCCAAATACAAATCTTTCAACTCTTGTGCTGTATGAAATTGAGTGTCTTTTGGCAAGTTAAAAACACGAGTCACATCTGAAATTCAGTAAAAAGGAAAAATCAAAATTAAAGCAAAACCATTCAGAAAACTGTACCTATTATCATCATGTGCAAAGAATTCACTAAAAAGTAATTGGTACCGCGCCTGAAATGTACATGAAGGTTCACCGTGGGTTTTCCAGACAAGTAGAAATAACGAACTGCCATACTATTGGTTGAAACCTTTAACTTAGCCAGTATCAAGCATTACACAGCCTATTCGTACGAAACAGCCTACAAATTCTACATCAAGAGCTGTTATTATATGTACATACCACCATGTTGTTTTGGCTCATGAATAAAACATACCAAAGAGCCCCGAGAAATTAAAAAGGAACAGCATACAGTCTTTCTTCTATGTACATATAAGACATGCACGCCTTCAACATAATGTCTTCATGATAATATAATGTTGAAAAGTTGAACACCCAAATAATCAAGGCAACACCAGCTGCAGAACAGTATACAATAAAACTTAATAGGTTGTTGAAAATATAAAATTGAACCACTAAGAGATTACAAAAAACGTTAGAAAAGAAACTGAAAATAGAGACATATATGACCTCGTCAATTAGCTAGCAGCCATGATCCAGGTGCTATTTACTCTTATCATTTTCTGTTATATGGTTGTAACATTCACCGAAAATCTATCCAGCTCTCGATCACCCTGGTGGACTCTGCAGGAGACTTCCATACATGCGGCTTCCTTGTCTGTATGCGGTGCCTGCACAACCAAATGAAGCACAACATAAAACCATAATTGTTGCAGCAAATTGGCAACAGACATTTAAATATGATATCAATTATATACGTTTATGTTTTGTTTACAAGACAGCAACATCAACTGTGAGAATTTCTGCTTGGGCACGTAGAGATCCATTTTGGTCTACTGAAAATGTAGTAGATATCTTGAGACTTTATTATTAACAAACTTAACAAAGATGGAAATAGTAACTGATAACCTCAAGTGCAGAAATTGACGAGCCTTGCTAATTTTAAAATTATCAATTTTTAATCCTGCAACAGTCAGATTCCTTAAGTCGAGGCAGCACTAATATTTAGCACTTAAGTTGAGACAATTCCTGAAGTACAAAATTAAGATTTAAGTTTATCAAAACAAAAACCACAATGAGCTACATAATAATTAGGAAAGAAACCACAAATATGACCATATATAAATTACCTGGTTAATCAACAGCCCTGCACCAGAATGTGGTGTTAGTGACTCGTATTAGTTTCCATTTACAGTGGTAATCTTTCTAGAAGATCATCAAAGTCCCAACAATCAAGCTCTATGGTGGATTCTGGAGGCATTTGTTTCCTAAAAACATCTTCTTTGTCTATTTGACGAACATTGGTAACATTTTCCAGAAATAATACCTCAAGCTTGGGCACCACGATATCTTCGCCTGCTTCATCTTTATGTCCAAATACTTCATCTCTACACATAGGACTCACAGTTTGTAGATACGCTCAAGCTATGGGGACAGGGAACATCCATTTCCATCTCTTGCAAAGCATATTTTCCTCTGTTTTTGTACTGTGACAATATGCTCCAATCTCTCACAATAGCTTTACCTTGAGTTCTTCTAGCTGCATGGGACTTTGAGCAAGGGAAAATGTAAATTGGAGGTTGGAAACAAACAACACTTACCATCCAAGCTGCATAAACGCATGCATACAGTTATAAAATAGAAGTATGAATGCCAATATATTTTTTATTCTTCAATAGAAGAAAAGAGAACGGAGAAAATAACCTGTCAAGATAGAAAGTAAACGAAAGTCTCCTTCGTTTGATACCCCATGAGACCTCTGATGTGTTAATGTTGTAAAACTCAGGCTCTGCTTTAAATGGCTTGGCTCTCTTATTCCTAGGAATTTATTCACAATCTGCATTAACTTTCCAGAAAAGAATTAACGCATTTACAACAGTACATACTCAGAAAAAGAAAGACTGCCAGCATTGCCATGATATCAAGAGTTTTAACAAGCATATATATTCTCTTACGTGTATACTTATTGCGATCCTCCTTATATCTACTCATTTATTAGACTAATTCAACTATATTAACTTAGCAGATCTAATGAAAGAAACATCATTAATGCAAACCACCATCCTAGCAAATCCATGTCCCAAAATTTACAGAGATGGACCAACATAAGTAAAAATTTGTTCTCAAGAAACAAGCAAAATGTTACAAAAACCGTTCATATTAATGTGGTGCGCTTGTGTGTGATATACACCAACATTATAGTACAGTTACTTGAAGCTAATAAGAGCTAGTACACCATGCTGAGCTAGAGAGTGAACCAAAAGACTTGAGCCTCTGGGAATTTTGAGCTGATATTACACTTGAGCCACATGAACCACTTATAGCTTTATCATTGTCATCTCTTCCAATTGATGTAAATTTTGAGCCAGTGTAGTTGAGACGATATGTCTCAGCCTATGGAAACATATAACTTTCAGAGTGGTAAGAATTTGAAGGTTTAAAAGGTGGAGGGAACCTCACAAATAACTTCCAAATCTCTCTAGAGAGTTCTGCCCCAATATCTTCAAGTTTGAAAATGACAATAAAGTGACAAGACCTTCAATTTGAAATATCATATATAGTAATCCCTTAGAGCGAATGCACATTAGTTTTAAATTTTGGAAGCCAATTTTCCAACAAAGTGAGAATCACATTGCACAAATGGTTGCATTTTTTAACATAAGGTGTATCCTCTAAGAAATACAAATGATTCAATCTTATTATAATCTATAGATTGAGTTTAGGACAGAGACACCACAACACCCTTAACTAAAACAAACAAGCAACCAAGGAAATTTTTCATGATCCAAACTGTCATAGTATTGGTCTTTGAAACCTTCAACTTAACTAGTATCATGCATCGCATCGCACAGACAATTCACACCCAACATGTACACATTGATTAGGAAAACCAAGAAATAAACTGAAAATAGAGCCATGTTAATATTACCTAATTAACTAGAAGCCATGCCCCAGATTGGGGTGCTATTGACTCTCATTAGTTTCCAATGGATGGAAGTAAGCTTTCTCGAACCTGACAAGTATTCCAGCAGTTAATCTCCATGGCGTACGCTGGAGGGAACTGTTCTATGGAAACATATTCCTTGCCTATTGTGGTTCCTGTACAACCAAGTACCAAATTATCAGGTTATAAGAAGAAACCAAAGATCCAAGAAAATGTATGTTACCTTTACTTTGGCAGGCACAGTTCCAATTTGGGAGACTGAAATTCTTGTAGTCATATTGGGGCGTATCTCCACACTCGACTTTTCAAACATAGAAATATGTTGTGATATCCTGCTGAATTAAGTTGATGAAGCTTGGTAGGGCATCTATCGTTAATTTCTCAAGTTGATCGAGCTATGGTGACAAGAAACATAACTTTTAATTCCTTACAGTTTTGAAATGACTTCAAACAACCCTTTCAAAAGACTTGAAGATGCATAGGACCCTTTCAAATGACTTCAAGTTCTGATAGAGAACTCAAGATCAGTATCTTCAAATTTGGGAGTGCTAATGTAGTTGCAAGACCTTCGAAGTGAAATATCACCTGTATTGATCCACAATAGAAAATGTGTAATAGTTTTAAATGTTGCAAGCCACTTTTCAAAAGAACAAGAAAAAAAACACATTGAAAGAAAAGTAAAACGAGAAGATTAACCATATTGAAAGGAGGAAAATGTTCACTGTCAAAATGCAATTGATCACCTTGTTATCTTTAGAAATATGAAAATTTCTAATTACCTTTGAATAGCAAGTTATAAGAAAAGAATTTTTACAAGGTCAAACACTATGTCTTTGCTTTCACTATGAAAATTGAGAAACATAATGTCTGTCTTTAATTCTTTATGTACATATAAGACATACCAAACAGCTTCAACATATTATCTTCATGATGGCCTAATGTTTAAAAGAGGAACAACCAATTGATGAAGGAAGCACCAGCTGATGAAAAGTATAGAACAAAACTTATTAGGTTGTTGAATATATAAACTTATGACACTGAAAATAGAGACATATATAAGGTGTTAGCAGCCATGATAGGGCTTAAGCTGATGCTATTTACTCTTTTCATTTTCCAATATATGGTGGCAACTCTTGTCGAAGATCATCAGAGCTCACGCAAAAAATGTCTACTACATGTTGGTTGTCTGCATGTGGTGCCTACACAATCAATTGAAGCACAAAATAAAAAAATAATAATTATATAGTTCGTTCTAGTGAATTGAAAATGTGATAATAAATTGTACATGTTTAAGGTTTATGTAGAACACAGCAACATCGTACCTCTACTTGGGCATGCACTGCTCCATTTTCGTCTACTGAAAATCTTGTAGTTATCTTCGGACATCCGTATACCAACAACCTTGACAAAGATGGAAATATCAAGTGATAACCGGAAGGGCAGAAGTTGAAGAGGCTTTCTAATCCGAAGAGAGTCAATTCCTTAAGTTGAGGGAGCACTAATTCTAATTGTGTGTCACCTGTCATGTCTGCTTCATCTTTCTGTCCAAATATTTCTTCCAATTGAGGTGATCTTCTTATATATACGTATGTCAGTTGTTGAAGATCTAGTCGAGCTATGGTGACGGGAAATATAGTTTTTAATTCGTCACAACTATCGACAAAGATGGAAGAGAGATTTGGAAAGAGTGGAAGCTGGACATGATCCTCTCTATCATCTTCAACCATCACTTGCTCCAATTCCCCACATCCCCGAATATCAATCGTTTGCAATTGCAGTAGATTTCGAGCAAGACTTGATGACAAGAGATGTCTAAGCCTGTGGCAATCAGTCACATCTAGGTTTTGAAGATTTGGAAGGCCCAAAAGATGCGTGGGTCCCTTATACAAGCACTCCAGTTCTCCTAGAAACGCCAACTCTAACTTCTTCAAACTTGACAGAGAGAATTGCTGTTCAAGCTGAAATATCACTTGTACTCCTTCACAATAACGAATTCTTAATCTTTCCAAATTTTCAAAGTTATTTGTCAATTGAGGTAGAACTCCTTTGCAAAACTCATCACTATCTTCCACGTCAAGAACCTGTAATGTCTACAAAGTATCAAAATTTAATTTTATTAGCAAATCAAATTAAAAATAAATGAGGCTTTTATTAATAATCATTGCAATTCTATTGCTAAACCATATAGCATTAAAGAGAGAGCTATTTTCAATTATTGTTACAAAATTATTTAAATAAAATGAAGGTTTTATAGTATTTGTATAATTTAAACTAATTATAGAGTAGTTAAAGAGAAATGGAACTTGCTCTTTGAATTTGTTTGGGAGCAAAAAAAAGTTGAAGATTGACATAGGGGAAAAAATAATAATAATAATAATATAATGGATCTTTGAAAACTAGTAATGTTTTAATATTTTCATTGTTTTTCACTTTTGTTGTTAACTTTTTAACGATTTTGTAAGTGACATATGGGACCTATTAAATAATACTTTATTTATTAAAATTATAGTTATCAAAACACATACATATATATGTGGAAATTATATTTATCTACTTATTTTTATTATTGACTAATATATTTTCCTCAGTATTAATAAAATATAGCTTTATTTTATGATAATGTGCTTTTTATACATGAAAAATCACCTACACGTTTTAAATTAATTTAAATTATTTTTATAAAAAGAACTTTAATTAATTTTTACTAAAAAAGATGATATAAAAATACATACTTTTATATTTTCAATTAAAAAACATTAATTTAAATACATACATTATTACTTTTACAGTTTAGTTTGACAATATTATATAAAATATATGTTCAAAACAATTAGAACAATATATAACTTGTTAACTTCTTTTATCAATATAATATAATTTTTGTCTATCCTATTAAAAAAAAATTAGAAAAATATACTTTTTAATTAACAAAAACTAATTCAAATTAAAATTTATAGAATAAAAAACGAATAAAATATAAATTTTGAAATGTGTCACAGACATAATATTATCATTCTTAATTTAGTTTACTGTTTTTCCACAATCATAAAATAACTACAAGTGGAATATTATTAGTGACAACTAGAGGTCAATTTTAAAAAATATTGAACAACAAATAAAATTATTACATATTTTGGTAAACAGTTAGAGTTGGCAGGCGTAAAAACTCTAATTGTACACTTCAAGGTACTAAATAACTGGATGGTATATGATTAATGACAGTGTTTAATATAATTTAATATATTTCTTGAGAGAGACATAAAGATAAATAAAATACCTTAGCAGTTTGTAGAATACCTCCAAGTTGAGCAACTAAAGACGGACACTCGTTGAGAATGAACTCTTGCAGAACTGGCCAAGTTGAACTATAATTTTCTGAGCAAAAGTGGTTCAAGTTTTCTAGTGTATCAAGTTCTAATATTCTTAACTTGGGGAGAAACACATCATTTCCACTTCCTGCAACCACATTATCCTCTGTTTCCTCTGCTTTTATTTCGACAATGTGCTCCAAACTGTCACAATCGCTTACCTTTAGTTGTTGTAGATGCAACAAACTTCGAGCAAGGTTCAATGTGAAGACATATCTCAACTTCTCACAACTAGCCACTTTAACAACTGTCAGACTTTGCAGGCTTACTTGCTGGGTGGGACCCTTCCATATATTCCTCAGATTTGGTAAATCAGACAGATCTAAACATGCTAAACTTGAAGGTAGAGAAGGATTTTCTTTGATATAAAACAACCCTTCCAATTGAAACACATCTTCTATACTTGCCCCTTTAGCCTCCCATGCTTCAAAGCTACCATAAATGCGTAACTCTTCTAATCGAGATGAACTTGGTATAAAATTTATAGGAATCCTTTTCAAAACAAAACAACCTATTAAACTCAACATCCTTAATTTATTGAGCTCTCTTAGTTCTTCAGGCAATTCATCCAACTCACAACCATGCAAAATAAGAATCTCAAGTTTGGCCAACATTTTCAACGAAGACATGTCTCTCAATTTGCAATTGATCAACCATAATGTCACAAGTTTTGTTAATGATTGAAGAGAATTTAATGATAGATGAAACCCCTTAAGCCTTGCAACTTTCAATGCCTCCATCGCTTCAAAAAATTCATTTGAAACATCACCATCTCCATCCAATAACAAAATTTTCAACTTGGGACATACCAGTTGATTAGGAAACACCTCTATTTTGCTTTGCATCAAGGAGATTGCTGTGTACTGTTCTATGTCCTCCTCATGCTGTGGCCACTGTGCCAATCTCATGCCAGCTTCAACCCTGAAAACATTTTCCCCCTCGGATGCTATCCGTAAGGCAGCATCACGAACCAAATCATGCATTTTCACAAATCCTTTTCCAGCATCTAACAATAAGCATGAAGCTTTGAGGTAATTAATTCTTGCTCGTAATTGGTTTCTTGCATCCTCAATTGAGTTACCATCTTGAAACAAAGATAGCCCTAGTCCAAACCTTAGCAATTCCTCCAAATCAATCTCATAATCTTCGGGGAACAGTGAGCATAGCAAGAAACAGAACTTTGTTTCTTTGCTTTTCAAATAATCATAACTCAATTTAAGACAAGCATAAACATCAACATCAACACCTTCTACATCATCAAGTTTTGACCTTTTTAATTTTTGATACACTACTTCCCATTCTTCAATACTTTTATCTTTCAAGAGGCTTCCAATAGTTACAATAGCTAAAGGCAAACCACTGCACTCTTCCAAAACTTTTTTGGCCTTATCAATCAACACGATGTTGTCATCACCTACTCCCGCATTCGTTTTAATGAGATCCATCCCTTCATTTTGGTTGAGAACATTTAATTTAATTTTTTTCTGACACTTCATGGAATTACATACTCGTTCATCACGAGTAGTCATAAGTATTTTGCACCCTATGTGCCTGTCACCGAGGGGAATTCCAATGGTTGTCAAATCAAGCCTTTCCCACACATCATCTAAGATTAAGAGGATTTTTTTTCCACTCTTCCAACTTAAAAATAAACGCTTTGCTCTTCCTTCCTCAGTTTTCTCCTCTAATTTCACACCTAACGATTCTGCTATTTGATCTTGAAGACTCATAATGTTTACAACCCGGGACACAACAACCTTGGACACAACAACTGTAATAAACTCATCAAAAATCTTTTGTTTTTTAGTTGTCGTACCCACTGCCTTCACCAATGTTGTTTTACCAACGCCTCCCATCCCGTATAACCCAATAATGCTCGTCTCATCATCTTTTAACGCCTCTATAATTCCATCAAAAGCAAATTTTCTAGACTCGAAAGTCATAAAATCTTCAGATGCTAGAATTTCTATTCCTGATAAATTAGCAGGACGGGAAATATTGTTGAATTTGCCAGCAACTTGTATCTTCAACAGTATGCTTGTCTGTTTTGCCGCTCTTCTACTTAACTTGTACTTGCAACCCCAGTTAGAACACCACCCATTAAGACGTGACTCATTTGCATTAATTTCTTCTTCCAAGCTTCGAACATTTGCCACCGCACTGCTTGCCTCCTTCAGCCAATTCTGTACATCTCCCTCAATCTCTTCAGTATTTCCTCTTGCTGTCTTAACTTGCTGTTGCACATCCTCTTGTGCCTTTCTCAAATTTTCATCCTCTTTTTTAAGATCTTCAACAATGCTTTTAAAACAAAATAAGTAACGACCTTGACGTAGGGTCAGCTCCAGCAAATATTCTCCTGCCTTGGACAAAATGCCGCTCAAAAAAGCTGATGCAAATTCCATCCTATTTACATCAAAAGCTTATAAGCATGTGTAACACAATATGATTTGGGCATGCAAAATGTAAAATTCATTATTTGAAAAGATTGACAATCTTTGGATAAACATGAAATAGAAGCAACTAGGAATCAAGAAAAATATGATTTTCAATTATTTCTTAGGTTATTGAATAAAAACTTCATATTGTCTCTTAACTGAAAACTATAAATTACTTAAAATGAATTAAATTAAACTAAATTTTAATTTCAATTTGATTTGACTTTTTTAAGCAAAGTCGTATAAGCAAAAGTCCAAACAAAATATAAGGGTCTTATAGGGCCATATAGAGCTTGAGATTGTGTTATGATATCAATAATTCTACCCATAAAATTATAAAATTGTACTAGTATATTTTTGTTAATTAACCAAGTAATTAGCATTTGAAAAACAAAATTTGTATCACCAACACAAAAAATTAACCTTACAAATTAATAAGAATAACTTAAAATTTAACAACAATTTAAATTATGGGAAAAAATTAACAAATCAAAAACTAAATAATATAACTCAAAATTAAAATCCACCATAACTAATCATCAACTAAAGTCGGAACAAAAAATTAACATTACATGAATAACAGTCCATGCACACCTTAGTTTTCTTCAACAGCCTCTGCAAAATCTGCTGTGGATCACCTATGAAAATGAAGATGAGATGGAAGCAACAAACATATATGAATTGCAAGGTCAAATATGTGGACCAAATTTGAAGTTACAGGATTTTTCTCTCTCTCTCTTTTGCTTTTTTAAAGTTGGGCCCTCTGTGAATTGGACAAAATTAAAGTTACAATATTTTTTCTCTCTTTCTTTTGCTTTTTAAAAGTGGGATCCTCTGTCTGCCATTACTTGTTAATTATTTGGATTTATTAGGATCGCGGCAGAAAAGAAATCTTTGAACAATAAATTAGTTGGGACTTTACCTTGAAAATACTGTTATGGTTCAAGGTATTTTCGAAACCAAATTGTCTTTTTGAAAAGCTAACATGCACAATTATCCAAGCATGATAATTAATAAAAAATTGCCTCAGTTTTTAAAGATTATCTTGAGTAAGACAATTTCCATAGCATTTAATGTTAACATTAGCTGTCAGATACATGCATCGTTGTTTGCGAGACCCACGTGACCATGTCACCCCCACAATCAATAGTTGAAAAGGACTCACAAGCAGCGGTAAATAGAGGATGATTCGTCAACTCTGAGCCTCAAACTATCAATTATTGTCCACCCTTCAACCAATTATGACAGACCACACCTGAACTGTCTTTCACTCCATATTACCCATTATCATATTAAAACTATATATTATCGCAAATATTTATGCATATTTTTTACATACAGTTTACTTTTTGTCTCATATTATTAATTATTGTCCTCCGTTCCAATCTCTCACCAATCACTTATTTATCAATTGCAGTCCTATACCCCACACAGACCATGTGAACTGTCTTCTACTCCGTGTCTAATTTAATTGGCTAGGGATGGATGCCAAGATTGCATAGCTTTTATTGAACTTAAAAAAAAAATCCAATTACAATATATTAAATCTCATCTCATCACCACACTTTCTGTATTCGTCACCATGCTCCCAACCATACTCATCCTCGACAACTCTCTACGTTTGACATTCTCAACCAAACAAATATTTAATGAATTATCTATTTTTAATCTTTTTGCTCTAGTGGTCTGCTTATATTTTATCAAGGCCAAAATTTTTACTTCAATTTCAAACAAAATTTAAGGATGTGGAATTCTATTACTGTTTATCAACCCTCTTCCCCTTTTTTATATATAGTTAATAGAAATGGATCCCGAAATCTATTTTATGTATTATAAAAAAATTAAGATCAATATAAATTAAAAAAGTAAACATAAATTATAAAATAATAATTATAAAAAGATAAAAACCAAAATGATAATTGCTCCAAAAATAATACATAATATGTGGTCACAATTATTACAAACTTTAAAGTAAAAATTATAACTTTTAGTCTTCCTCTGAAAATAGGTGAAAAAGTAGGTACAATGTGGATTCTGAATAAAGAATAATGTGGGTTCCAAAAAATAAAAAAAAAGAGAATTACATAAAGGTTGTTTCACCAAAAGACCTCCATCAATCATTCAAACCAAAATGGAACTCACAACAAACTTCAATTAGCAAAGTAGATTGGCACTCATTTATAAAAAATAGTGGGCATGGCATTTCCCGGTATGAGGCGTACAATAACTAGCATTTTGCACAAGGCCTTTGGACTCTCAAGTTGAAGATTTGAGATCAAAAATAATATCAAAATTCAATAACCAATTTTGTATTTAATTGCCTACCTAATCCTTCTCATAAATTTGAACTATGTTTTTTTGCCTCTTTTACATAGAAAGATGTAAGTTATTACATAGTTTTTGCGATTTGATGCAGGGATCTAAGAAGAGACGTTGAAGGTTTTCCAAGAGTGTGATTAAGCAAGATCATGAGAGTCAAAAGACTTAAAGCCCCAGCCTGATGTGCAGAGCCTAGTGAAATTGGCACATACGAGAGAAGTGTTGAAATCCCTAAGGTTACCAGCAACAACAAAAATATCCCATTTGATGATCAGCACAAAGGCAATGTTCTAGCTTCAGGTTTGGAATAACAAAACTATAGTTGTGAAAAAACTAGAAAATTGGAAACCCATGTTTGAAACCAAGAATTAACGAGTACTTAATAAATAATTACCTGAAGAGCGACCATGCCAACAGTGCTACCAATCAAAGATCGAATTGCAGCATGAATATCCAACTTTCTTGTAGCCAACCATACGGCACCAATAGAAAATAAGGTTGTAGTGGCAAGAATATGGTGATCAAGCTGAATTAATGAAGAAAAATGTAAAACCATTGATTCAAATTTTGATTATTGTTATCAAAGTGGTAGTGATGGAAAATCATGAAACTTAAGTACTTAAAATGGTAAGATGTAATCTTAGCTCATCAAAATTACCAGCACTGTTGATGATGTATTCTCAAAGAAGTTGCGAATGAGTGGCTTCATATAAAAAATATCATCGGGAATCCATGCATCACCCATTTTCGGAAAAGTATTATAAGCACGACCCTGAAAATTCAGTATGCAAGCATTAACTTAGGTTGTAGGCAGGACAATCACGCTATTTACTCAATCCTCGAGAAACACCAAATCTATCATGAACACAATTATAGCACTTACAGCATCATTCCCTGCAACAAACGATCCCGTGATAGCAGTAATTCCCACAATGAAACTGACAGGAAAGGCAAGTTTTTTTACTTTTGCTGCCCCACGAACCCAAGCAACTGATTCAGCAGGTGCTTCAGGCATAACAACAGAAAGACCAGTCCAAAAGAGGCTGCCGTAGATAACAAATGCAGAAGTAAGATGAGCAGCAAGACGGTATCGGCTTACTCTTGGCTAAGCATATTCAGCGGGTGGCTCCTACAAGAGAGAAAATACTTTTATAAGTTTTATACAAACCAGAGGCCAAAAACAAATTGCAAAATAGATAAAGGAAGAAAATACAGTGGAGTATTTCTTACCTCTAAACCACTGTTCACCATCCACCGACCAATAAAACCCTGGTCAGCACCAAGTGCAAAAAAAGCAGAGAGTCTCAATCCTAGTCCTAAGGTAATGTATCCCTTACGAAGAAAATACAAGAATGGCAGAGCAAAAATGATACCCAGTCCCCTTCCCCACATACAGTGTGCATATTCCATCCAATAAATGAATTTGAAATCTTCAACACTCATCCCTTTGTTTACACTGTCAGAGATCAAAAACCAAGTTATTTGGGGTGTGCACATATGTTCAATGTGATTTTCAAATGCTTACTAGAAGAAAAATATATTACTGCTACAAAGAGACCTGCAGTGTAGTTTGTACTTACCGTTTATATTCAGGTGATTGCTTATACTTCTCAAACTCCTGCAACCACTCGTGGTCTGACATAGTAGGGAGGCCACCAGTGAATTTCCAATCGGTCATTGAAAGAGCAGACTGTGTTAGTCAAGTAACACCACCAAGTACCACCACCATGCAGCAGAGCCAAAAAGCCATATCCCAACCATTTTCTGTGCACGAGGGCCCCCAGTTACCAGTAACTTCAATCCCTCCTTATTTTCCACACCTACAGACGCAGCCATGGACATGTTCCTCACAGATGGAGTATAAGTGCCCTATGAACAACATTCTGTATTAGGTAAAGTTTCATACACACATAAACATACACTCACTCAAAAAGTGTAAAACATCAGCCGTCACTAAATTCAAAGATCGATCGACCGACAATTCCAAATGATAAACATCCTACACAATGATACTACCTTTGACAATACTAATGTGGCCATTCAAATCCATTCACGGCAGTAAATTCAATCTCCTTAAATTTCTAATTTCACAATGCAAACAAAGCAATTCTAATTCTACCACAAAAATATGCCTAAATGAATGAACAAACTTTCCTCAAAGATACCCAATAGCACAAAATACATCAAGTGATATAACAAATTAAGTTTTGGGTAAACCAAACGTTATTGAAAATCATATCCAAACATAACCATATGATTACTTAATATCATTCTTCAAGTAAAAAAAATAACCAACCCAAAAATCATTTGAAGCTGGAAACTAACTCGATCACAATTCAAAAGACAAAATTTTTCTTCTATGATCACAACAACAAAGCAAAAATGGGAATACCCGGAAAGCGAAATCGAATCCCCAGATGGGAAAACAGAGTTAAAAAGGAAGTGGAGGACCTTGAAGAGAGATCTGAAGCCATAAAAGGAGGTTCTTGCAGCTGTAGATGATCCTGACGTTGAAGAAGAAGAAGAAGAGATGACTCCATCAGAAGCTGTTTCCTTCAAGTTGGATGAAATGTAATTCAAGTGAGCTTTGTTCCTCTTTAGAATCGATCCAATCACACTGCTTCGAAACATTTTTGTTTGGTCTGCTCTCTCTCTCTCTCTCTCACACACACTGGGTTTAGGTTTTTTTTTTTTTTTTTTTTTTTCTGAACTTTACACTAGGTTTAGAGCATCTCCAATGGACCAATGGATTGGAAAAAAATTGAAGTCCACATAGAATAGATAGACATGGACTCAAAAATATGATTCTCTAATGCAATTGTTTGCACTCACTATGAATCTGATGTGACAAAAAAAGAAATCAACATTGTCAAGTTGACCCTCTATTTTCAAATGATTTGTTAAACAGTCAACTCAACAAATAAAATTAATTGGTTTATGTTTTTCTATTAATAGCGGGTTGACTTTTGTTTTTGTCTTTTTTTTTGTAAGTTTTGTAATGAAGAAATTAATACAGTATCAAGATTTGCAGCTTTTTTTATTCAGCTAAGTTCACATATATATTACATTTCGTTGTTTAATTAGATTACAGATGTTTTAGGGTTAAACATCTTATATATGAAATATAACTCCATTGCTGTACTAAGAGAAATAATGTAGGCACATTACAATCAATTTTGTTAGAAATTTAAACCAAACTAAGTATGAATTGAATCATAAAATTTGTTGCAAAAAATTTTAAAATACTCGTTAGTATATGATTTATACGTAATCATTATATATTGTGTTAGCTATCGTAAGATTAATTAGTATTAATAACATAAAATTTTATATTTATAACCTAAAATTTGTTAACTATTAATCAAAATATTTGTCATCGGAAAATAATATAAATAATTTTTTTTTATCACTAATATATATTATTACCTTTATTTTCATTTACTTTCTATCTCTCTGATTTCTTGGGTAGATTTTCAATAGAAGTATATCAAAAGCAAAACCAAAACCAAAAACAGTGTGACAAAGAAAAAAGAGCATAATGAGTAATGAAGAAATTAATACAGTATCAAGATTTGCAGCTTTTTTTATTCAGCTAAGTTCACATATATATTACATTTCGTTGTTTAATTAGATTACAGATGTTTTAGGGTTAAACATCTTATATATGAAATATAACTCCATTGCTGTACTAAGAGAAATAATGTAGGCACATTACAATCAATTTTGTTAGAAATTTAAACCAAACTAAGTATGAATTGAATCATAAAATTTGTTGCAAAAAATTTTAAAATACTCGTTAGCACACAAATTATATAGAATAGCTTATGCAAGCGAGGTTGATCCCGTAAGAACCTTTAAAAAATAAAGGTTAAAATCTTAATCAACATAACATTTAATCTAGTTTACCAATATAATTGCTAATTATTAGCGAGAGAAAGTAAACTGATAAACGTAAGAAAAAAAATTTGAATATACAAAAATGCAAATGATAAAATGATTTAAAATTCACTCAAAAGTGATTGATGATGTTTCAGAATCAACTAATGTTAATTTCATAAATTTCTTATTGCTCAATAACTAATTCTAAACGGGAAAAGCAATCCGGAATCTAATCCCATGTTTTGTCAAAATTAATTCACAATAGTCCTGTAGAGATTTTTGTCTGTGAAGATGAAGATGAAGATGTTGCTCATTGGTCCAGAAATAGAGCCTGTTGGGCCGTCATAAACCTGATGGCTGATGCCTGGAATTGGGCCAACCAAAACTTACAATTTTTTTAGGGGAACTTTCATTTTCATCCTTAAGTTTTAGAAAACCTTCAATTTTTCAAATGTGAATTGATTTATAAACCTGTCATAAGAAATTCATTCCTTCCATCTCTCTTACCAAATTTAACATCCAAACTTAACAAAAATGATGGATTGACAATTTTGCCCTTACTATTATTTAAAAACACTAAAATTATCATTTAGCCCTCAAACCATTTAAAATTTAACAATTTAACTTTTAATATAAACCAATAGAAATATGAAACATCTCTTGCAAATTTAAAATTAAAAACCAATTACAATCCAACACATATTACCAATATATACATTAAAATATATAATTAATGAAAAAAGAAATTAAATATATTTTTTTAAAAATAAAAAATAATAACATAAATAAAATATCATTTTTAAAAATAAAAAGAAAAACCATCTCCATTGTTGATGCATTTCAATCAAGATCCATCAATGATGGAGGATTTTTTTTAAAAATTGAAAAAAAAAAAGAAAGAAAATTATGGTTGGATCTCCACTGTTGATTGTTGGATCTCCACCGGACTAGAACTATGAAAATCTCCATGGTTTACGATGGAATCAATGACCAATGATAATACATCAATCTGGGTTTAATCTAAATCATCGCACAATCTAAATTAAACCCAGATCGTCACATAATCTAAGTTGAAAAATAGATTTTGCGACTAGTTTTAAAAAACCAAATCATTAATCTAGGATTAGAACCCAAATCGACGATCTAGATTTTTCAGATCATGTTTTATAACCTGGACTTTCAAACCCAGATCATCGACCTGGATTGAATCAGATTGTCATTTGATGATTTGGTTTCATATACTAAATCATTAAACGGCGATCTAGTGGTTACACCATAGATTGGTTCGAACCAGGTTGGCATCGGTGTCTAACTAGTTTAATCAATTTTTTATTATTTTTAATTTTTTAATAATAACTTAATTTAACAAATTTACTTTTTTTAGTTTTTTATTTCAAAATTTTAACTTTATTTTAATTAAAATTAAAATAAAATTACTGAAATGATGAAAATGGCATTAACTATGTTAAGTTTAACCAAAATATGACAAATGATAGGGATCAAACTGATGAATTTTCTAAAGTTTTAGGAATAATGGGTCCATAAATCAATTTGCGATTAAAAAAAAAGAAAGTTTTTCGGTGTGTGGGGATGAAATTGATATATATATTTTTTGAAATGACATTTTCCCTTTTTTTAAAAGAAAAAAATTGGGACGTGGTAACAAGTTTTATCATCGTCAAAAGTTCCACAGAGAGAGCAAAGAAAAATGATGGCGCGTTGGCTAACCGTTGGTTCATACTCATTACACTCACAGTCAGCTAAAATTGCCGCAGAATTTAACAAACCACCGTTTTTACTTCTGTTATCTCCAACTGATGCTTTCTGTTCCTCCATATTCAACTCTCTGTCTAGCTCCAAAGCTTCTCTCAAATGTCGTTGCACCAAAAATGATGTTACACAGAAACCTTTTAAGGTATATTTGAATATTTGCTTGATTCAGTATTATTTGTTTTCAAATGAGATTGTGGCACTGGCAGCTAAGGTTTGCCGTAAAGGGTTTGTTTTTTTATTATTCACTCAATGTGAGTAAACACGAGTTTTCAGTGTTGGCATCAGATTGTCCATGGGAGAGCGGGAGTGTATGGAGCACTATGGCCTTGCATATGTTCAATTTCGCACATTCCAGTTGGGTTACGGACGTTTATCTATTGTTGCTAATCTATTGGATGAACCTGTTCTTGATCCTCAGACTCAAGTGAGTGTATTTATCTGCTTTTGTGCATATGTTTCGTCATCTGTGATGCCATTTAATAACTAGGAAGAGAATACTGCATCACTGAACCTTTCGCCTATTGAGGCAGCAAAGGGATTTCCATTCCTTAAACTGTAAGTCTGATTATGGGGATATTGTCAAATGTCAATTGTCAAATTTGAACTAAGCTTTGTACTTAGGAACAATTCATTTTGATTTCGTGGATTTTGTATGTTTACTGAGGAGGTCAAATTCTTAACCTTATCATCCCATTCCACTGATGGGTTTGTGTGATACTTTGTGGTTCTGGTGATCTATTATATCAGCTAATGATATCTATCACTATTTTCTTTTTTCTTCTCTACTATTTTAGTCTCATAACTGAGTTCCCCCAAATTACCTCTCTGGGTATGTTGATTAATGCTTATTATTTGGATTTTAATTTAGTGAAATAATGGTCTTAAGAATACCCTGTACGGATATATTTGTCAAAAACAGCGGTACTTCCATCTTTTGGTTGCTCATTGCCCAAATGTTGTGCTGAACTTTTGCTCAAATGCCTTAATGGTGCCCTTTACAAAGCAGAGTTGTATACCGTTTTATTGTAGATTTTTATATAATTAGATAATCATATCCACAAATCTGTTCATTGATGTTTGACCTTATTTTCAGTGCAGGCAGTTTCCCTCCTTGTGGTTCAAATGTTAGAACTCAGTGGAACTCTGTTTCTACTAAGCAAGAATATAAAGCCACAGTGTGACCTTGTAGGTTTCTTCAAAGCAAACAAGATATGAAAAGAGAGGAACTGGTTACTTGCATCTGCTCTAGGTTTTGGTTTTCTTAGTATGTTGGTTTTCCTTACATCTCTTGTTGCTGACAGATTATGGGGTTAAGGTTTGTTTAATGAATTTATCTTTTCCTCCCATGTCTCTTTCGGTATCGAACTACTAGATTTGGTGTGCTGCACTGACTGATAAAGATCTGCTATCATTTTTGTGCTTGTTGAAACATAATTGTTGACTGATGAGCTTGGAAAACTATTGATTGCATAGACCTAATTGCTTCGCTGCTGTTATGTTTTTTTTGGCATTGAACTAATGCTGAGGAAGTTTGATGTGCTAAAAATTTGTGTGCATTGCAAGCAATATTATACGTATAATTTGATCCATAAAATTAGGCCTAGAGAAGTCATGCTGATCCTCTAAGATGCTATATGTGAAAATTATCAAGTTAGTTTTAGTCTCTTTATAATCCCCTCTCTCATTATCACATTCGAGCTTTTTCTTTGTTTATCTCACTCATTGTTTTGAACTTTTGAGTAACTCCTCCAAATTATGTGTTTAATCCTGATTTCATGCTTACCAATTTATGATTCAAGAATTCAGTTAGAGTTTGAACCAACTTTGTGTCGAAGTTGCATGTCAGTACCAACCTGAATTAGTGTTTTCCAATCTGGACTAAAGATCTGTTCAGAGCTAATGACGGTGAATTGACGCAGAGATGTTTTTTTTCTTTTTTTTGAATACTGACACCTTACGCAGAAAACAACTCTCATGCCTTGTGTTTTAATAGAATAAGGATGGGATTAAAACTCTTGACCTCTTAGGGTGAAAGAGGGTACGCAACCCCTCCTACTAAGAGATGGTGTGTAATTGAGGCAGAGATGTTGGTACTTGATAGAAGAGAAAAGTTCGTATAAGAAAAATGGAGAAAAATCCCCTTAATTTAGCAATAATGTTTATTTGGGTGCATTTGAGTTAACAAAAGAATTTGATTGATTGCATATCTTTAGCATTTCAATGAAACATTTCATTGAATTGCATATGGCCTTTGAAATCAGTCCATTTGCTGCATGCATTGGCAGTGAAATTTCTCAATTTTATATAAATTTTGATTTGCTGGCCTTTTTTACTCGGTTCTGTTAAATGAATTGCGAATGCAACTATTGTCTATCAGTGTGTCCTGAAGCTTCATTCTATGTTGTTGACCCCAATTGTGTGCTTTAAAGCATTAATTACATTTATCATTTTTCATTGCTCATCTGTTTGATCTATTTCTTAATGGAAGCCTTATCTTATGAAACTTTAGTATTAGAGTTCTATATAACTGAATTTTTGTTTCTATGTTTACTGATGCATTTAGGTTGTGGATAATCCCATAGTGAAGGAGATCCTTCTAAGCGGCAACATATCAAAAACTGCTTTCATTTTATCAAAATATTGGCATACCTATGCATTTGGATGAAATGGTTTAGGTTGGGCTTTTTTGAGAAGGAAGAAAAATATTGACCACAGAATACGGTGATCAAGCTGAATTAATGCAGAAAAATGTAAAACCATTGATTATTACAAGCAAGGGTAGGTGTTTCCAACCGTTTTTAAACTGATGTTTTTTAAAACTATTTTTAAAAATAAAAAGCATGTTTTTAAAATGATATTTTAAAAATACAATATAATGTTTGGTATTGTTTTTTAAAATGAGTAAAATAATTGTTTCGAAGGAAAAATAATGATTTGTTTTAAAATATATTTTGAAAATAATGAAAAACATAAAAAAGTTGTTTTTAACTTTTAGTTTTCATTTTCACAATGTGTTTTCCATTTCAAAAGCACATTTTATAAAATAACTAACAAAACACTCTCAACCAATTTTTTGTTTTTTAAAATGAAAACCCATTTTCAAAAAGGGGTCCAAAATAATACCTTTTTTAAATATATATATATATATTTAAATACAATGGAGCAACTTGACTTCAGAATCTGAAACTAGGGACTTTGTCAAGTTATCAAGCGGTATTATTTAACAAACAAATCAGATATTTAAACAAACTAAAGTTTGACTAACATAAATTGTGCTATATGAAATATAATTTATGGGTATATTCCATATTTTTTATGAAATGATTACATATTTTAACTATGAAAGTACTTGCAAGCTCTAGAAAGACACTGACCATTTTACAACTGCAACATTAATTAGTTATTCCTAAAAGGAAGCTGCAGAAATAAAAGCCAACACAGAATCAACTGTTAACCATAACACCGCTAACTAAAACAAATAGGCAAAAAAGGAAAATTTTCATGATCCAAATGCAAACTTGTCAACTGTTATTTAATGTTTTGAAAAGGAAAGAAAAAGATTTTGTAAAACTATATTTGAGTTTAATTAGTTCAATCAACAACATCGAATTATCTTTCGAAACTAGTTTTCCTTAAGTCAAGTCACCAAAGTGCATAGAAAAAACCTCCCACAGTGAGAGCTCAATAAATACATGCAGTTCGTTTAACTGCCCCATATTGATGTATAGGTTATATGACCTAAAAATTTTAGATAAACTTGGACTTTGTACCAGATGGAAAAAAGGCCTACCGGTTCTAAATCCTGCGATTAGGCTACAAGATGGGCAATGGTGGGTGTAGTCTAATTGGGACATGCCTCTAGGTATAAATCATGCAAACATGGCCAAGTTGGATGATAAGCTTCTACATAGAATCTGCTGAGGTTAGTTATCAGGTCTAACAAGTTTTCATTCACTTAACTTGATAAGAATGATGTCATTTCCATCTCTTGGAAAGCATATTTTCTTCTGGTTTAATCGTTTAACCGTCATACTCCTATCCAATCTCTCACAATTGCTTCTAGCTGCAATACACTTCAAGCAAAGGACAATGTGAATTAGAGGTTAGAAACAAATTGCTCATATCATTGCATGCAATAAATACACAGTAACTACATCCATACAGTTTGTGTGTGGAGTCTATATATATATATATATATATATATATAGAAGAAAGAGCATGGATAAAAATTAACGTGTGTGGAGCTAGAAATGAAATGAAAGACTCCTTTGTTTATAACCCACCAGATCTCTCATCTGTTACTGTGTAAAGCTATTTGATCGGACTTGTCTCTTATTTCCGGAAATTGATACCAATTGCATTACTTCTTCAAAAAAAAGAATGAAAGTTGTGATGTTGCGCTGTATGAACGAAACTTTCTCTTACGGTTTCCAATCCAAGTGACTAGTGTACCGTATGAAATTGATCTTTTTCTGGCAAGTACATGAATCAGATCTGAAAATCCAATAAAAAAAAAGGACACGATTAAAACAAAACCATTCCAAAAACTATATTGCCAACATGCACAAAAAAAAATCAGTAATAGGTAAATCAGTACTGCACCTGAACTTTACATCAAGGTTCATCCAGGTTTTCTCAAAAAAGCAAAAGTAGCAAACTATCATAGTATCGGTCTCTGAAACCTTTAACTGAACTAGTATCATGCATCACACAGACAATTCACACCAAACATGTACACATTGATTAGGAAAATCAGGAAAGAAACTGAAAATAGAGCCATGTATTATTACCTGATTAACTAGAAGCCATAAATGCCCCAGATTGGGGTGCTATTGACTCTCATTAGTTTTCCATGGAAGGCAGTAAGCTTTCTCGAACCTGACAAGAATTCCTAGCAGTTAATCTCCATGGTGTACGCTGGAGGGAACTGTTCTTTGGAAACATCTTCCTTGCCTATTTGTGGTTCCTGCACAACCAAGCATCAAATTATCAATTATAAGAAGCAACTAGAGATCTGAGAAAGTGTATGTTACCTTTACTTTGGCATGCATAGTTCCAATTTGGGAGACTGAAATTCTTGTAGTTATCTTGGAGCATATCTCCACACTCAACTTTTCAAACACAGAAATATGTTGTGATATCCTATCAAATTACGTTGATGAAGCTTGGTAAGGCATCGATTGTTAATTTCTCAAGTTGATCGAGTTATGGTGACAAGAAACGTGACTTTTAATTCCTTACAGTTTTAGACATCACTGCATGACAGACTTGGAAATAATATAGGTTAGAGATGATCGTTATTGAAGGTTTGATCCTCTGCACCATCCTCAACAATGATTTGCTCCAATGTTCCATAACAAAACATGTAGATATATCTCAACCAAAGGCAATATCCCACCTATAGGTTGGTGAGATTTTGAAGACTTAAGATGCATCTTTCAAATGACTTCAAGTTCTGATTGAGAACTCAAGATCGGTATTGAAAGGAGAAGATTAATCATATTGAAAAGGAGGAAAATGTTCATTTTTAAATGCAATTGATCACCTTGTTATCTTTAGAAATTTGAAAAATTTTAATTACATTTGAATAGCAAGTTATAAGAAAAGAATTTACAAGGTTAAGCGCTATATCTTTGCTTTCACTATGAAAATTTTGAAGGAAGGCAAGACAAGAAAGGAAATTTGATTAATTCAAAGGAAAGCAGGAATATTGCATGTATTCCAAACTGAATTTAATTTAAACTTCCCAAAAGAAAAATTTTGATGCTAGAATTAACTATATAACCTTCTTGGATTCAATTTATTAAAAAAAGAAAGAAAAATAGGTCATCTTCCATACCATTAGCTTACGTTTATTTCTTAATTCATAAACTTAAATGATTGGTAGAGGATGAAGATCACAAGGGTTGTCTATCCAAACTCAAAAACAATGTCAGAAGCAAATAATGAAGTCAAAAGAGATACAATAAGAGACTGTACCCACATGACAGCACTATCTTCCTTTGAATTGCACTCAGTGGATGACCTTGTATGGTTTTAAATCTTTGTGAAATTTCTTTAGTTGGCTATGAGCATAAAGAGTCAATGTGAGGATATAGAGGCTGCAAGGTTCATTTTAATAAGGAAAGAATTTTATTCCAAAAGCTGATAGTTGCAATCACCAGAAGCTCTTTCTCTTTGGTTTCACTATATAAATGAAAGCAAAATGACACAGGAATAGAGTTTTAATTACTTCAAAAAAAGCAGGATTATTGTAACGTATATGGATTAAGTGACATTATTAATCCCAAAGTTAGAAAATGCCCTGCTAAGAATAATTTGAGCAAGTAATGCTCTGCTTTTAGAGCAACTTAATTGAGTCAGTAATACCCTGCTAAGAATGAACCAACATACGAAAAGACACTCCAAAAACAAAATAAGTACTGGTAAATTTGATCGTGATTATGTGGCTTGATTAATTTGCAATAACTACTAAGAATAGAAAAATAGTTATATGAAAACTTACATTGATTATTTAATCAAATGCACATTAGAATAAGTAATGTGATTAACATTATATTGATCAATTTTATGTCTCATTTAAAAACTTATGATTATGTATGCAGCAAAAACAACAATGTTGATTAATGCAAGAGGAGTTATGACGCCACTAAAGCATTTTGAAAAGCGTGTGACAAAAGATTTATTACGATTATTAATGTTTTTGTTGAGCAGCACTAAAATCTAATGATTAATACATGCCTACAATAATTTAATAATCAAAGTTTTGTCTGAAAACTTTGATCAAACAGAAGATAAAGCCTAATTTTTTTTTTTTTTTTTTGAAGTAAAAGCCTGCAATTTTTTAATAATCAATAATGATAGGATATATACATGAACAGAGGCTGCAGTAGAGATATTCAGGTCATGTGGGTTCATCACAACTTAAGCTCTTATTGTTTTTTGTTTCCAATACACAAAGAAGCATAAGATATTGTACATCAAGAACCTGTTATTATATATACATACCCTCTTGCTTAGAGTTGAAGAGTAAAACATACCAAACCGCTCCTAGACTTTGAGAAAGAAGAGCACACAATCTGTCTTTATGTACATATACGACATACCAAACAGCTTCAACATAGTGTCTTCATGATGGCCAAATGTTTAAAAGAGGAACACCCAATTGATGAAGGAAGCACCAGCTGACGAAAAGTATAGAACAAAACTTATTAGGTTGTTGAATATATAAACTTATGACACTGAAAATAGAGACATATATAAGGTGTTAGCAGCCATGATAGGGCTTAAGCTGGTGCTATTTACTCTTTTCATTTTCCAATAAATCGTGGTAACTTTTGTCGAACTTCATTAGAGCTGCAGCAAAAAATGTCTACTACATGTTGGTTGTCTGCATGTGGTGCCTGCACAATCAATTGAAGCACAAAATAAAAAAATAATAATTATATAGTTCGTTCTAGTGAATTGAAAATGTGATACTAAATTGTACATGTTTAAGGTTTATGTAGAACACAGCAACATCGTACCTCTACTTGGGCATGCACTGCTCCATTTTCGTCTACTGAAAATCTTGTAGTTATCTTCGAACATCCGTATACCAACAACCTTGACAAAGATGGAAATATCAAGTGATAACCGGAAGGGCAGAAGTTGACGAGGCTTTCTAATCTGACAAGCCTCAATTCCTTAAGTTGAGGGAGCACTAATTCTAATTGTGTGTCACCTGTCTCGTCTGCTTCATCTCTCTGTCCAAATATTTCTTCTAATTGAAATGAATAATCTACGTGTAGGAATGTCAGTTGTTGAAGATCTAGTCGAGCTATGGTGACGGGAAATAGAGTTTTTAATTGGTCACAACTATCGACAAAGATGGAAGAGAGATTTGGAAAGAGTGGAAGCTGGACATGATCCTCTCTATCATCTTCAACCATCACTTGCTCCAATTCCCTACATCCCCGAATATCAATCGTTTGCAATTGCAGCAGATTTCGAGCAAGACTTGATGACAAGAGATGTCTAAGCCTTTTGCAAAACTCACATATAGTTTTTGAAGATTTGGAAGGCCCAAAAGATGCGTGGGTCCCTTATACAACCACTCCAGTTCTTGTAGACCTTTCAACCTTAATTCCTTCAAACTTGATAGAGAGAATTGCTGTTCAAGTTGAAATATCACCTCTACTCCTTTACAATGCCAAATTCTTAACTCTTCCAAATTTTCAAAGTTATTTGTCAATTGAGGCAGAACTCCTTTGCAAAACTCATCACTATTTACCACCTCAAGAACCTGTAATGTATTTTCTCAAAAAAAAAAAAAAAAAAAAAACACGAATATGTAAGATCCACAAAGTATCAAAATTTAATTTTATTGTTACAAAATTACTTAAATAAAATGAAGGTTTTATAGTATTTGTATAATTTAAACTAATTGTAGAGTAGTTAAAGAGAAATGAAACTTCCTCTTTGAATTGTTTGGGAGCAAAAACGTTAAAGATTGACATAGGGAAAATAATAATAATAATAATAATATAATGGATCTCTGAAAACTAGTTATGTTTTAATATTTTCATTGTTTTAACTAGTTATGTTTTAATATTTTCATTGTTTTTCACTTTTGTTAACTTTTTAACGATTTTGTAAGTAACATATGGGACCTATTAAATAATACTTTATTTATTAAAATTATAGTTATCAAAACATATATATATGTGGGAATTATATTTATCTACTTATTTTTATTATTGACTAATATACTTTTCTAAGTATTAATAAAATATAGCTTTATTTTATGATAATGTGTTTCTTAATCAAGAAAAATCACCTGCACGTTTTAAATTAACTTAAATTTTTTTATTAAAGAAAACTTTAATTTATTTTTTTAATAAAAAAGATAATATAAAAATTATATACTTTTATATTTTCAATAAAAAAACATTAATTTAAATTAAAATTTAAATACATACAATATTGCTTTTCCAATTTATTCTAACAATATCCTGTAAAATATATTTCCAAAACAACTATAACAATATATAACTCGTCCACTTCTTTTATTAATATAATATAATTTTTGTGTGTCCTCTCACAAAAAAAATAAAATAAAATAAAATAACAGTTAGGACAATGTACCTTTTAATTAGCAAAAATTAATACAAATTAAAATTTATAAAATAAAAAATGAGAAAAATATAAATTTGAAATACGTCACAAACATAATATTGTCATTCTTGGAATATTATTGGTGACAATTGAAGATGAATTTTAAAAAATATTGAACAACGAATAAGATTAGTACACATTTTGGTTAATTAGAGTTGCCAGGGTTAAAAACTCTATTTGTAAACTGTAAGGTACTAAATATCTGGATAGTATATGATGAATGAAAGTAAGTTTAATATAATTTAATATTTTCCGAGAGAGAGATTTTCCGAGAGAGAGAGACATAAAGATAAATAAAATACCTTAGCAGTACTCTGCAGATTAGCTCCAAATTCAGCAGCTAAAGACCGAGTCCTCGTGAGATGTAACTCTTGCAGAACTGGCCAAGTTGAACTATAATTTTCTGAGCAAAAGTTATTCAAGTTTTCTAGTGCATCAAGTTCTAATATTCTTAAGTTGGGGAGCAACAAATCATTTCCACTTCCCGCAGCCACATCATCCTTTGTTTCCTCTGCTTTTATTTCGACAATGTGCTCCAAACTGTTACAATGGCTTACCTTCAGTTGTTGTAGCTGCAACAAACTTCGAGCAAGGTTCAATGTGAAGACATATCTCAACTTCTCACAATAAGCCACTTCAACAACTGTCAGACTTTGTAGGCTTACTTGCTGGGTGGGACCCTTCCATATATTCCTCAGATTTGATAAATACCACAGATCTAAACGTGCTAAACTGGAAAGTAGAGAAGGATTTTCTTTGGTATAGCATGACCCCTCCAGTTGAAACACATCTTGTAGCTCATCACATATATGGATGGTCACTTTTTTCAGCTTTCGTAGTCTTTGAATTAACGACGTTGGAAATAAGCAACTTATTCTGTCACAATCCTTCATTTGTACAGTTTCCAAGTGTTCTAGAAACCCCTTGGGAGGCCTTCCTCCTTTACAAATTTCTCTTAGATGAACACAGCGTAGAGATAAATGCACCAAATTAAAGAATGCAAAGGATGGCAAATGCTGCTGCGTCAAATCAATGATGTGTTCCACTTCTTGCAAATGTAGTTTACTAACCTCAGAAAGACTGGTATTGCTACTTTCTGCGCTTTTCCCTTCAGCCTCCCATGCTTCAAAGCTATTATCAATATATAACTCTTCTAATCGAGATGAACTTGGTATTACATTTACAGGAATCATTTTCAAAACAAAACAACCTGTTATACTCAACATCCTTAATTTATTGAGCTCTCTTAGTTCCTCAGGCAATTCAACCAACTCACAACCATACAAAATAAGAATCTCAAGTTTGGCCAACATTTTCAACGAAGACATGTCTCTCAATTTGCAATTGATCAACCGTAATGTCACAAGTTTTGTTAGTGATTGAAGTGAATTTAATGATAGATGAAGACCCTCAAGCCTTGCAACTTTCAGTGCTTTCATCACTTCAAAAAATTCACTTGAAACAGCATCATCTCCATCCAATAACAAAATTTTTAGCTTGGGACATACCAGTTGATTAGGAAACACCTCTATTTTGCTTTGCATCAAGGAGATTGCTGTGCATTGTTCTATGTCCTCCTCGTGCTGTGGCCACCGTGCCAATCTCATGTCAACTTCAACCCTGAAAATATTTTCCCCCTCGGATGCTATCTGTAAGGCAGCGTCACGAACCAAATCATGCATTTCACAGATCCTTCTCCAACCTCTAACAATAAACATGAGGCTTTGAGGTAATTAATTCTTGCTCGTAATTGGTTTCTTGCATCCTCAATTGAGTTACCATCTTGAAACAAAGCTAGCCCTAGTCCAAAGCTTAGCAATTCCTCTAAAGAAATTATATAATCTTCAGGGAACAGTGAGCATAACAAGAAACAGAACTTTGTTTCTTTGCTTTTCAAATAATCATAACTCAATTTAAGACAAGCATAAACATCAATATCAAAACCTTCTACATCATCAAGTTTTGACCTTTTCAATTTTTGATACACCACGTCCCATTCTTCAACATCTTTTTGATCTCTCAAGAGGCTTCCAATAATTACAATAGCTAAAGGCAAACCACCGCACTCTTCCAAAACCTTTTTTGCTATATCAATCAACAAGATGGAGTCATCACCTACTCCCGCATGCTTTTTAATGAGATCCATCCCTTCGTTTTGGTAGAGAACATTTAATTTAATTTTTTTCTGACAATTCATGGAATTACATACTCGTTCATTACGAGTAGTCATAAGAATTTTGCACCCTATGTGCTTGTCACCGAGGGGAATTCCAATGGTTGTCAAATCAAGCCTTTCCCACACATCATCTAAGATTAAGAGGATTTTTTTCCCACTCTTCCAACTTAAAGATAACCGCTTTGCTCTTCCTACATCAGTTTTCTCCTCCAATTTCACACCTAACGATTCTGCTATTTGATCTTGAAGACTCATAATGTTTACAACAACCTTGGACACAACCACCTTGGACACAACAACCATAATAACCTCATCAAAAAGCTTTTGTTCTTTAGTAGCATTACCCACTGCCTTCGCCAAAGTTGTTTTACCTACGCCTCCCATCCCGTATAACCCAACAATGCTCGTCTCATCATCTTTCAACGCCTCCATAATTTCATCAAGAGCAAATTTTGTAGACTTGAAAGTCATAAAATCTTTAGGTGCTAGAAATTCTATTCCTGGTAAAATAGCAGAATGGGCAACACTGTTGAATTTGCTAGCATCTTGTAGCTTTGATAGTATACTTATCTGTTCTGCTGCTCTTCTACTTAACTTATACTTGCAACACCAGTTAGAACACCACCCATTAAGACGTGAGTCATTTGCATTAATTTCTTCTTCCAAGCTTCGAACATCTGCCAACACACTGCTTGCCTCCTCGAGCCAATTCTGTGCATCTCCCTCAATCTCTTCAGCATTTCTTCTTGCTCTAACAACTTGGTTTTCCACACGTTCTTGTGCCAATCTCAAATTCTTAACTTTTTGTTCAAGTTTTTCAACAATGCTTTCAAAACAAAATAAGTAACGACCTTGACATAGGATCGGCTCCACCAAATATTGTCCTGCCTTGGACAAAATACCGCTCAAAATAGCTGATGCACATTCCATCCTATTTACATCAAAAGTTTATAAGCATGTGTAACACAATATGACTTGGACAAGTGAAATGTAAAATTCATTATCTGAAAAGATTGATAATCTTTGGATAAACATGGAATAGAAGCAACCAGGAATCAAGAAAAATATGATTTTCAATTATTTCGTAGGCTATTGAATAAGAACTTCATATTGTCTCTTAATTGAAAACTATAAATTACTTAAAATGAATTAAATTAAACTAAATTTTAATTTCAATCTGATTTGACCTTCTTAAGCAAAGTTGTATAAGAAAAAGTCAGAACAAAATATAAGAGTCTTATAAGGCCGTATAGAGCTTGAGATTGTGTTATGATATCAATAATTCTACCCATAAAATTATAAAATTGTACTAGTATATTTTTGTTAATTAACCAAGTAAGTAGCATTTGAAAAACAAAATTTGTATCACCAACACAAAAAATTAACCTTACAAATTAATAAGAATAACTTAAAATTTAACAACAATTTAAATTATGGAAAAAAATTAACAAATCAAAAACTAAATAATATAACTCAAAATTAAAATCCACCATAACTAATCATCAACTAAAGTCGGAACAAAAAATTAACATTACATGAATAACAGTCCATGCACACCTTAGTTTTCTTCAACAGCCTCTGCAAAATCTGCTGTGGATCACCTATGAAAATGAAGATGAGATGGAAGCAACAAACATATATGAATTGCAAGGTCAAATATGTGGGCCAAATTTGAAGTTACAGGATTTTTCTCTCTCTCTCTCTTTTGCTTTTTTAACGTTGGGCCCTCTGTGAATTGGACAAAAGTAGTTGGGACTTTACCTTAAAATACTGTTATGTTGAAGGTATTTTCGAAACCAAATTGTCTTTTTGAAAAGCTAACATGCACAATTATCCAAGCATGATAATTAATAAAAAATTGCCTCAGTCTTTAATGTTATCTCGAGTAAGACAATTTCTATCAATTATTGTCCACTCTTCCACCAATTATGACAGACCACGCATGAACTGTCTTCCACTCCATATTACCCATTGTCGTATTAAAATTATATATTATCGCAAATATTTATGCATATTTTTTACATATAGTTTACTTTTTCTGTCTCATACTATTAATTATTGTCCCCCCTCCCAATCTCCCACCAATCACTTATTTATCAATTGCTGTCCTTTACCCCACACGGACTATGTGAACTGTCTCCCACTCCGTGTCTAATTTAATTGGCTAGGGATGGATACCAAGATTGCATAGCTTTTATTGAACTTAAAAAATCTCATCTCATCACCACACTTTCTATATTCATCACCATTCTCCCAGTCATACTCATCCTCGACAACTCTCTACGTTTGACATTCTCAGCCAAATAAATATTTAATGAATTATCTACTTTTAATCTTTTTGCTCTAGTGGTCTGCTTATATTTTATCAAGGCCTAAATTTTTACTTCAATTTCAAACAAAATTTAAGGATGCGGAATTCTATCATTGTTTATCAACCCTCTTCCCCTTTTTTATATATAATTAATAGAAATGGATCCCGAAATCTATTTTATGTATTATAAAAAAATTAAGATCAATATAAATTAAAAAAGTAAACATAAATTATAAAATAATAATTATAAAAAGATAAAAACCAAAATGATAATTGCTCCAAAAATAATACATAATATGTGGTCACAATTATTACAAACTTTAAAGTAACAATTATAACTTTTAGTCTTCCTCTGAAAATAGGTGAAAAAGTAGGTACAATGTGGATTCCAAATAAAGAATATTATGAGTTCCAAAAAAAAGGAAAAAAAAAAAAAAAAAGAGAATTACATAAAGGTTGTTTCACCAAAAGGACCTCCATCAATCATTCAAACCAAAATGGAACTCACAACAAACTTCAATTATTGAAGCAGATTGGCACTCTTTTATAAAAAATAGTGGGCATGGCATTTCCCAGTATAAGGCGTACAATAACTAGCATTTTGCACAAGGTCTTTGGACTCTCAAGTAGAAGATTTGAGATAAAAAATAATATGAAAATTCAATAACCAATTTTGTATTTAGTTGCCTACCTAATCCGTCTCATAAATTTGAACCATGTTTTTTTGCCTCTTTTACATAGAAAGATGTAAGTTATTACATAGTTGTTGGGATTTGATGCAGGGATCTAAGAAGAGACGTTGAAGGTTTTCCAAGAGTGTGATTAAGCAAGATCATGAGAGTCAAAAGACTTAAAGCCCCAGCCTGATGTGCAGAGCCTAGTGAAACTGGCACATACAAGAGAAGTGTTGAAATCCCTAAGGTTACCTGCAACAACACAAATATCCCATTTGATGATCAGCACAAAGGCAATGTTCTAGCTTCAGATTTGGAATAACAAAACTGTAGTTGTGAAAAAACTAGAAATTGGAAACCTATGTTTGAAACCAAGAATTAACGAGTACTTAATAAATAATTACCTGAAGAGCGACCATGTCAACAGTGCTACCAATCAAAGATCGAATTGCAGCATGAATATCCAACTTTCTTGTAGCCAACCATACGGCACCAATAGAAAATAAGGTTGTAGTGGCCAGAATACAGTGATCAAGCTGAATTAATGAAGAAAAATGTAAAACCATTATTCAAATTTTGATTATTGTTATCAAAGTGGTAGTGATGGAAAATCATGAAACTTAAGTACTTAAAATGGTAAGATGTAATCTTAGCTCATCAAAATTACCAGCACTGTTGATGATGTATTCTCAAAGAAGTTGCGAATGAGTGGTTTCATATCAAAAATATCATCGGGAATCCATGTATCATCCATTTTCGGAAAAGTATTATAAGCACGACCCTGAAAATTCAGTATGCAAGCATTAACTTAGGTTGTAGGCAGGACAATCACGCTATTTACTCAATCCTCGGGAAACACCAAATCTATCATGAACACAATTATAGCACTTACAGCATCATTCCCTGCAACAAACGATCCCGTGATAGCAGTAATTCCCACAATGAAACTGACAGGAAAGGCAAGTTTTTTTACTTTTGCTGCCCCACGAACCCAAGCAACTGATTCAGCAGGTGGTTCAGGCATAACAACAGAAATACCAGTCCAAAAGAGGCTGCCGTAGATAACAAATGCAGAAGTAAGATGAGCAGCAAGACGGTATGGGCTTACTCTTGGCTAAGCATATTCAGCGGGTGGCTCCTACAAGAGAGAAAATACTTTTATAAGTTTTATACAAACCAGAGGCCAAAAACAAATTGCAAAATAGATGAAGGAAGAAAATACAGTGGAGTATTACTTACCTCTAAACCACTGTTCACCATCCACCGACCAATAAAACCCTGGTCAGCACCAAGTGCAAAAAAAGCAGAGAGTCTCAATCCTAGTCCTAAGGTAATGTATCCCTTACGAAGAAAATACAAGAATGGCAGAGCAAAAATGATACCCAGTCCCCTTCCCCACATACAGTGAGCATATTCCATCCAATAAATTAATTTGAAATCTTCAATACTCATCCCTTTGTTTACACTGTCAGAGATCAAAAACCAAGTTATTTGGGGTGTGCACGCATGTTCAATGTGATTTTCAAATGCTTACTAGAAGAAAAATATATTAATGCTACAAAGAGACCTGCAGTGTAGTTTGTACTTACCGTTTATATTCAGGTGATTGCTTATACTTCTCAAACTCCTGCAACCACTCGTCATCTGACATAGTAGGGAGGTCACCAGTGAATTTCCAATCGGGCATTGAAAGAGCAGACTGTGTTAGTCAAGTAACACCACCAAGTACCACCACCATGCAGCAGAGCCAAAAAGCCATATCCCAACCATTTTCTGTGCATGAGGGCCCCCAGTTACCAGTAACTTCAATCCCTCCTTATTTTCCACACCTACAGACGCAGCCATGGACATGTTCCTCACAGATGGAGTATAAGTACCCTATGAACAACATTCTGTTTTAGGTAAAGTTTCATACACACATAAACATACACTCACTCAAAAAGTGTAAAACATCAGTCGTCACTAAATTCAAAGATCGATCGACCGACAATTCCAAATGATAAACATCCTACACAATGATACTACCTTTGACAATACTAATGTGGCCATTCAAATCCATTCGCGGCAGTAAATTCAATCTCCTTAAATTTCTAATTTCACAATGCAAACAAAGCAATTCTAATTCTACCACAAAAATATGCCTAAATGAATGAACAAACTTTCCTCAAAGATACCCAATAGCACAAAATACATCAAGTGATATAACAAATTAAATTTTGGGTAAACCAAACGTTATTGAAAATCATATCCAAATATAACCATATGATTACTTAATATCATTCTTCAAGTAAAAAAAATAACCAACCTAAAAATCATTTGAAGCTGGAAACTAACTCGATCACAATTCAAAAGACAAAATTTTTCTTCTATGATCACAACAACAAAGCAAAAATGGGAATACCAGGAAAGCGAAATCGAATCCCCATATAGGAAAACAGAGTTAAAAAGGAAATGGAGGACCTTGAAGAGAGATCTGAAGCCATAGAAGGAGGTTCTTGCAGCTGTAGATGATCCTGACGATGAAGAAGAAGAAGAAGAAGAAGAAGAAGAAGAGATGACTCCATCAGAAGCTGTTTCCTTCAAGTTGGATGAAATGTAATTCAAGTGAGCTTTGTTCCTCTTTACAATCGATCCAATTCAAAATCGTAAGTCAGTAAAAGCGCATCCGGTCCTCCACCATGCCCTTTATTTCTAAGTATTTTATTCAACATGATCATACTGATTAATAGATTATTCTGCATGATACACTCTTAAATAATTCATTCCGCACAATCACGCTTACAATTTATTGATAATTTATTCTCAGTGATCATGAATATTATTGCTTGGCAGCTCATTTGACATGGTCAGTTCCTTCTTGTTTGTCCGATACTTTGTTTCTCTTTCATGCCTTTATGATGGCCAGTTATTATATTATTCATGTTGTCAACTAGGATTGTATTAGTTATCATGTATGTATATGTGTAAGGTTTAGAACTCGTTTATACAAACAAGTTAAACTGAAACGAAACAAATAAAATAACAAATAACCCAAAGACAAAGGAGAACGAAGAGATTGACGCAAGATTTACGTGGTTCGATTGTTACACAAACAATCTACATCCACGGGCAGGTAGAAGAGTATGAAAATCCACTATGAATGAGAAGTATTACACTTGCAGATTACAAGAGAAAAGAAAAAGACACTCAATAGCCACCAATGGAACAGTAAAGACAGTCCCAATAATATAACTCAGCTATATATATCACTCTTTTTCTTTTTCGCCCTATTTCTGATATTTCAAGATGCAGAGGAACATCCTTGATCAATCAGACTAGGATCCTGAGCCTTGCCTATCTGATTCGTCCATGTGTCCTCACCAGCAAATTGCATCAGAAATATCAATGAGACAGCTGCAATAATCTGTGTGACAGCTGCATCATTCTATGCTGAACACAACAAGTTTGCTACACAACAAACTACTTGCCACTTCAGCACATTCCTTTCATCCATATATCCTAATGCCACATCACAACAAATCTCCACCTTGGCATTAGAATCATAAACCCTCTTCTACCCCTTTTTCCAGTTCTTCATCTCATTTGCACTTGTACTAGGCTCATACAGAGCCTAAGCTTCTCTGTGGGAACAGACTTTGTAAGCATATCGGCTGGATTTTTAGTTCCAGCAATCTTTTTGATCACTGCTCCACCTTGATCCACAACATCTCGAATAAAATGCAGCCTTATGTCAATATGTTTGGTCCTCTCATGAAAGACTTGATTTTTTGACAAACAAATGGCACTTTGATTGTCACAGTTGACAACAATTGTCTTCTGTACTATCCCAAGTTCATTTACAATTCCTTTAAGCCATAATGCCTCTTTCACTGCTTCAGTTGCAGCAATATATTCTGCCTCTGTGCTTGAGAGTGCCACTATACGTTGCAATGTTGCTTTCCAACTAACTGGATTACCCCAAACAGTGAAGATGTAACCAGTAATGGATCTTCTTTTATCCATATCACCTGCAAAATCTGAATCAACATACCCCAACACACAATCTGCACCGTTTTCAACTTTGCAATACATAAGTCCCACACCTTTTGTACCATTCAAGTACCTGAGTAACCATTTTAATGCCTCCCAATGAGATTTCCCAGGTTTCGCCATATACCTGCTAACAACACTCACCGAGTGAGAAATATCTGGCCTGGTACAGATCATTAAATACATCACACACCCTACTGCATTGGCATAAGGTACTTTAGCCATATACATTTCTTCTTCTTTTGTTTTTGGAGAGTGTTCTGCTGAGAGTTTGAAGTGGGTTGCTAAAGGAGTTGAAACTACTTTAGCAGTACTCATCTTGAATTTATCAAGAATCTTCCCAACATACTCTTCTTGAGATAGAAACAGTTTGCCTTTCTTTCTATCTCTGAGTATGTTCATCCCTAAGATTCTTCTTGCAGGCCCAAGATCTTTCATTTCGAACTCATTACTCATAAGACATTTCAGCTTGTTGATTTCTGCCTTATTTCTACTAGCCACCAACATATCATCTACATACAGTAGAAGATATATACAATTCTGATCTAGTAGCCTTTTATAATAAACACAGCTATCATACTTGCTTCTGCAATACCCAATCCGCAACATAAAAGCATCAAATTTCTTATACCATTGCCTAGGTGATTGCCTTAAGCCATACAAAGCCTTCTTCAGCAGACACACTTGGTTTTCCTTTCCTTGACATTCATAGCCTTCAGGTTGTGCCATTAGAATTTGTTCTTCTAAATCACCATGTAGAAAAGCTGTCTTGATGTCAAGTTGCTCAAGTTCCATGTCAAACTGAGCTACCAAAGATAACAACATCCTTATTGAAGAGTGTTTCACTACAGGTGAGAATATTTCATTGAAATCTACACCCTCCCTTTGTGTGAAACCTTTTGCAACCAACCTAGCCTTGTATTTAGGTGGTTCAACACCAGGAATGCCATATTTTCTTCTGAAAACCCATTTGCAACCTACCACTCTACACTTTTCTAGTTTTCTCACCAAAATCCAAGTACCATTTTTCTTTAAAGAGTTGATTTCATCATCCATAGCAGCTATCCAGTTCTTAGCATCAGAACTGTTAACTGCTTCTTTATAAGAATTAGGCTCTTCACTTAGTATATCTGCAGCTGCTTCAAGTGCATAAGAAACAATCTCAGCATAACCATATCTATTCGGAGCTATTATGTCTCTTCTAACTCTATCTCTAGCCAAGTTGTAATTTGTTAAATCTTGCACTTCTTGAGCTACTACATCATGTTCTGGTTCAAGTTCATCTAGCCTTTGTCCATCTCTCTCTTCTTCAATTCTCTCTTGCTGCAGTTCTTGAACTTCAATTGGATTATCAGGAAGCTCCACCTCAAGGTCAAATTTTCCATTGCCATTGCTAGCATCTGAAATATCTTTTGATAATCCCAACATTTCAAACTCTTTAAAAACTACATCCCTACTAATAACTGATTTCTTTGTCACTGGATTCCACAATTTGTAACCTTTCACACCATCAGGATACCCAAGGAAAATACACCTAATTGCTCTAGGTTGTAATTTCCCTTCATTTACATGCACAAATCCAGTACTACCAAAGGTCCTCAATTTGCTGTAATCAGCAGGTTTTCCAGACCACATTTCAATTGGAGTTTTGAAATCAATAGCAGCAGATGGACATCTATTTATTAGATGTACTGCAGTATGAGCAGCCTCTGCCCAGAATTGAATTGGGAGATTTGCATTAGAGAGCATGCTCCTAACTCTCTCAAGGATGGTTCTATTCATCCTTTCAGCCAAGCCATTTTGTTGAGGTGTTTTTCTCACGGTTTGATGTCTTACAATTCCATTTTCGTCACAAAATGTTTTGAATGCATCACTACAATACTCTAGGCCATTATCAGTTCTCAAGCGTTTAATCTTTCTCCCTGTTTGAGTCTCTATCATAATCTTCCATTTCTTGAATTTTTCAAAGGCCTCATCTTTACTTTTCAAGAAATGAATCCAAACCTTTCTTGAGTAATCATCTACAATTGTCATGTAATATCTGCAACCCCCAAGAGATTGTGTTCTAGCTGGTCCCCAAAGATCACTATGGACATAGTCAAGGGTGCCCTTGGTTCTATGAGCAGCCAAGTTGAACTTAAGTCTACTCATTTTTCCATACACACAATGATCACAGAAGTCTAATTTTTCTAGTTTATCACCACATAACAGCCCTTGTTTCTCCAGTTCTATGAGACCTTTTTCACTAATGTGACCTAGTCTCATATGCCATAAATTTGTTTTACTTAGGCTATTTGCTGTTGAAACAGAAACTGAACCAGAAATTGCAGACCCCTTCAACAAATATAGTCCATTCAACTTTTCAGCTTTCATAACAACCATTGAACCCTTACAAACCTTTAACATGCCTTTTTCAACCTTACAACAATATCCTCCATCATCTAACATCCCTAATGATATTAAATTTCTCTTGAGTTCAGGTACATACCTCACACTTGTCAAGGTTCTAACCGTACCGTCATACAATTGTAACTTTATGCTTCCAATACCAGCAACTTTGCAGGCAGCGTTATTGCCCATCAGCACTCTTCCACCCTCAAGTTCTTCAAAAGACTCAAACAAGTCTTTGTTAGGAGACATGTGAAATGTACAGCCGGAGTCTAAAACCCACTCTTCCGTATTGTTCTTCTCCGAAGCAACCAATACATCTGAGCTTTCATAACCATCAGATACGATACTAGCATCTCCATTTTCAGACTCTTTTTCTTTCTTTTTCCCCTTCCTCTCAGGACAGTCTTTCCTAATGTGACCTTCTTTGTGACAATGATAACATTTTCTAGGTCCCCTACCCTTTGATTTGGACCTACTACGACCATTGTTGTTACCTTGCTTCTTATCTGTTCTCCCTCTAGCAATGAGTCCTTCTGCATCTGCACGAGAACTACCATTGTTTCTTCTCTCAGCATCCTTTGCTATAATCGCAGATTGCACCTCCTCAAACTTCAATGATTGTCTTCCATATTTGAGAGTATCAACAAAATGTTCAAGACCTTTAGGGAGTGAATTTAATAGGATTATTGCGAGGTCCTCATCTTCAATTTTCACAACACCAACACTCTCCAAATCCTATATCAATTTTGTAAACTCATCAATTCCATCTGTTAGTGATTTGCTCTCATTCATCTTGAAGCCAAAGAACCTCTGCTTCAAATTGATTCGATTAGGTACAGCTTTAGACATGTATAATGCCTCAAGCTTCTTCCAAATCCCAGCAGCAGTTGTCTCCTTTGTAACCTCCCTTAGAACTTTGTCACCAAGTCCTAAAATAAGTGAACTATATGCTTTTTCTAGCAACTCATTCTTCTCCTCTTCTTTCATGGTTTCTGGAAGTTTTTCAGCACCTTCCAAAGCAGCAGCTAAACCCTCTTTCACCAACACAGCCTTCATCTTCATCTTCCACAGTCCAAAATCATTCAGACCTGTGAACTTCTCAACCTCGAATTTAGTCCCCATTCCAGTAGCTTGTTCTAACCAGATCTTAAGAAACTTAACCCAAAATTTCTAGATCTACAACAACGAGTTCAGAACCTGGCTCTGATACCAATTTGTAAGGTTTAGAACTCGTTTATACAAACAAGTTAAACTGAAACGAAACAAATAAAATAACAAATAACCCAAAGACAAAGGAGAACGAAGAGATTGACGCAAGATTTACGTGGTTCGATTGTTACACAAACAATCTACATCCACGGGCAGGTAGAAGAGTATGAAAATCCACTATGAATGAGAAGTATTACACTTGCAGATTACAAGAGAAAAGAAAAAGACACTCAATAGCCACCAATGGAACAGTAAAGACAGTCCCAATAATATAACTCAGCTATATATATCACTCTTTTTCTTTTTCGCCCTATTTCTGATATTTCAAGATGCAGAGGAACATCCTTGATCAATCAGACTAGGATCCTGAGCCTTGCCTATCTGATTCGTCCATGTGTCCTCACCAGCAAATTGCATCAGAAATATCAATGAGACAGCTGCAATAATCTGTGTGACAGCTGCATCATTCTATGCTGAACACAACAAGTTTGCTACACAACAAACTACTTGCCACTTCAGCACATTCCTTTCATCCATATATCCTAATGCCACATCACAACAATATGCAATTCTATTACCGATTTAAGCGTCAGAGTATCTGACATTCCACCAGTATTGAGATCATCCGCGTTCAACATACTGCAATTTTGACCTCCCTACAATGAATATATAAAGTTACATCAATCCAGTTGGCTAACATAAAATGTCTGGCTGCGATTTTTAAGGAATATTTTAAAATTAATGAAAAGTAAATTGACGTTAGCATATAGCGAAGCAGTGGCATCCACGAAGCTAATTAGAAGAAACAAAAAGAACAAACGTTGTCCTCCGCACATCAGCAAATTTTATATATATAGATATATTTATTTATTTATTTTTCCCATGCACGATCACTTTATATATTTATTGACTCTTAGAGCTTATTAGTGCCAAGTGACTTGATCAAAACTTTCATTATCTGCTTGTTTTGATCAGATTCCAAATTTCCAATAATGATTCAAATGCATTGATTCCAAGAGTTGGTAAGAGAAAATGTATAAACAAATAAAATATAAAAAAAGTGGGAGTGGAACAAAAAGATCCACTTTAATGAAAACGATCACACTGAAAACCCAAAAAAACCAAATAGAAAATTGTGTTAGGATGCAATGAGGAGCATAATCCAACAACCGAACATTAGAGAACAACATAAGAACCAAAATTATTAGAGTATAATACTTCCTTCTTTGTTAATTAATGCATGAGGGGACCAAATTACTTTTAGCTTTGCAATGATACCTACAAAGAATATTAGGAAATTCGGATGCCGGCAAATATTTATTTAAATCGGTATTTTAAATTAATTAATATGAGTTACTGCATTGTAAATTCAAAGTTTAAATCAGTACCTTAAGTAGAAACTTGGAAAATCTAAAAAATCGTGCTGACATATAAAAATATGTAGATTTTGCCGGTTGTTTCATTTTTATCCGAAATATCACTTGACATTAATATAAATAGTTAAAATATCCTTTGGAGGCGTATAAAAAGACGATAATACCCCTGACAATCATAGATTCTGTTAAATTGACATGATTGATTATTGACTCTAAGGATAAAAATGACAAGTCATGAAAAATTAATGAAAATATAAAAGTTCAAAATAAATAATTTTAAATATAAAATCATAAAAAATAAGATATTTTTATTTAAAAATACAAATATATAAATTAGAATATTTTTTTTTCTTTTGCCCTCTCTCTCTCCTCTCTTCCATTTCTCTCTCATTACTCTGACCAGTCCCCTTCTCTCTCTTTTTCTATCTCTGGTCGAAGATGATGGTGACAGAGATCTCGGCGATGTAGTAGAGGTAATGGTCTCTACCATTAAAGACCACGGTGGTCTCCAATGGTGGCGACCATTGTGGTTTTCACCATCAGAGACCCAATTTGGATCTCCACCATTAGAGACTTAGGTGGTCTTTAATGGTTGAGACCTAAGGAGACCTAGTTCAGGTCTCCACCGTGGAGACCCTCTACCACCATCTTTTTTTTTTTTATTGGGTTTTTTTTTATTATTGATTTTTGTTGATTTTTTTTTTTTAATGGTGTCTGCTGATGATTGTGGCAAATTAATAAGAAGTTAAAGGTTGATGATTATTATGGATTTTGGAGATGGTGTTTGCTGGTGGTTTTTATTGGTGGACGAACTGTAGATGGTGTTTACCGTCCATCTATAATGACGATTGATTATGGTGTTTGTTGGTGGAGATTTAGATTGGATCTCCACCGTCCATCCATTTTGGATGGAAGATAAAAATCCAATTTGGATCTCCATTTTTTTTTATTAAATTTTTAATTTTTTTAATCCGATTCAATTTTTTATTAAGTTTTTTTTTTTAGTATTATATTTTTTAATAAAAATCTTAGAGTTAAAAACATTTGTTTAACTTTTCTCAAACTTTTCTATTAAATTATAACTTTTATGGGATTTTGAATGAAAATGAAACAGTAGGTGGTAAAATAACAATATTTCATACGTCAGGTGCTTTTTTAGGATTTTCCCTACGTTCGAAATTTTATTAAAACAACTTCTTCTTCCAAGACATGAATTGTCTTTATTAAATTTTAAATGTTTAAATCCTCCTTCTAAGTTCTAACATATGTTTTTAGGCTTCTTGACATAAAGACCTAAAATTATCAGAATTAACCAAAGGGGAAGTTACACTAACACCCCTAAGTTTTGGGGCTGAGACACTTCGATAAATTCTCCTTTAGGCATGGGCAAACAAACCAAAAGCCAACATAAACCGATCAGATCGATATGAATTCTCAATTTATATAGATTATTCACATCAAATTGAGTCAGTTCGGTAAAACTGACTCATTTTGGTTTTGGTTTGATTATAATTTCTATAACCCAATATTAATTGTGTTGAGAAAATCAAATTTTAAAATATTAGACTCTAGAATTAAAATAAAAAACTGATCTCAAAATTTATAAATTCAAAATATTATAATTTATTATGTAATATTTAGGAAAATTTTCAATTTAATCCCTAATATTTAGTGAAATATTACTTTTTTATTTACTTATGTATTTTTAATACACATTATTCTTAACGTTTTAAAAATTCATCAATTTAATCTTGCTAACCAAAAACTTGATGGTCAAATGTGATAAAAGTTGCACAAAGATGGATTTACCCCGGACACAAGTTCAAAATGACCGTCTCTATTATTGCGAAAATAACATTGACCATCTTTTAATCAATTTGTGACACATCATTCAATCAAATTTTTTAAAAAATAAATAAAATAAAAAATTATGGAAAATAAGATTTTAAAATTTAAAATCTGATGATTAAAAAAGATTAAATTTTAAAATTAAAAATTAAAAATTTATTAAAAAAATAATAAAGTTTTTTAAAAAAAATGTCCTTCCCGAATCTTGAAAGATTGAAACTAATAATTCCCAACATCAAAATCACAAACACAAAATATAAACTAAGCCAGAACTTCAATTCCCAAAAAATAAAATAAAAAAAAATAATAATAAAACTAACAAACACAATCAATATCACATGGGTTCTCATATTCGAACACCACCTATCTCCACTTCTCTGGATCTGAACACACACATGGGTTATTCGATCTGGACACACATACACACACAAACCTATATTCAAACATCACTCATGGGTTTTTCGATCTGGAGACACATACATACATAAACCCATGTTTATATTCGAACACCACCCATGGGTTCTTCAATCTAGACAAAAAAAAAAAAGCAAAGAAGGAGCTAAAAGCAAAGGAACTAGCACTCTCTTTAGGGGAAACATCACTACAATTAGTGAGAATGGCATCAAAATCCGAACCCGTTATAAGAGCAGCAGCATGAGCTTTAATTCTCTCCTTTGCTATGTTTATAAAAAAGGGACATTAGGGTGGGGTGAAGATTTGGACTAGGTTGTACAATGCATCTGCTTTCAATCTTCTTCTTTGTCAACAACCCGGCGTTTGGACCATGCTTCCAAACAAGCATGAAAGAACACAAACACTCCTCTTCCCTATTCACAAGTGAATGCTTTTTCCACTTTACCTACAACAGAAACACAAAAGTGAAATATAAAACAAAAGAAACACACACACACACACACACACACACACACACACTAACAAGAAACCCCCAAAATACACAAAAAAGAGGTGACCTGGTCGATAAGGGTGTTGTAGAAGCTGACGTCGCGGTGGGTGAAGGTGTGGGAGGCGCAGACCTCAGTACCTTTTCCGATGCGGTGGTAGTGGGTGTCTTGCAGCTGCATGGACGTCGGACGGAACTTGCTCTGGAAGTCGTCCAGCTTCCAGAGATCTCAATAACAAAAAATTTGGTATTCATGATTTGGGTGTTAATGATTTTGGGGATTTGATTCTAATTTTCCATTTTCACTTAGAAATTGCTTTTGTAAAAGTCTTTGTTTTAATATGGATGGAAGAGTATGAGATTTTGTATTTTTTTTAAATACGTATATAATTTTTTAATTTTTTATTTTAATTTATTTATTTTTTTAAAAAATATTTTAATTAAACTCATTAAGTCACCACAATCCATCACAATTTTGACGGATGGTAAAGATATGTAACTTTTTATTATTAATTTTAAATGGCAATAAAACAAAAAGATTAAAATATTTTTCAAACCGTTAAACTTAACTAATGTTCAACTAATAGAGGAATTAAATTGATGAATTTATAAAATATTAGAGATGACTAATATTCAAAACATATAGACGAATAAAAAAAATAATATTTCACTAAATATTAGAAGTAAATTGAAATTTCTCCTAATATAATTAATTTAAAATTTGTTAACTAACCGTAACGATGATAAAACAAAACTAAATTGAAATTTCTCCTAATATAATTAATTTAAAATTTGTTAACTGACCGTAACGACAGCAAAACCACCTCCAGCCATCAAGTAAAGCTTTTGATTCTATTTAGAACAACATGGAATGAATATATATATTGAGGTGAGGAGACCATCCTATGACATCCACGAGCAATATGGGATTCAAACACCACACTACTAGTTTGGATTCAATTCGAAACATCATGGAATGAATACATATATAGAGGCGGGGAGAACATCCTATGACATCCCCAAGCAATATGGGATTCAGACACCATACAACTAGTTTGAACTTTGAACTCTCAAGTCTCTTTTTAGTGAAAAAAAAGAATGACTTCCATAGTTACCTTTGATTTCCTTTTTTTTTTTTTTTTCTTTGTCTTTGATTTCCTAACTTTGCTTATTTTTTCATCAATTCACCACTTATATTGTAAGCAAAATTATTGCACTTTTGCATGTGACCTTTTCTACCCTATCTCTCTCCATCCATATATATACATACATACATATATGTATATATATATATATTGTAGAACCCACATATTGTTGGTGGAAGAGGAGGTTTCACGGGCGTAGAGCCTACGCCATAGAGCGTAAGGGATAGAAAGCTAAACCATCTAGGCAACTGCCTGGCCACCTTTTGCTTTCAATCCTATACACCCATTCTGTTCTCTCTTTATCGCGCTTCTCTCTGTCTCTTTTTGCTTTCTAATTCACTATTATGCTGCATTCATCATGCTGACACCAACACTTGTCATTCTCAACAGTAAAAAAGCTTCTGTCCTCTTTTGCTCTCTCCTTGTAGGTGACCAGATAGAGGTAGTAGTCGCGGTGGAAGAAGGTCTCCTCGAAGGCGTTGTGTTTTCTCTTACTGTCCTCGTTAACTTCTTGTGATCTAACTGTGGTGCGCTGTCTCTCGGTGTGGGAGATGCCATGGATGATGAGGAAATAGCTCGGCTATGTAAATCCCTAAACTTGTCAGAGGATGAGGTGAGGATCTACAATATAGAGGGAAAGGTTCTTGAAGAAGGAGTAGCAGAGGTTAAGCATTGCTTAGTGGGTAAGGTTCTAGCAGCCAGGAGGGTCAACCGCGAGGGTTTTCGAACTATTATTGAACAGATCTGAGGGATGTATGGCGAGGTTGAGGTGGAGTCTATTGGGAACAACATTTTCATGTTCTATTTTAGTAAGATGGAAGTTCGGGACCTGATCTGGAATCGAGGTCCGTGGCATTTCAAGAACAACCTTATAGTTTTAGAGAAACCCGAAGGAGTGGGGGATGTGTCTAAACTGGCGTTTGATCGAATCCCAATCTGGGTGCAAATACACAAATTGCCTCTAATGTGCATGACCCCGTTGGTGGCCAGAGTATTGGCCGGACAGATTGGGGACATCGTCTGGACCCTTGAGAAGTCTAGAGATTGTAGAGGGAAATTCCTCCAGGTGAAAGTCAGTATTGATATAAGTAGGCCGTTGAAGAGAGTTTTATGGCTAAGTTTGGGGGAGGAAAAGGAACCTAAAATGGTGGTTCTTTCCTATGAGAATCTACCAGAGTTTTGCTATACCTGTGGTAGACTGAGGCATGGAGGGAATGAATATAAGGATGAAGCAGCAATGGAGGTAGTTCGTCTGAATAATAAGCGAGAGTTTGGGTCTTGGCTTCGAGCTAGTCAGAATGCTTGGGGTAGGAGAAAACTGGAACGGAGTGCCTCAAGTGGGGAAAGGCGAGAAAGATAGAAGGAGAAAGGAGTAGGGGTGAATGAGAAGCGAGGGAGGAGGATGGAGTGATGGTGTTGGGAGGTAACACAAAGGCGAAAGATGGGGGGATCCAACCCCTGCTCATCAGGGGAGCGAGGAGAGTTTGAGGGCTACCCTAAAAGGGGGGGAGGAAGCTCATGAAAGGAGTAATGTGGAATTGGCCCCGCCCAGTATAACTAAAGAAATCGATAGTGGGGAACAGAATGGAATCTTGGTTGTGGCCCCGAGGGAAGAGGCCCTTGTGGTCAATAAAGGTGTTACAGAAAGGGATCCTTTAGTACGAATGGGAACTGCATCTTTGACACCAGGTTCTGCGGGTGCATCTTCCAAGGCGAATCTTGCCGAGGAATCCCATGAGGTATCGATTCGGGAGAGTCAGCAGGGGAGCCCATGCACTATATTACAGTGTAAATAGAAGCGGGACGCGAGGGAAGGGACTGCCTTAAGGAAAAGATCTAGCCTTTTTAAGTGAATGTTGACAGTGAGTAGAGGTGGCAGTGTTTATCCCAAACAGAGGCCAAAGACAAAAGGTATAACTATAAATAGTCCGGTTCAGGCGGTTCATAAGGCTAAGGTTGGCATGGTGTCAGAGGGCGACAGCTTGAAGCGGAAGAAAGTAAACTCGTTAGATGAAGAGGGTGGGAGTTCGAAGAAAGCTAAGCATGGAGACAGTTGTGACGTGGAAATGACCGCGTTATCAGCGAAGCCTGCGTGCCAGGCCCGCCGGGAATCATGAGTATAATCTGTTAGAACGTGCGGGGGATGGGGAACCCGCACACGTTCTCAGCCCTCAAAAGGGTGATCAAATAGTTTTCCCCTAGTTTAGTCTTTCTCAGTGAGACTAAACTATATGGACCTAAGGTAGCGAAACTGAAAGATTTGTTGGGCTTCCAGGGGGCTTTGGTAGTTGAGAGCGAGGGACGGAGTGGGGGCTTAGCCTTGTTTTGGAAGGATATGACAGCGGTAAGCTTGGTGTCGTACTCCAAAGGGCATATCGACGTGTAGATTAATAGCGAAGATGGGGGTAGATGGAGATTCTCAGGGTTCTATGAAAATTCTAAGCTTAGGCAAAGAGGTGCCTCATAGGAGCTGTTGCGAAGGTTAAGAGATATCGATGATCTGCCGTGGCTAATGGGAGGTGACTTTAATGAAATTCTCAGAGCTTCGGAGAAGAGCGGTGGTGCCGAGAGGGTGGGGAATGGCATGGTTCAGTTTAGAAAAGCTTTGTCCGATTGCGACCTGTGGGATTTAAGATTCCATGGGCCATGTTTTACGTGGAACAACAAGCGGGCTGGTGGAGCAAACGTGTAGGAAAGGCTTGACCATTTTGTTGGTAATCAGTAATGGTGGGACGTCTTCCCTAATGCGAAAGTGGAACACCTGGGCTTTAACGGTTCGGACCACCGGTTAATTGTCCTATCGTTGTGCAGTAGAGTCCGCCCCCCCCCCCCAATAGCCTACAGGCGGTTTAGGTTCGAGCCATTTTGGTTGAAGGAGGAGGGGTGTAAACAGGTGGTCAAGAAGACGTGGGAAAGCATGAGCATCGCTTTTGATCCCATAACCCTTCAGCATAAGATGTCCAGATGTGCAAACAGGCTGACAGGGTGGAGTAAGGCACGTTTTGGCTCCCTAAGGAAGCATATTGACAAAAAGAATCAGGCAATTGAGAGACTATACAGGGTGAGTAATAGGAGGGGGTTGATGGAGCAAATCCGTCTTGCTGAGGCGGAACTAGAAAACCTCCTATCTAAAGAAGACATATTCTGGAAACAGAGGGCGCGTACGGATTGGCTAGCAGCTGGGGATCGAAACACCAAATTCTTCCATGTTCGAGCATCCGCCCGTAAGAGGAAGAATGAGATAGCTTGTTTGGTGGACTCAAATGGGAATGTGGAGGGGTCAAAGGTAGGAATGGCGAGAGTGGTGAGGTGTTTCTTCTCTGATATGTTCAGTTCCTCTCAGCCATCGAAGAAGGATATAGCCTCGGCTTGTGCTCTAATTCAGACGCACCTTTCCCCAGCGCAAGTAGCTGATTTGACGGTGCCTTACAATGAGGAGGAAGTCAGGGAGGCAGTGTTTGCCCTCGGTCCTATGAAAGCTCCTGGACCAGATGGGTTCCATGCGGTCTTCTTCCAGAAATTTTAGGAGGTAGTGGGAAAGGAGTTTACTCAAGTCTGTCTCTGGATCCTAGGCGGTAGCTGCAACCTACAAGAATTTAACCTAACGAACGTTGTCCTCATCCCAAAGAAGAAAGATGTTGTATCCTTGTCGAACTTCAGGCCAATTAACTTGAGTACGGTAATGTACAAGACTGTCACAAAAGTTCTTGCCCGCAGGATTAAACAAGTCCTCCCACAGCTCATCTCGCCAAACCAATTAGCATTCGTCCCAGGTAGGCAGATCTTCGATAATGTGATAATCGCTTTTGAGCTGCTCCATTCGATCAATAGGAGGAAAAGAGGAAAGAAGGAATGGATGGCCCTCAAATTGGACATGGCCAAGGCCTACGATCGGGTAGAGTGGGTTTTCTTAGAGGCTGTGCTGGCGCGGATGAGGTTCCCCCCGTGTTTAATAAAGCTAATTATGTGCTATGTAAACTCTTCAAGCTTGTCCTTCATTCTCAATGGTGATCCAGTGGCAGAGATTAGGCCGTCTAGGGGTATTAGACAGGGATGCCCCCTATCCTCATACCTTTTTTTACTGTGCGCGGAGGCGCTATCGAGTGGCATCCGGATGGCTGAGCTCCACGGTAGGGGCCTGGGCATTAAGTGTGTTAGGAGCAGCCCTCTGGTGAGCCATCTATTTTTTGCGGATGATAGCATCCTCTTTTGTAACGCCTCGGTCAATTGTTGTGATATCATAGAAGGCGTGATTACTACGTACGGGCAAGGCTCTGGGCAGTGCGTAAACTTAGAGAAGTCCTCCCTTGTGGTAAGCCCAAATGTGGACGAGCGAACTTGTAAAGATATCCAGCTGCGGCTCCAGGTGGGGCACGGTATCACCCACAACAAATACCTTGGCCTCCCAACACTTGTTGGTAAACACAAGAAGCGGACTTTCGCTATGATCAAAGATAAAGTATGGGCCAAATTCCAAGGTTGGAAGGGTTGTCTCTTTTCGGTTGGGGGCAAGGAAATCCTCATCAAAGCGGTGGTCCAGGCAATCTCCACCTATGCCATGAGCATCTTCAGACTCCCTATGGGTTTGTGTAACGATCTTGGTTCCCTAACGTCGATGTTCTGGTGGGGAGTTAAAGGGGAGCGACGGAAGATTAGCTGGGTCTCTTGGGCTAAGATGTGTCTCTCCAAGGCTAAAGGCGGCTTGGGCTTCAAAGACTTGGTGTCTTTCAATCAAGCTCTCCTTGCGAAGCAAGCGTGGAGGATTCTGAATGAGCCGATCTCCCTAGTGGCGCGCCTCTTGAAAGCCAAATATTTTCCTAAAACAGAGTTCCTGCGAGGGAGGCAGAAGTGGGGGGCGTCCCACGTCTGGAACAGCATCTTGTGGGGGAAGGAACTGTTATGTAGTGGGTTAAGGTGGCAGGTGGGCGACGGTAGCTCAATTCGGGCCTTCAAGGACCCATGGCTGCCAAGGCTATCATCCTTTCTACCAGTGTCAAGGGGTGCTATCCCTGACCTTAAGATTTCCGAATTGATTGATTTTTCGAACCATTGTTGGAATCTATCGTTGCTGAACCTTCGTTTTCTTCCCGTGGACGTAGAAGGTTATCCTATCGGTCCCCCTCAGTGTAAGATCGGTTGCGGATAGGGTTAGGCGGCACTATGACAAGACCGGATTTTATTCGGTTAAGAGTGGGTACCAGCTCGCCCGTAGTGCTTCTGAGGTGTGTCTGTCTTCTTCTAGTTCTGGTGGTGGGGTTTGGTGGAAGCTGTTATGGAGTCTGAACATCCCCCCTAAGGTAAAGATCTTCGTCTGGCGTGCGTGCAACAATGTGTTACCTGTTTTAGTGAATTTGTTGAAGCGAGGGTCCTCTTGGATCCTGTTTGTAAGTTGTGTAGGGAGGAGGTTGAAACTGTCGAGCATGCCTTTCGTCTCTGTAGCTCCATCCAGCCTGCCTGGGTTGCTTTCAAGCTGCATTCTAGGTGCCAATGTTGTTCAGCATGGCTCTTTGGTGGATTTTTTGGTTGCTGCCAGGACCGCTGGCGGTAGAGAGGGGGTGGAGCTGGCGTGCATGATTTCCTGGTGCTTGTGGAATAACCGAAACGTAGCATTTCAAGGGGCTCAGAGTCAGGCATGCCTCTGATATTTCGGTGCGGGCTGCTGATGCTCTCAGGGATTTCCAGTCTTCTGTGGCAGTCCTCTCCCCTCCCCCTCTGGCCTGCCAGGTCGTGGTTGCCTGTGTGGTGCCCTCCCCCCCCTCAGGTGCCTGAAGTTGAACTCGGACGTGGCAGTGCGCTCTGAGGAGTCTTCGCTGGGTGTGGGGGTGGCTATTCGTGACCACGAGGGGTTGGTGGTATTCGCTGAGTGTAAGCTGCTTGGTCGGGTCTCCCTTAGGTAGGTGAGCTTCTTGCCTTGCGCGTTGGACTGGAGGCAGCCTTGTCTTTGGGTTTGCGTATTCATACTGTGGAGGTGGACGCCAATCGGGTTGTTGCGGAGCTGAAGGCTCCCCTTGAGCAGTGGGGTGACTGTGGCTTTATTGTTGGTGATGTCAAGGCCTTGCGTGTTGTGGTAGGTGTTGAGTTGTGCCTTGCCGTTCCTAGATTAGGAAACCGTTTAGCGCATAAGCTTGCCTCAATGGTCTTGTCCTCGAATGAGGTCCGTAGGTGGCATAGGGTCACCGAGGAGTGTATTTTGCTCTTTGTTGATTAATATACTTTCTTTTCAAAAAAAAAAAAAACACTTGTCATTCTCTTGTTTACTCACACACTTAATTGTTTATCTTTGTCTCTGGTAGTCCGCTAGCTCTCCCTTCATTTGCATGCCATTTTTTTTGTTATTTTCTCTTAAGGTTCCGTTTAGCACGCGACATTAGAATGAATTGGATTAAAATAGAATGAATTGAATTAAAATAATAAAATATTTTATAAAACTTTGGATTGGATTAAAAATTCTATCATATCATGTTTGATATAGGTCAGAAGTAGATTGCAATAAAATTAATTTTATATTTTTATTATATAAAATTAATTTTTTAAAAGATTTAAAAAATAAATAAAAAACCACAATTCTTCATCTCATCACTAATCCAATTTATCATAACATCTTCCACAATTCAACATCATCAAACATGGTTCATCAATCCAATTCATCAACATTATCATCTCTCACATCAATAACATAAAACATTCAAACATGACCAAAAAAATCATCAGAACAGGGAACCCAATTGTGGGTTTGTCGAATGTAGAATTAGGTTCTAGGTTCATTGACAATGAACCAAGAACCAAGTCCCAAGTTAGGAAAACAAAAAAAAAAAAAAGAAAAGGTAGAGAGGTTCTTACCGTTGCTGGTTCATCTGGATGGATGAGGAGATGAGAGAGACGAAGAGCGAGGGGTTGGTGTGGTGGAGAAGAGAGAGACAGAGTTTGTCACTTTGTAAAGAGAGAGATGATGAAATGAAAAAAAATAAAACAATAAAAATAAAATAAAATAATCCCATGAACTTGGGATTTTAAAAAGTCATGAGTGAGCTTGAGATTTTATTTTTTAAGTTGAATGGGAATGGAGATGGGTGTGAGATTAAAAAATCCATTCCCAACATTGACTCCAAATATGGGATATGGGAGAATGGGAAAAAATGATTTCCAATCTCATATTAAATCTCACGTGTCAAACACACTCTAATAGTTCATTATGCCTTTGCTTTTGATTTCATGCCCTCACCTGTCTTTCTTTCATTGTAAAATGTCCAATAAAGTGTGGGCTTTGATCCACTTACAAATATGTGTGTACATATATATATATATATGTATATATATCATACAATTTGGACTGTATTTGGACTTGCAACACAGCTTAAAAAATCAATGGGATACATTAAAATAACACCGGTAATAATTGAACTGAAAAAAAAAAAAAAAAACAGATAATAATTGGACTCGTACTTAAATTGGACTCATTTATTGATTTCATTTTGGGTCGACAGATATTTGCATCCCGGAAACTGAAAAATTGTATGTGCACCCCTTTTTGTTTATTAAGCCCTGAAAACTTTTGTTGACAAGAAAACGGAGAGTTGTGTTCTTGAAGAAAAGAGCAAAGCTGATAACAACCATGCAGATAGAGATAGGTTGGAAGAACTTAAAATTAAAGGTGATCATGTCTTACATAAAATCGTGGAGACATTGGTGAGTAGTTCTTCCAGGGAGCATAAGCAAGGGGACGGTGACTGGGCAAGTGCACAGGCTTTGCAGGAACTAAAAGCTGAAGGTGGATAGAGAAAAAGAAACGTAGGTCTAAGAAGAAATTGAATAAGAGTGATTCTGAACCAAATAACATTGCTGAGAAATTGGAGAGCTGTGTTCTTCAAGAAAATAGCAACGCTGATGAAGAAGTATTTGGCGGACCGAGAGCTCGGCCGCGGCTAGTTTGGCTTGACGTACTTGTGTATCGAGCGTGAGACGAGGGAGCTACTAGCCTGGAAGTCGATTTCGAAGCGGAAGCTGCGGACGGCGGTCGACGTGGAGCACGCATGAAATAGTTTATATTTGATGGAAAACAATAAGGTGTTGTTGAAACAACTGAGAGAGAATCTGGAAGCTTCAAGCTTCAATAATGATTTAAGTGAAAAGATGATATAAGAGAAAAAGCAAACTCTCTGTTTTTCGTTAATGAAACAGAGTACACGAAGATGCTTTGGAGATAGATTTTGGGGCAGTTGATTTCACTACACCTCATTTGACTCTTTCCTCTATTGGAAATGGGCTGAATTAAATCCCCAAGTTCATCTCTACAAGGCTTATAAGCAACGCTGATAAAACTCAGCCTCTGGTGGATTATCTACTGGACCTTAATCACAGAGGAGAGGCAATGCATTTCAAATGAGAATGACAGTTTTTAAGACAGTTATATTAATGAGCATGTGCCTCTACGTGTTAAGTTAGGATTATAAATGAAAATTTTATCTCAATTTGAACTCTTATATATGTAAAAGCTCTTCCGTCGGATTGTCGCGAGAGATCATTACACGACGAGAACTGCTGCTGTCGTCACCAAGACGATTGTGGAGGTCCTCCAGCTGTGTCACAAGCATGGTCTGATTCACTGGGACTTGAAGCCGGAGAGCTGCTGCATTCGGTTCAGATAATGCAGTGAAAATGACCTTTCTTAAGGTTAATGCTGGAAATTTAATAATTAATTGAGGGCGATGTTGGAAATTTAAAAATAAGTAAATTCTGGGGTGTGCACACAATTTAAAACGGGTGGAAATTCTATTGCTCTTCATTTTCGTTTTGAGCTCAATTTATTTTTTGAATCCACTCTACTGAGATTCGGGTCTTATAATCTTGTGATGAGTAAATGTAAAGCCCAACCGCATAGCTTAAGCTTAAGGTGGTTCAACATACATAAATTCAAGTTTGGAAAGTAAAGCTCACAGTTTAGACAAATTCACAATAGAAAATTTCTACAACATAACAAAAGATTACTAGAAAGTTGCTGAAAATGATTCCATTCAAATCTTTCCAAATCGAATGGCTTCTTTTATTATAATTTACCAAACAAGCACCCAAATTACATTTTCATCTCTCTGTTTATTTTTGTCAGGCCACAAATTTGCTATAATTATCTCACTACCAGAGAGACTAAATAAAAGCACAACTCAAGAGCTGGAACAAGTAGGCATGTAAGCTGGCGGTGAGCGCATGCTGGTATTTGTGGTTCCACCATCTTTCACAATAAACACCGCAGCCATACCCCATGCCGTGTGTCTTTCATAATGGCAATGCAGAAGCCACACCCCTGAAACATATCGTTTTATCCAAATTTAGTTTTAAATATAAAATACATGCATACACATTTTGTGTTATTCTCTTATCCAGACGTGTACTTTTTTATTGTTAAACATAGGTTGAATTCTATATTTAATTATGCACTATAATGCATCACTTAAAAATTAATCTTTTGAATTACCGATCTCATCTAAGTGACATCTCTACCTAGAATATATACATATATTATATATATATATATATAAGTACATTTACCGTAAATACTTCTTAACTTTTTTAAAATTAAGAGGAACCAATCAAATTCATCAATTACGTTTTCTCTCTCATATTTAATTCAAATGCAATAGATGAATTTTATTAGTTTGTCTAAACTTTTTAAAGTTAGGAAGTACAAATAATAAAATCAATATATATAGAATTTTTAAAATTAGGTATAACTGATTTTAAAAAGTAAGGACCAACCAATTAAATTTATCCATTGCATTTGAATTAACTAGGAGAAATAATTTGTTTTAAGAGAAAGAATGTAATTGATGAATTTGATTGATTTATCTTTACTTTTAAAATCAAGTATATCTGATTGTAAAAGCATAATATGTGTGTGTATATAGATATAACCAAAGGAATGGTAGAAAACGCACCAGGATTATCAGCTTTAAATCTGATGGCAACCCATCCACTTTTGGAAAGTTGAATTGTGTTGACTTCTGGGGGATCATCCAAGTTATAATAAGTAGATGGGTCGGTCGTACTGTTGAAATTTCCAAAACCAAGGCCCACCAAATAGAAGCTGTAACCATGAAGATGCATTGGGTGATTTTGGGCATTCCCAATATTAGTCCCTTGGTAAACAAGTTCAACTTCTTCTCCATAATCTAATTCAATCACTTTCGTCCCTTGGCCTGTGTACACTGTCACATTCACATCATCTGCAGTGAAATTGAAATAAATAGGCGGTTCCAATGGAAAATCTGTAGTGAAAACGCCGCTTATGTTGCTGCACAAATAGAGGATACATTTTCATCATTGTTGAAAAAAACAGTTTCCTACCAAAACTTAACTGGATTTAATCTTATATAATAAAGCCTAAACAAAGTGAAATAAACAAGAAATTTCAAATAGTAATAATAATAATAAATAATAGTAATTTAGTAACATATATATTTTCAGAAGCCACTAAAACCTAGAAGCTTAAAATGTTCAATTAGTTATCATACGTTGTTTAGTAGAACTCTTGCAACTTCACATAACTTATATCTATTCTAGATATCTCATTGGTTAGATAACTTTACCCAATAATTACATCTATTAGATTGATTGTAAAAATAGTTAGAGAAGTGAATTCAATTATTATAATTGTTCGATAAGATTATCCAACCGATAAAATAGTCAAATCTCTTTATATAATAGTAAAACTCTATTAATATTTTGACGGAATTTCAGAATTTGAACCCAAGACTAGGTCTTCTAATACCGACAGTACGTACCTATAATATTTAGACCCTAACAATAATAGCTAGACCCAAACAAAAGCAAAAATTTATGTTAAAAAACTACAAATATAACGTATAGATTAAATCAAAGTGCACATATTTGTATCAGTTATATAAATATAGGGAAGAAGACAAGAAATTTACTTGTAATAAGCCTGCAGTATATCGATAGATGGGAATTCGAAACTTTGGTTGTTTAAGCTGGCTCCCAACCTATCGCCATCACCAGAACCAGAACCAGAACAATTTTTATAAGGGCAATTAATCAGGTTGACAGAAACGCTCATGTAAATATTTTTGGTTATATTCTTTGGAACACTGATGGGATGCGCAGCACTGGCTAAGCTTTTTAATTGTCTTATGAAGCCGAATGGTGGACCTGAATCATTGTAACCTGGAAGGGATGGAAATGGAATTGGATCTGGAACTGACTCATTTCCAATGTACTGGAAATAGGCTACGGTGGTGCTGTTGTCAAAATGTGCTCCGGAATCAGAAAAGGGAGAGGCAGCCATGTAATAGTAAGAGGGGGTCTGGTTTGCTGTGACCAAAACATCCATTGTTTGTCCTGGAGTTATGAATATATATTCTACGTTTATTGGTTTGGTGTAGAAACCATCCGTTCCAACTACTGTGAGGTTGTGGTTGGCGATTCCAAAGAACATTTCCTCATTCAAAATAGCATTGACTATGCGAAGCAGATAGGTTTTTCCACTTTTAACCGGCATGCGAAATGTTGTTCCTGCAAATTAATTGACGCGAGATTAATATAATATGTAAGAAATCAACAATACATTATCCGTGAAAGTGGTCAGGTGGTTATTTAATGTACACACATCAATTAGATTATAGATTTTAATCATATTCTTTCTCAATTTTTTACATCGTAGGGCATGTTTGATGCTTAGAACTCGACAGGATTGGACTAGACATTTCCTGTTCAGTTGTTTCCGAGACAGTTGTTTTAATTTTAAAGCAGTAGTCCTGCCACTACCCAGGACAATAATTGTAATTAAATACGTAGGACAATAATTGTCCCGTGATTTTGGTTATATGTTTTTTTCTTTTTTTGACTTTTAGTATTTTAAAAATTAAAGTAATATAATTTTTATGAAAAATTTTAAAATATTTAATAGAAATATATTAATTTATTTCATTTAAAATAATTTACTTAATTTTAGTTCTATTATAAAACATTTAAAATTAATTTAAATTAATTTAAAATTTATTTAATTTAATTTAATTTTATCCAATATCAAATTATGAGAAACATAGGATATCACTATTATAATCTTATTTGATACTGAACTCCATAGCGTAAAATAATACATATACATATACATATCAAGATATGTCTAAAATCAAACCAAAACATATTTATCTTTTTATTACACAACACTTCCACTTTATTAGTCAAATTCTATTAAGGTTGGTTAAACTAATTTGACTTAAAGTTTATCTTTTACATTTTTATGATCTTTTAAAATCTAAAATTATAAAAACTAAATAAGAATTAAAAATAATGAACAATTAAAAAAGAAAAAAGGAGACCTCCACCATCCATCACATGATAAAGGGTGAGGATTAATTTAAAGATAAATTTTAATATTATATTTTTTTTTTAAATTAATTTTTAAAATTTTCTAAAAAATAAAAATAATGAATCTCCATTGTTTATCCCTAAAATGTATGATGGAGAATAAAAAATTAAAAATTTTTGAAAAGAAAAAGAAAAAGTTTATTTTTTATAAAAAAAAAAAAAGAAAAAAGCCTTTTCTTAAAAAAAAAAAAAGAAACATGGAGATCCAATCCCACAAATCTATCATGATCAATCTTAATGCAGTTACCCATCATCGTCATCAACCCTCAACGTAGTAACCCATGATAACATCCACCTCAATTCCACCATAATCAACCCCATCAACTCAACATCGTGATCATCCACAACCCCACCACCATCATCATCAACTTCAACCCAAGAACCACCAATTTAGCTATCACCAATCCACCATCATCGATCTCAACCCCACCATCATTGACCTAGCAACCCATATCGTCATCAGTCCTCCTTCCAGGAATGCACCACCATTATCAATAAAAAAAAAATAAAAACAAAAAGAGAGAGAGAGAAGAAAAGAGAGAGAAGATGACCATATCAAAGAAAAGAAATGTAGAGAGAAATGGTGGAGGATGAGAGAGAATATGAAATTATTTTTTTCTTTTTTAGAAAATTTTACCTAATTTTGAACACAACCGTCCATCCACGACGACGGAGATTTTTTTTTTTAATTCTTTTAATTTTTCTTTTTTCATTCCAAAGAATCTTTCTTCATTTTTTTAAATTGTTGGTAGAAATCCAAATTGAACTCCATTGTTGGATGGATCTCATCCGACAATGAAGGTTTAATCTGAAATCCATCACATTTTTCTTCTTTTTTTTTTTAATTATTTTTTCATCTTATTCATGAGTAAAATTGTTATTTGATCAAAAATCATAGTCAATTGTTAAAATTGACGGAAGTCAACTAACGACGTGAAGACTTGATGTAATAAAAAAATAAATTTATTTTTGTTTGGTTTTAGACATATCCCGGGAGGGTGTTGTGCAATTCATTTTATACACATAAAATAGATAGATTTGTTTTTATTTTGTTTTAGACATGCCTTAAGAGGTGTTGTGCAATTCGTTTTATATATATATACCGGCTAAATAGGTTTATTTTCAAATAAAAATATTTATCTATACCTGTAGAGCAATCATATTTAGCTCCAGGTTGGCCGTTGATGGTGAAGGCGTCGGAAGTATTAAATTCAGAACCAGCGGCCATTGCCTTTTGATAGACTTCCATCACGTCTGCGTTGTACCAAGATGCTGCAGTCAACCAAATTTTACAGGTTAAAACTTTCGACATTCAGCTTTTATATAATCATGAGAATGAAAAAAGAGGAATATATATATGGACTAAGGATCTGTTTGGGATATGAATTTTATAAGCAAACTTTTGGCTTTTTAAACCTGGCAGCAAATTTGAGTGTCTGGTTATACGATAAAAACAGTTTATAATATATTTATAAACCTCCAGTAGACATTTTCAATCTGTGTTTTAAGGATCTGAATTTATTTTTTTTTCTTTTTTTATACTTTTTACAGAAAAATGCACATATAAGAACCTTCTATGCATGTCTGATGAAAGTTAGGCTTATAGATATATACCAAGTACAATCGTTTGTTGTCCATAAGGCTCAGTATATGGATAAGTAGTTCCTTTGGCTGGGTAAATAATAATGGCACCATGAACAGTGGCACGTGACCAGTCACTATGAGCATGCCACCAAAGCGTTCCTTCTTCTGTGGAAAAGTTGATTTCCTGAGTGAAATTTGTCCCTGCTGGAATTGGGCATTGTGTTACGTTTTCAGGACCATCTGACCATGGATTCCTTGGCATCTTTACTCCATGCCTGCCGCAAAATAAAATTACATATGGAAGAAGTGTTACTTCAAACATAATTTCAACAAAATATTTGTTAAAATAATACTATTATTACTATTCACAGCTGAAAAAGATCAATTTCAAAACAGCTATAGCAAAAAGATACTTCACCAACTACGTTGAAAGAAGTGTTAGGCAACCTTGCATATTGGTATAATACTAATCCAAAAACTTCTGTTCATGATATAGGAAAGCGGGTGTCTCAATCAAACTATTACTGAATGTTAAAGGAAAATTTTTATTTTAATAATTGAAGTTTTGAAAAATATTAAATTTTTAAAATTTGTTTGAAAATAACTCTTTTTATCTTTAATATTTTTAAAAATTCTCTTAAAAAGTTCAAACCGTCAGTCAATTGGAGGTCAACAATGACTTTAAACAATTTAATTTATAATTTAATAATTTAAATTTAGAAATATTTTAAATAATTTAATTTTTAAATTCATTATTTTATAAGATAATCTGATAATTTATATATCATTAACGATCATAAAAAATAAAATTATTTTTTAACACATTCTATTAATATTGACTATTAATTGATTAATAATTTAAAATTTTTTAAGAAATTTTAAAAAAAATTAAAGATAAAAAAAATTAATTTTAAAAAAATTTTAAAATTTTGATATTTTTAAAACCTTATAAACTAAAACAAAGTTTCTTCCACGCTAAAAGGTCCGTGCAATTTTCAAAGGAGCAAAACTGGGCTCGTTTTAATAACTCCCTTTTAATATATGTCTCCGGTAGCCCCGCCACCCCGTCATAATTTGAACGTTCAATTGATGACAACCGCCATCATTAGCACAAGTCCACAACATTAAAGAACGTCTAACGTCAATCCTTTTTTTTTTTTTTTTTTAAGCAAACGTCAGTTCTTTTTCATTACGAAGTCCTCATTTCTCACTTACGAACTTGACTATTAAAAAGTGCGATTTTTTTTTTTTTTCAAAAGAATTTCAAATGACTGAAGCTCACCGATAAACAAAAAATAAACAGTATTTTTTTTTTAAAGTTCTATATTTTATTTCGATTTGGAGCAAAATTGATAGGATAACACGGTTTTGATTTTTTATTAAAAAATAAAGGTCTCTCTCTACATGTGTATGTGTATATACATATATAAAATTGATAGCATAATAAGGTTTTGATTATTTAGTTGAAAGGTTAGAAGTTTATTAATACACAAAAATAATTTTTGTGTATTAATTTTTGTGTATTAATAAACTTCTAACCTTTCAACTATTAAATAATCAAAACCGTATTATGCTATCAATTTTTTATGAGTGTATATATATATATTATTTTTTTTATTTTAACAACTAATAATAAGTACATGAAATGCTAAACTAAAAAAAGACAAAATAATTCATAAAAGAACTCAGACAGGCACGTGGCATCCCATACCGGTGTCACTTTTGGTCCTGTGACCATGAGTTACAGAAGAAAACACATACATGCCTTGTGAGTTTCAAAAAAACAAAAAGAAAACACGTGACCCACGGTGGATTTAAAAGAGAGAGGGTGATCACCAGTGAATAGTGATGCCGTACGATCCTTGGTTGTGAACATTGACGAACACAGTATCGCCTTTTTTAACACAAATCTCCGGCCCCGGAAAACTGTCATTGACAGTCAGCATGCTCTTTGTTTTACATAGTCTTGTAAAATTACTCTCTTTCACCTGCCCATAAACAAACCCAGCCCAGATCAGAGCAAAGTACGAGATCATTCATGATAATACATATTACCATGCAAGCATATAAAGGAAAAAAATTATAAGAGGTAAATTCATACAACAAAGTCATAGTAATGGACGGCGCCCTCAGCCTCGCAAAAGAGCAGACAACCAAGAAACATGAACCATGAGAACCTCGACACCAAACCCATTCTTGGTTTATCTATCGCTTTCTTGAGATCTTCAGTTTGCGTTTGAGGGCTATTTAAAGAGGAATTGGATGCTTAAAATAATGCTTTAAGCAAGTTGACTTTTCAAACAATATTGAATTGATGAGGGGTGGCCCTGAAGATGCTTTTAAACACATGAAAATGAAGGTTCACGTTGTGAATTCATTTTTACTGTAGATAAGGATTCAAAGCTTTAGATAGAATTGATGAGCTGTGTTCCTTGCTTTTTTTACCCCCTCTCTGACATTAGGAGTTCGAACCTCTAATTATTTTTTCTAAGGAAAATTCAAAAAAACCACGTGACTTTGAATAGATTACCTATTTTCTTCTATATAATTTTGTTTTTATCTAAAATTCTCCTTATGTTATAAAGTTAACAGAAAAATAATATAACAAGTAAAAAAGACAATTTTAACTTTCAAAATTTTATTTAAAAAATAAATTAATTATAAAATAAAAAATTATAAACTAATAAAAAAATCGTAAAAGAAAAAAGAAGTGAAGATCTAATCTGAATCTTTACCAGTCATTACATCATCATCATCATCAACAACCTTTAAAACCACCAACAGCAATCAACAACCCACAACCATCATAGATGAAGTCCAACTATCTTTAACCTCAAAATCATCAAAAATATCAAACCCTAATGATCAATCTTCTCAAACCTATGAAGATTGAAAAAAATATATATATATATATATATATCATCAAACATCATCAAGCACACCTGGAAACCAAAAAAAAAAAAAAAACAATCATCTAAACCTAAAAAGCATCCAAAATCAAACATAAAAAACCATCAAACATCATCAAACATCAAGCATCAAACTTTCAATCGGGTTTATCTGGGTTCGAACTCAATTGAAGGTTTCTAGGTTCGAACTCAGATGAACCCTCAACTGGGTTCAAACCCTGATAAGGTTAAACCCAAATGATGAAAAGAAATAGGAGATAGTAGGAGAGGAAGTAGTGGTCGTGGTGGTGGCGGTGATGGCGACAGAGAGAGACACAGATAAAGAGAAGTCGGCATGAAAAGGGGTGATGGTGGATGTCTAGTGAAGGCGACAGTGAGCGACAAAGCAAAAGAAGAGGAAGGAAGCAACGACGAGCGACAGAGCAGAAGAAGAGGAACATGATGAGGTTAGAGAGAGAGAGCTGAGTGATAGAATTTTTTTTTTTGAATTTATTCAATATTTTTGTTTTTTTTATTTTTAAATAAAAATATCTTTATATTTTTATGTTTAATATTATTTATTTTGATTTTTCATATTTTAATTATTTTTTCGCATTTCTACTTTTACCCCTGAAGTCAAATGACTAACCACATCCATCTAATAGAATATGTTACTGTCATGGGTATTATCGTCATTTCATATATTTTAAGGGGATATTTTTGGTATTTATTTTAAAGTTAAACGGTATTTTTGATAAAAACGAAACTACAGTGGAGAAAATGAATGATCTGTCAATAGTAAGAGAATTTTTTGGGATTATCCCTTTTTTCTATTATCATGTAATGTTAGCTTCTAATAAATAAATTTATATATATATATATATATCAATATATTGTATGTATATCATTGATTAAACATAGGAGAGTATTGATTAAGTTAAAATAAATGAAAGTAAGTGAATCTTAACAATTGATAAATGAGAAACTAAAATTCTTACATCAGTGTATACCGGAAAAAGAAAAAGGAAAAACTATTTTAAAACTAATATATATAATATGAGTGATTGGGGTGTTAGTTCATGTTATACGCTATGGTTGCGTTTACTGAAACACAATTCGCATAATTAATCGTACTAAAACTCACAACTCTAACCCACTAAGTCTACTACATGTGTGTGTGTCAAAAATTGCTTTTACTACTAGTGTTTTTTGTGAACTCAAATGTATCAATTTAATTTTGAGTCAATCAAAATATGATTTAGTTAATTAATTATGTCGTAATATATAATCATAACCCACTTAAAGTGTTGTGTTTGGGTCTCGAGTCCCGTCAAAATATTGCCTAAGATCTAATTTGTGGATATTAACTAGTTTAATTAGTACACTTTATTTTAATTTAATACAAACTGAGATTGAATGTCAGTTACCTCATATACTTTGTCTAATATTATAAAACATTAAAACCAGATATCATATCTAGACGGGCATGAAATTCAATCTGGGTATTGAACTAAAACTATTCTGACCCTTTCTTTTCTAAAATTAGTAATGTCATGTGCACAAAAATTTGATATAAAATTAACAAAAATAAAAAATAAAAAAGGAGAAACAATCAATTTGTTGTTTTAAGTCTTATTTGATGAAAAACGAACTCCTTAATAAAACAAAAAAAATAATAACAATAAATAAATAATGATGCGTGCAAGCACCCATGAACTTCTGGTTTGTCTACCATTCAACAAAGAAAATGAAATTACATTAATGATTTTTGGCAGTTCTTGGCTGTCAATTTCAGTTAATTGCGGAAAATTTTTATTTTAAACAATAAGAAGCAACGTCCAACGCCATAAAAAATTAAAAAAAAAAAAAAAAAAAAAAAAAAGCAACATCCAACAAGTTGTGAATTGTCTTCATGGAAGATGTAAACATAATTAATTTTTTATACCAATGGGATATCGTAAGTCAGTAAAAGCGCGTTTGAGGTTTACAGTTGAATTACATTTTTGTTTGGTCTGCTCTCTCTCTCTCTCTCTCTCTCTCTCACACACACTCTGGGTTTAGTTGGGGTATTTTGAGAAGGAAGAAAAATATTGACCACAGAAAAACTTAAAACCTTAAACTAACCAAACTAGCAGTGTAATGATGTTATTAGCCTCACACGAAGTCCAGTTTTGAATGCAAAAATTAAACCACGTGGCATCAGTTAGGAGAAGACTCTCAGTGCTCATATTCATTTGAATTTTTTTCGGTTTGATTAGACAGTAATTTTCTTCTTAATATATATATATTTACAGCATATGATTTATAAGTAATCATTATATATTGTGTTAGCTATCGTAAGATTAATTAGTATTAATAACATAAAATTTTATATTTATAACCTAAAATTTGTTAACTAATAGTCAAAATATTTGTCATCGGAAAATAATATAAGTAATTTTTTTTATCACTAATATATATTATTACCTTTATTTTCATTTATTTTCTATCTCTCCGATTTCTTGGGTAGATTTTCAATAGAAGTACTATCAAAACCAAAACCAAAACCAAAAACAGTGTGACAAAGAAAAAAGAGCATAATGAGTAATGAAGAAATTAATACAGTATCAAGATTTGTAGCTTTTTTTATTCAGCTAAGTTCACATATATATTACATTTCGTTGTTTAATTAGATTCCAGAAGTTTTAGGATTAAACATCTTATATATGAAATATAACTCCATTGCTTGCTATACTAAGAGAAATAATGTACGCACATTACAATGAATTTTGTTAGAAATTTAAACTAAACTAAGTATGAATTGAATCATAAAATTTGTTGCAAAAAATTTTAAAATACTCTTTAGCACACAAATTATATAGAATAGCTTATGCAAGTGAGGTTGATCCCATAAGAACCTTTAAAAAATAAAGGTTAAAATCTAAATCAACATAACATTTAATCTAGTTTACCAATATAATTGCTAATTATTAGTGAGGGAAAGTAAACTAATAAATGTAAGAAAAAAAATTGAATATACAAAAATGCAAATGATAAAATGATTTAAAATTCACTCAAAAGTGATTGATCATGTTTCAGAATCAACTAATGTTGATTTCATAAATTTCTTATTGCTCAATAACTAATTCTAAACGGGAAAAGCAATCCGGAATCTAATCTCATGTTTTGTCAAAATTAATTCACAATAATCTTGTAGAGATTTTTGTCTATGAAGATGAAGATGAAGATATTGCTCATTGGTCCAGAAATAGAGCCTGTTGGGCCGTTTTAAACCTGATGGCTGATGCCTGGAATTGGGCCAACCAAAACTTATATTTTTCTTTTAGGGGAACTTTCATATTCATCCCTAAGTTTTAACCTTCAATTTTTCAAACGTGAATTAGTTTATAGATCTGTCATCCTTAAAATTTCAAGAAATTCATCCATTTCATCTCTCTGACCAAATTTTTAACATCCAAACTTAACAGAAATGGTGGATTGATAATTTTGCCCTTACTATCATTTAAAAACACTAAAATTATCATTTAACTCTCAAATTATTTAAGATTTAACAATTTAACTTTTAATATAAACCAATAGAAATATGAAACAACTCTTGCAAATTTAAAATTAAAAAACAATTAAAATCCAACACATATTACCAATATATACATTAAAATATATAATTAATAAAAAAAGAAATTAAATAATAATTTTTTAAAAAAATAAAAAATAACATAAATAAAACATCATTTTTTAAAATAAAAAGAAAAACCATCTCCATTGTTGATGGATTTCAATCAAGATCCATCAACAATGTAGGATTTTTTTTAAAAAAATTGACCAAAAAAAAAAAAGAAAATTATGATTGGATCTCCACTGTTGATTATTGGATCTCCACCAGATGGAACTATGAAAATCTCCATGGTTTACGATGGAATCAGTGACCAAGGATGATACATCGATCTGGGTTTAATCTAAATCATTGCACAATCTAGATTAAACTTAGATCGTCACATGATCTAAGTTGAAAAATAGATCTTGCGACGAGTTTGAAAAACCCAAATCATTAATCTAGGATTAGAACCCATATCGACGATCTAGGTTTTCCAAATCGTGTTCTATGATCTAGAGTTTCAAACCCAGATCATCGATCTGGATTGAATTAGATTGTCGTTCAATGATTTGGTTCTATATACGAAATCGTTAAACGGCAATCTGGTGGTTACACCATAGATTAGTTCGAATCAGGTTGGCACCAGTGTCTAACTGGTTTAACCAATTTTTTATTATTTTTAAATTTTTAATAATAACTTAATTTAACAAATTTACCTTTTTTAATTTTTAATTTTAATTTTTAACTTTATTTTAATTAAAATTAAAATAAAATTACTGAAATGATGAAAATGGCATTAACTATGTTAAGTTTAAACAAAATTTGACAAATGATAGGGATCAAATTGATGAATTTTTTACAATTTTAGGAATAATGGGTCCATAAATTAATTTGCGTTTTAAAAAAAAAAGAAAGTTTTTTAAAGTATGGGGATGAAATTGATATATATATACATATATATATTTTTGAAATGACATTTTCCTTTTTTTTAAAAGAAAAGAATTGGGATGTGGTAACAAGTTTTGTCATCGTCAAAAGTTTCAGAGAAAGCAAAGAAAAATGATGGCGAGTTGGCTAACCGTTGGTTCATACTCATTACACTCACAGTCAGCTAAAATTGCCGCAGAATTTAACAAACCACCGTTTTTACTTCTGTTACCTCCAACTGATGCTTTCTGTTCCTCCATATTCAACTCTCTGTCTAGCTCCAAAGCTTCTCTCAAATGTCGTTGCACCAAAAATGATGTTACACAGAAACCTTTTAAGGTATATTTGAATATTTGCTTGATTCAGTATTATTTGTTTTCAAATGAGATTGTGGCAGCTGAGGTTTGCCGTAAAAGGGTTTGTTTTTTTATTATTCACTCAATGTGAGTAAACAGGAGTTTTCAGTGTTGGCATCAGATTGTCCATGGGAGAGCGGGAGTGTATGGAGCACTATGGCCTTGCATATGTTCAATTCGCACATTCCATTGGGTTACGGACGTTTATCTATTGTTGCTAATCTATTGGATGAACCTGTTCTTGATCCCCAGACTCAAGTGAGTGTATTTATCTGCTTTTGTGCATATATTTCGTCATCTGTGATGCCATTTAATTACTAGGAAGAGAATACTGCATCACTGAACCTTTCGCCTATTGAGGCAGCAAAGGGATTTCCATTCCTTAAACTGTAAGTCTGATTATGGGGATATTGTCAAATGTCAATTGTCAAATTTAAACTAAGCTTTGTACTTAGGAACAATTCATTTTGATTTCGTGGATTTTGTATGTTTACTGAGGAGGTCAAATTCTTAACCTTATCGTCCCATTCCACTGATGGGTTTGTGTGATACTGATGGGTTTGTGTGATACTTTGTGGTTCTGTTGATCTATTATATCAGCTAATGATATCTATCACTATTTTCTTTTTTCTTCTCTACTATTTTAGTCTCATAAATGAGTTCCCCCAAATTACCTCTCTAGGTATGTTGATTAATGCTTATTATTTGGATGTTAATTTAGTGAAATAATGGTCTTAGGAATATCCCTGTACGGATATATTTGTCAAAAACAGCAGTACTTTCATCTTTTGGTTGCTCATTGCCCAAATGTTGTGCTGAACTTTTGCTCAAATGTCCTAGTGGTGCCCTTTACAAAGCAGAGTTGGATACCGTTTTATTGTAGATTTTATATATAATTAGATAATTATATCCACAAATCTGTTCATTGATGTTTGACCTTATTTTCAGTGCAGGCAGTTTCCCTCCTTGTGGTTCAAATGTTAGAACTCAGTGGAACTCTGTTTCTACTAAGCAAGAATATAAAGCCACAGTGTGACCTTATAGGTTTCTTCAAAGCAAACAAGATATCAAAAGAGAGCAACTGGTTACTTGCATCTGCTCTAGGTTTTGGTTTTCTTAGTATGTTGGTTTTCCTTACATCTCTTGTTGCTGACAGATTATATGGGGTTAAGGTTTGTTTAATGAATTTATCTTTTTCTCCCATGTCTCTTTTGGTGTGCTGCGCTGACTGATAAAGATCTGCTATCATTTTTGTGCTTTGTTGAAACATAATTGTTGACTGATGAGCTTGGAAAACTATTGATTGCATAGACCTAATTGCTTCGCTGCTGTTTTGTTTTTTATGGCATTGAACTAATGCAGAGGAATTTTGATGTGCTAAAAATTTGTGTGCATTGCAAACAATATTATACGTATAATTTGATCCATAAAATTAGGCCTAGAGAAGTCATGCTGATCCTCTAAGATGCTATATGTGAAAATTATCAAGTTAGTTTTAGTCTCTTTATAATCCCCTCTCTCATTATCACATTCGAGCTCTTTCTTTGTTTATGTCAATCATCGTTTTGAACTTTTGAGTAACTCCTCCAAATTATGTGTTTAATCCTGATTTCATGCTTACCAATTTATGATTCAAGAATTCAGTTTAAAGTTTGAACCAACTTTGTGTCGAAGTTGCATGTCAGTACCAACCTGAATTAGTGTTTTCCAATATGGACTAAAGATCTGTTCAGAGCTAATGACGGTGAATTGACGGAGAGATGTTTTTTTTTTTAAATGTTGACACCTTACGCAGAAAACAACTCTTATTAAGAGGAGAACACTCTCCATGCCTTATGTTTTAATAGAACTAAGGTTTGATTAACGTAAATTGTGCTATATGAAATATAATTTATGGGTATATTCCATATTTTTTATGAAATGATTACATATTTTAACTATGAAAGTACTTGCAGCTCTAGAAAGACACTGACCATTTTACAACTGTAGCATTAATTAGTTATTCCTAAAAGGAAGCTGCAGAAATAAAAGCCAATACAGAATCGACTATTAACCATAACACCGCTGACTAAAACAAATAGGCAACAAAGGAAATTTTTCATGATCCAAATGCAAACCTGTCAACTGTTATTTAATGTTTTTAAAAGGAAAGAAAAAGATTTTGTAAAACTATGTTTGAGTTTAATTAGTTCAATCAACAACATCGAATATATCTTTCGAAACTAGTTTTCCTTAAGTAAAGTCACCGAAGTGCAAAAAAAACCTCCCACAATGAGAGCTCAATAAATACATGCAGTTTGTTTGACTACCCCATATTGTATAGGTTGTATGAGGTAAAAGTTTTAGATAAATCTAGACTCTTTTCTAGATGGGAAAAAGGCCTACCGGTTCTAAATCATGCGATTAGGCTTCAAGATGGGCAATGGTGGGTGTAGTCAAATTGGGACATGCCTCTAGGTATAAATCAAGCAAACATGGCCAAGTTGGATGATGAGCTTCTGCATAGAATCTGTTGAGGTTAGTTATCAGGTCCAACAAGTTTTCATTCACTTAACTTGAAAAGAATGATGCCATTTCCATCTCTTGCAAAGCATATTTTCTTCTGGTTTAATCGTTTAACTGTCATGCTCCTATCCAATCTCTCACAATTGCTTCTAGCTGCAATACACTTCAAGCAAAGGACAATGTGAATCAGAGGTTAGAAACAAACTGCTCGTATCGTTGCATGCAATAAATACACAGTAACTACATCCATACAGTTTGTTTGTGGAGTCTATATATATATATATATATATATATATAAAAGAAAGATCATGGATAAAAATTAACGTGTGTGGAGCTAGAAATGAAATGAAAGACTCCTTTGTTTATAACCCACCAGATCTCTCATCTGTTACTGTGTAAAGCTATTTGATCGGCTTGTCTCTTATTTCTGGAAATTGATACACAAATTGCATTACTTCTTCAAAAAAAAAGAATGAAAGTTGTGATGCTGCGCTGTATGAACGAAACTTTCTCTTACGGTTTCCAATCCAAGTGACTGGTGTACTGTATGAAATTGATATTTTTCTGTCAAGTACATGAATCAGATCTGAAATCCAAGAAAAAAAAAAAGGACACGATTAAAACAAAACCATTCCAAAAACTATATTGCCAGCATGGACAAAAAAAATCACTAATAGGTAAATCGGTATTGCACCTGAACTTTACATCAAGGTTCATCTAGGTTTTTTCGAAAAAGCAAAAGTAGTAAACTGTCACAGTATTGGTCTCTGAAACCTTTAACTGAACTAGTATCATGCATCACACAGACAATTCACACAAAAAATGTACACACTGATTAGGAAAATCGGGAAAGAAATTGAAAATAGAGCCATGTATTATTAACTAATTAACTAGAAGCCATAAATGCCCCAGATTGGGATGCTATTGACTCTCATTAGTTTTCCATGGAAGGCAGTAAGCTTTCTCGAACCTGACAAGAATTCCAGCAGTTAATTTCCATGGTGTACGCTGGAGGGAACTGTTCTGTGGAAACATCTTCCTTGCCTAATTGTGGTTCCTGTATAACCCAGCATCAAATTATCAATTATAAGAAGCAACTAGAGATCTGAGAAAGGGTATGCTACCTTTACTTTGGCATGCACAGTTCCAATTTGGGAGACTGAAATTGTTGTAGTTATCTTGGAGCATATCTCTGCATTCAACTTTTCAAACACAGAAATATACTGTGATATCCTGTCGAATTACATTGATGAAGCTTGGTAAGGCATCTATTGTTAATTTCTCAAGTTGATCGAGTTATGGCGACAAGAAACGTAACTTTTAATTCCTTACAGTTTTAGACATCAATGCATGACAGACTTGGAAATAATATAGGTTAGAGATGATCGTTATAGAAGGTTTGATCCTCTACATCATCCTCAACAATGATTTGCTCCAGTGTTCCATAACAAAACATGTAGATATATCTCAACCAAAGGCAATATCCCACACCTCTAGGTTGGTAAGATTTTGAAGACTTAAGATGCATCTTTCAAATGACTTCAAGTTCTGATTGAGAACTCAAGATCGGTATTGAAAGGAGAAGATTAATCATATTGAAAGGAGGAAAATGTTCATTTTTAAATGCAATTGATCACCTTGTTATCTTTAGAAATTTGAAAATTTCTAATTACATTTGAATAGCAAGTTATAAGAAAAAAATTTACAAGGTTGAGCGCTGTATCTTTGTTTTCACTATGAAAATTTTGAAGGAAGGCAAGACAAGAAAGGAAATTTGATTAATTCAAAGGAAAGCAAGAATATTGCATATATTCCAAGCTAAATTTAATTTAAACTTCCCAAAACAAAAATTTTGATGCTAGAATTAACTATATAACCTTCTTGGATTCAATTTATTAAAAAAAGAATGAAAAATAGATCATCTTCCTTACCATTAGCTTACGTTTATTTCTTAATTCATAAACTTAAATGATTGGTAGAGGACGAAGATCACAAGGGTTGTCTATCCAAACTCAAAAACAATGTCAGAAGCAAATAATGAAGTTAAAAGAGATTCAGTAAGAGACTGTACCCACACGGAGGGAGCACTATCTTCTTTTGAATTGCACTCAGTGGATGACCTTGTATGGCTTTAAATCTTTGTGAAATTTCTTTAGTTGGCTATGAGCATAAAAGAGTCAATGTAAGGATACAGAGGTTGCAAGGTTCATTTTAAGAAGGAAAGAATTTTATTCCAAAAGCTGATAGTTGCAACTCACCAGAAGCTCTTTCTCTTTGGTTTCACTATATGAATGAAAGCAAGATGACACAAGAATAGAGTTTTAATTACTTCAAATAAAGCAGGATTATTGTAACGTATATGGTTAAGTGACATTATTAGTCCCAAAGTTAGAAAATGCCCTGCTAAGAATAATTTGAGCAAGTAATGCTCTGCTTTTAGAGCAACTTCATTGAGTCAGTAATACCCTGTTAAGAATGAACCAACATACCAAAAAAAAAAAAAAAAAAAACTCCAAAAACAAAATAAGTACTAGTAAATTTTGATCATGATTATGTGACTTGATTAATATGCAATAACTACTAAGGATAGAAAATAGTTATATGAAAACTTACATTGATTATTTAATCAAATGCACATTAGAATAAGTAATGTGATTAACATTATATTGATCAATTTTGGTGTCTTATTTAAAAACTTATGATTATGTATGCAGCAAAAACAACAATGTTGATTAATGCAAGAGGAGTTATGACGCCTCTAAAGCATTTTGAAAAGCGTGTGACAAAAGATTTATTACGATTATTAATGTCTTTGTTGAGCAGCACCAAAATCTAATGATTAATACATGCCTACAATAATTTAATAATCAAAGTTTTGTCTGAAAACTTTGATCAAACAGAAGATAAAGCCTAATTTTTTTTTTTTTTTGAAGTAAAAGCCTACAATTTTTTAATAATCAATAATGATAAAATATATACATGAACAGAGGCTGCAGTAGAGATATTCAGGTCATGTGGGTTCATCACAACTTAAGCTCTTATTGTTTTTTGTTTCCAATGGACCAATACACAAAGAAGCATAAGATATTGTACATCAAGAACCTGTTATTATATATACATACCCTCTTGCTTAGAGTTGAAGAGTAAAACATACCAAACCGCTCCTAGACTTTGAGAAAGAAGAGCACACAATCTGTCTTTATGTACATATACGACATACCAAACAGCTTCAACATAGTGTCTTCATGATGGCCAAATGTTTAAAAGAGGAACACCCAATTGATGAAGGAAGCACCAGCTGACGAAAAGTATAGAACAAAACTTATTAGGTTGTTGAATATATAAAACCGAACCGTCAAAAGAGAAACTGGAAATAGAGACATATATAAGGAGGTAGCAGCCATGATAGAGCTTAAGGTGGTGCTATTTACTCTGTTCATTTTCCAATATATGGTGGCAACATTTGTCGAAGCGCATCACAGCCCCAGCAATTAATATCTACTAAATGTTGGTTGTGTGTACGCGGTGCCTGCACAATCAATTGAAGCACAAAATAAAAACATAATTATAGTTCATTCTAGTGAATTGAAAAGTGATATTGCACTGTATATGTTTAAGGTTTATGCAGAATACAGCAACATCGTACCTCTGCTTGGGCATGCACTGCTCCATTTTCGTCTACTGAAAATCTTGTAGTTATCTTCGGACATTCGTATACCAACAACCTTGACAAAGATGGAAATATCAAGTGATAACCGGAAGGGCAGAAGTTGAGGAGGCTTTTTAATTCCCCGAGCGTCAATTTCTTAAGTTGAGGGAGCACTAATTCTAATTCAGTGTCACCTGTCTCGTCTGCTTCATCTTTGTGTCCAAATATTTCTTCCAATTGAGCTGATCTTTTTATATATAGGTATGTCAGTTGTTGAAGATCTAGTCGAGCTATGGTGACGGGAAATAGAATTTTTAATTTGTCACACCAAACGACATCGATGGAAGAGAGATTCGGAAAGAGAGGAAGCTGGACATGATCCTCTCTATCATCTTCAACCACCACTTGCTTCAATTCGCCACAACCGTAAATCTCAATCCTTTTCAATTGCAGCAGATTTCGAGCAAGACTTGACGACAAGACATGTCTAAGCCTCCAGCAACAACGCACATGTAGGTTTTGAAGATTTGGAAGGCTCAAAAGATGCGTGGGTCCCTTATACAACCACTCCAGTTCTACTACATACTCCAACTTTAATTCCTTCAAACTTGACAAAGAAAGTTGTTGTTCAAACTGAAATATCACTTGTACTCCTTTACAAAAACGAATTCTTAACTCTTCCAAATTTTCAAAGTTATTTGTCAATTGATGCAGAACTTCTTTGCAAAACTCATCACTATTTTCCACGTCAAGAACCTGTAATATCTTTTCTCAAAAAAAATAAAAAATAAAAATCTGTAATAACCAAAAAGTATCAAAATTTAATTTTATTGTTACAAAATTATTTAAATAAAATGAAGGTTTTATAGTATTTGCATAATTTAAACTAATTGTAGAGTAGTTAAAGAGAAATGAAACTTCCTCTTTGAATTGTTTGGGAGCGAAAACGTTAAAGATTGACATAGCGAAAAAATAATAATAATATAATGGATCTCTGAAAACTAGTTATGTTTTAATATTTTCATTGTTTTAACTAGTTGTGTTTTAATATTTTCATTGTTTTTCACTTTTGTTAACTTTTTAACGATTTTGTAAGTAACATATGGGACCTATTAAATAATACTTTATTTATTAAAATTATAGTTATCAAAACATATATATATGTGGAAATTATATTTATCTACTTATTTTTATTATTGACTAATATACTTTTCTCAGTATTAATAAAATATAACTTTATTTTAGATAATGTGTTTCTTAATCAAGAAAAATCACCTACACGTTTTAAATTAACTTAAATTTTTTCATTAAAGGAAACTTTAATTTATTTTTTTAATAAAAAAGATAATATAAAAATTATATACTTTTATATTTTCAATCAAAAAACATTAATTTAAATTAAAATTTAAATACATACAATATTGCTTTTCCAATTTATTCTAACAATATTCTGTAAAATATATTTCCAAAACAACTAGAACAATATATAACTTGCCCACTTCTTTTATTAATATAATATAATTTTTGTGTATCCTATCACAAAAAAAAAAAAAAAAAAAAACAGTTAGGACAATGTACCTTTTAATTAGCAAAAATTAATACAAATTAAAATTTATAGAATAAAAAATGAGAAAAATATAAATTTGAAATACGTCACAAACATAATATTATCATTCTTGGAATATTATTGGTGACAATTGAAGGTGAATTTTAAAAAATATTGAACAACGAATAAAATTAGTACACATTTTGGTTAACTAGAGTTGCCAGAATTAAAAATTCTAATTGTAAACTTCAAGGTACTAAATATCTGTATAGTATATGATGAATGAAAGTAAGTTTAATATAATTTAATATTTTCCTCGAGAGAGACATAAAGATAAATAAAATACCTTAGCAGTACTCTGCAGATTAGCTCCAAATTCAGCAGCTAAAGACCGAGTCCTCCCGATATGTAACTCTTGCAGAACTGGCCAAGTTGAACTATAATTTTCTGAGCAAAAGTTTTTCAAGTTTTCTAGTCCATCAAGTTCTAATACTCTTAAGTTGGGGAGCAACAAATCATTTCCACTTCCCGCAGCCACATCATCCTTTGTTTCCTCTGCTTTTATTTCGACAATGTGCTCCAAACTATTACAACGGCTTACCTTCAGTTGTTGTAGCTGCAACAAACTTCGAGCAAGGTTCAATGTGAAGACATATCTCAACTTCTCACAATCATTCACTTCAACAACTGTCAGACTTTGCAGGCTTACTTGCTGGGTGGGACCCTTCCATATATTCCTCAGATTTGGTAAATCAGACAGATCTAAACGTGCTAAACTTGAAGGTAGAGAAGGATTTTCTTTCATATAAAACAACCCCTCCAATTGAGACACATCTTCTATACTTGCCCCTTTAGCCTCCCATGCTTCAAAGCTACCATCAATGAGTAACTCAATAATGCGTAACTCTTCTAATTGAGATGAACTTGGTATAAAATTTATAGGAATCCTTTTCAAAACAAAACAATCTATTAAACTCAACATCCTTAATTTATTGAGCTCTCTTAGTTCTTCAGGCAATTCATCCAACTCACAACCATACACAATAAGAATCTCAAGTTTGGCCAACATTTTCAACGAAGACATGTCTCTCAATTTGCAATCGATCAACCATAACGTCACAAGTTTTGTTAATGATTTAAGAGAATTTAATGATAGATGAAATCCCTCAAGCCTTGCAACTTTCAATGCTTTCATCGCTTCAAAAAATTCATTTGAAACACCATCATCTCCATCCAATAACAAAATTTCCAGCTTGGGACATATCAGTTGATTAGGAAACACCTCTACTTTGCTTTGCATCAAAGAGATTGCTGTGCACTGTTCTATGTCCTTGTGTTGTGGCCACTTTGTTAATCTCATGCCAGCTTTAATCCAGAAAACATTTTCCCCTTTAGATGCTATCCATAAGGCAACATCACGAACCAAATCATGCATTTTCACAAATCCTTCTTCAGCATCTAACAATAAACATGAATATTTGAGGTTATTAATTCTTACTTGTAATAGGCTTCTTGCATCCTCAAGTGAGTCAACATCTGGAAACAAATCTAACCCCAGTCCAAAGCTTAGCAATTCCTCTAAATCAATTTCATAATCTTCAGGAAACAGTGAGCATAATAAGAAACAGAACTTTGTTTCTTCTCTTTCCAAATAATCATAACTCAATTTAAGACAAGCATAAACACGAACATAATCACCTTCTACTTCTACTTGATCAAGTTTTGAATTTTTCAATTTACGATACACTTCTTTCCATTCGTCAACACCTTTATGTCTCAAGAGACTTCCAATAGTTACAATAGCTAAAGGCAAACCATTGCACTCTTTTAAAACTTTTTGTGCCACATCACTCAACACGGTGGAGTCATCGCCTACTCCCGCATGCTTTTTAAAGAGCTCCATCCCTTCTTTTTGGTTGAGGACATCTAATCGAACTTTTTTCTGGCACATGGCAATACATACTCGTTCAACACGAGTATTTATAAGAATTTTACAGCCTGTATGCTCATCGCCAAAGGGAATTCCAATTGTTCTCAAATCAAGCTCCATCCATACATCATCTAAGATTAAGAGGATTTTATTTTCACTCTTCAATCTTAAAAATAACCGTTTTGCTCTTTCTAGCTCATATTTCTCCTCTAATTTCAAACGTAATGAGGATGCTATATGATCTTGAATTCTCATAATGTTTACATCCTGAGACACAGCGACCATAATAACCTCATCAAAAAGCTTTTGTTCTTTAGTAGCATTACCCACTGCCTTCGCCAAAGTTGTTTTACCTACGCCTCCCATCCCGTATAACCCAACAATGCTCGTCTCATTATCTTTCAACGCCTCCATAATCCCATCCAAGGCAAATTTTGTAGACTCGAAAGTCATAAAATCTTTAGGTGCTAGAAATTCTATTCCTGGTAAAATAGCAGGATGAGAAATGTTGCTGAATTTGGCACCGTCTTGTAGCTTCAATAGTATGCTTGTCTGCTTTGCTGCTCTTCTACTTAACTTATACTTGCAACCCCAGTCAGAACACCATCCATTAAGGCGTGACTCATTTGCATTAATTTCTTCTTTCAAGCTTCGAACATCTACCAACACACTGCTTGTCTCCTTCAACCAATTCTGTACATCTCCCTCAATCTCTTCAGCATTTCTTCTTGCTCTAGCAACTTGGTTTCGCACACGGTCTTGTGCCAATCGCAAATTCTTATCTTCTTTTTCAAGTTCTTCAACAATACTTTCTAAACAAAATAAGTAACGACCTTGACGAAGGGTCGGTTCCACCAAATATTCCCCTGCCTTGGACAACATACGGACCAAAATAGTTGATACACAGTCCATCCTATTTACATCAAAAGCTTATTAGCATGTGTAACACGATATGATTTGGGCAAGTGAAATATAAAATTTATTATTTGAAAAGATTGGCAATCTTTGAATAAACATGGAACAAAAGCAGCTAGGAATCAAGAAAACTAAGATTTTCAATTATTTCTTAGGCTATTGAATAAGAACTTCGTATTGTCTCTTAATTGAAAACTATAAATTACTTAAAATGAATTAAATTAAAATAAATTTTAATTTCAATATGATTTGACCTTCTTAAGTAAAGTTGCGTAAGAAAAAGTTAGAACAAAATATAAGGGTCTTATAGGGTCATATAAAGCTTGAGATTGTGTTATGATATCAATAAGTCTACCCATAAAATTATAAAATTGTACTAGTTTTTTTTTTTTTTTTTCAATTAACCAAGTAATTAGCATTCGAAAAACAAAATTTGTATCACCGGCACAAAAAATTAACCTTACAAATTAATAATAATAACTTAAAATTTAACAACAATTTAAATGATGGGAAAAAAATTAACAAATCAAAAACTAAACAATATAACTCAAAATTAGAATCCACCATAACTAATCATCTATTAAAATCGGAACAGAAAATTAACATTATATGAATAATAATTCATGCTCACCTTACTTTTCTTCAACAAGCTCTGCAAAATCTGCCGTGGATCACCTATGAAAATAAAGATGGGATGCAAGCAACAAACATATAAGACTTGTAAGGTCAAATATGTGGACCAAATTTAAAGTTACAAGATTTTTTTCTCTCTCTCTTTTGCTTTTTTAAAGTTGGACCCCCCGTGAATTGCACAAATTTAAGGTTACAAGATTTTTTCCCTCTCTCTCTTTTGCTTTTTCAAGTGGGATCCTCTGTGTCTGCCATTATTTATTAAGACTTATTAGGATCGTGGCAGAAAAGAAATCTTTGAACAATAAATTAGTTGGAACTTTACCTTAAAAATACTGTTATGGTTCAAGGTATTTTCGTCGTCTTTTGAATGAGCTAAATTGCACAATTATGCGAGCATGACAATTAATAAAAAATTACCTCAAAGTTTTTAAAGATTATCTCGAGTAGGACAATTTCCATGGCATTTAATGTTAAAAATAGCTGTCAGAAACATGCATCATTGTTTTTGCGTGTGAGACCCATGTGACCATGTCACCCCCACAATCAATAATTGAACATGACTCACAAGCAATGGTAAATACGGGATGACTCGTCAACTCTTACACCACCTGTCTCGAACCATCAATTATTGTCCACCTTCCCACCAATTATGACCGACCACGCATGAACTGCGTCCCACTCCATGCCACCCATTAACGTACTAAAATTATATATATTACCGCTTTCTTTTTATATAATAAATATTTATGCATCTTTTCTAAACATAAGGTTTACTTTTCCAATCTCATACTTTCAATTATTGTCCTCCCTCGCAGTCTCCCACCAATCACTCGGTCATTAATTATTGTCCTCCATCCCATCAACTATGGCAGACCACGTAAACTGTTTTCCACCCTATACCTAATTTAACTGGCTAGAGATGGGTTTCATGTCACATTGCTTACCAACATTGCAATACTTTTATTGAATTTTAAAAAATATTCAATTACAATAATATCAAATCTCATCTCATCACCACACTCTCTATATTCATCAGTCATTACTGATTCTCAACAACTCTGTAATCATCAGTCATCAATTATTGCTCTCTATCCCATCAACTATGGCAAACCATGCGAACTGTTCCCCACCTTATGCCTAATTTAACTGGCTAGAAATAGATGTCATGTCACCTTGCTTACCAAGATTGCAATACTTTTATTGAACTTTAAAAAATATCCAATTACAATAATATTAAATCTCATCTCATCACCATACTCTTTGTATTCATCAGTCATACTGATTCTCAACAACACTGTATTCATCAATCATCAATTATTGTCCTCCATCCCATCAACTATGGCAAACCACGTGAACTATTCCCTAACCTATGCCTAATTTAACTGGCTAGAGATGGATGTCATGTCACCTTGCTTACCAAGATTGCAATACTTTTATTGAACTTTAAAAAATATCCAATTACAATAATATCAAATCTCATCTCATCACCACACTCTTTGTATTCATCAGTAATACTGATTCTCAATAGTTCCGTATTCATCTGTCATCAATTACTGTCCTCCATCCCATCAATTATGGCAGACCACGCGAACTGTTCCTTACCCTGTGCCTAATTTAATTGGCTAGAGATAGGTGTCATGACACCTTGCTTACCAAGATTGCAATATTTTTATTGAACTTTAAAAAATATCCAATTACAATAATCTTAAATCTCATCTCATCACCACACTCTCTGTATTCATCAGTCATACTAATTCTCAACAACTCTGTATTCATCAGTCATCAATTATTGCCCTCCATCCCATCAACTATGGCAAACCACACGAACTGTTCCCCACCCTATGCCTAATTTAACTGGCTAGAAATGGGTGTCATGTCACCTTGCTTACCAAGATTGCAATACTTTTATTGAACTCTAAAAAATATCCAATTACAATAATATTAGGGCAAATTGCACAAACCTCCCCTGAGGTTTGACGAAATTGCACAAATATTACGATGTTTGGGTAATTCGCACGGACATTACCTGAGGTTTCAAAAACTCCGCACAAACCTCCCCTGTCGTCAGTCAACAACCATTAAATCGTCATAGTCAATGGTTAAAAGTATAAAAAGACTAAAATACCCTTCAATAAATTTAAAATTAATATATAATATATTTTTGTTTAATTTAATTTGAAAATAAAATATAAAAAATTAAAAAAATTAAAAAAAAAAAAAAGAAGAAAAAACTGGTCTCCATGGGAGACCAGATCTGGTCTCCCATGGAGACCGACAGTCTCCATCGCTGGAGACGGCTGCGTCTCCAACGATGGTCGTCCGTCTCCAGCTATGGAGATGGTCTCCATCGCTGGAGATCGCTGGTCGACCAGCGATGGAGATCGTCTTCATAGTTGGAGACTGATCTCCATCGCTGGTCTCGTTGGAGTCTCCAGCGATGGAGACCGTCTCCATCGCTGAGTCTCCAGCGATGGAGACCCAGCGATGGATCTCCATCGCTGGTCTCGCTGGAGTCTCCAGCGATGGAGAGACGATCTCCATCGCTGGTCGCTGATGGAGACTGATCTCCATCGCTGAGTCTCCAGCGATGGAGCATCGCTGGTTGACCAGTGATGGAGACCATCGCTGGTCGACCAGCGATGGAGCGATCTCCATCGTTGGAGACTTCAGCGATGGAGCGATCTCCATCGCTGGAGACTTCAGCGATGGAGACCGTCTCTCCATCGCTGGAGACTCCAGCGAGACCAGCGATGGAGATCCATCGCTGGGTCTCCATCGTTGGAGACTCAGCGATGGAGACGGTCTCCATCGCTGAGACTCCAGCGATGGAGACTGATCTCCATTGCTGAGACTCCAGTGATGGAGACTGATCTTCATCGCTGGTCCACCAGCGATCTCCAGCAATGGAGACCGTCTCCATCGCTGGAGACGGACGGCCATCGCTGGAGACGCAGCCGTCTCCAGCGATGGAGACCAGTTTTTTCTTCTTTTTTTTTTTTTTAATTTTTTTAATTTTTTATATTTTATTTTCAAAATAAATTAAAAATATATTATATATTAATTTTAAATTTATTGAAGGGTATTTTAGTCTTTTTATACTTTTAACCATTGACTATGACGATTTAATGGTTGTTGACTGACGACATGGGAGGTTTGTGCGGAGTTTTTGAAACCTCGAGTAGTGTCCGTGCGAGTTACCCAAACATCGTAATATTTGTGCAATTTCGTCAAACCTCAGGGGAGGTTTGTGCAATTTGCCCATAATATTAAATCTCATCTCATCACCATACTCTCTGTATTCATCAGTCATACTGATTCTCAACAACACTATATTCATCAGTCATCAATTATTGTCCTCCATCCCATCAATTATGGCAGACCACGTGAACTATTCCCCACCCTGTGCCTAATTTAACTGGCTAGAGATGGGTGTCATGTCACCTTGCTTACCAAGATTGCAATACTTTTATTGAACTTTAAAAAATATCCAATTACAATAATATCAAATCTCATCTCATCACCACACTCTCTGTATTCATCAGTAATACTGATTCTCAACAATTTCGTATTCATCAATCATCAATTATTGTCCTCCATCCCATCAATTATGGCAGACCACGCAAACTGTTCCTCACCCTGTGCCTAATTTAACTGGCTAGAGATAGGTGTCATGACACCTTGCTTACCAAGATTACAATATTTTTATTGAACTTTAAAAAATATCCAATTACAATAATCTTTAATCTCATCTCATCACCACCCTCTCTGTATTCATCAGTCATACTAATTCTTAACAACTCTGTATTCATCAGTCATCAATTATTGCCCTCCATCCCATCAACTATGGCAAACCACGCGAACTGTTCCCCACCCTATGCCTAATTTAACTGGCTAGAAATGGGTGTCATGTCACCTTGCTTACCAAGATTGCAATACTTTTATTGAACTTTAAAAAATATCCAATTACAATAATATTAAATCTCATCTCATCACCATACTCTCTGTATTCATCAGTCATACTGATTCTCAACAACACTATATTCATCAGTCATCAATTATTGTCCTCCATCCCATCAACTATGGCAGACCACGTGAACTATTCCCCACCCTGTGCCTAATTTAACTGGCTAGAGATGGGTGTCATGTCACCTTGCTTACCAAGATTGCAATACTTTTATTGAACTTTAAAAAATATCCAATTACAATAATATCAAATCTCATCTCATCACCACACTCTCTGTATTCATTAGTACTATTGATTCTCAACAATTCCGTATTCATCAGTCATCAATTATTGTCCTCCATCCCATCAATTATGGCAGACCATGCGAACTGTTCCTCACCCTGTGCCTAATTTAACTTGTTAGAGATAGGTGTCATGACACCTTGCTTACCAAGATTGCAATATTTTTATTGAACTTTAAAAAATATCCAATTACAATAATATTAAATCTCATCTCGTAACCACACTCTCTGTATTCATCAGTCATACTGATTCTCAGCAACTCTGTATTCATCAGTCATCAATTATTGTCCTCCATCCCATCAACTATGGCAGACCACGCGAACTGTTCCCCACCCTGTGCCTAATTTAACTGGCTTGAGATGGGTGTCATGTCACCTTGCTTACCAAGATTGCAATACTTTTATTGAACTTTAAAAAATATCCAATTACAATAATATTAAATCTCATCTCATCACCACACTCTCTGTATTCATCAGTCATATTGATTCTCAACAACTCTGTATTCATCAGTCATCAATTATTGTCCTCCATCCCATCAACTATGGCAGACCACGCGAATTGTTCCCTACCCTGTGCCTAATTTAACTGGCTAGAGATAGGTGTCATGTCACCTTGCTTGCCAAGATTGCAATACTTTTATTGAACTTTAAAAAATATCCAATTACAATAATATTAAATCTCATCTCATAACCACACTCTCTGTATTCATCAATCATACTGATTCTCAACAACTCTGTATTCATCAGTCATCAATTATTGTCCTCCATCCCATCAACTATGGCAGACCACGCGAACTGTTCCCCACCCTGTGCCTAATTTAACTTGCTAGAGATGGGTGTCATGTCACATTGCTTACCAAGATTGCAATACTTTTATTGAACTTTAAAAAATATCCAATTACAATAATATTAAATCTCATCTCATCACCACACTCTTTGTATTCATCAGTCATACTGGTTCTCAACAACTTTATATTCATCAGTCATCAATTATTGTCATCCATCCCATCAACTATGACAGACCACGTGAACTGTTCCCCACCCTATGCCTAATTTAACTGGCTAAAGATGGGTGTCATGTCACCTTGCTTACCAAGATTGCAATACTTTTATTGAACTTTAAAAAATATCCAATTACAATAATATTAAATCTCATTTCATCACCACACTCTCTGTATTCATCAGTCATACTGACTCTCAACAACTCTCTACGTTTGACGTTCTCAGCCAAATAAGTATTTAATGGTTCATCCACCTTTTTATCTTTTTGCTATAATGATCTGTTTATATTTTATTGAGACCAAAATTTTAATTTCAATTTCAAATAAATTTTAAGGGTGTGAAATTCTACCATTGTTTATCAATCCTCTTTCCTTTTTTTATATATAGTTAATAGAAATAGATCCCAAAATCTATTTTATGTATTATAAAAATATAAATTAAAAAAGTAAATATAAATTAAAAAATAATAATTATAAAAAGATAGGAACCAAAATGATAATTGCTCCAAAAACAACACATAATATGTGATCACAATTATTACAAACTCTAAAGAAAAAATTATAACCTTTAGTCTCTCAAAACAGGTGAAAAGTAAGCATAATGTGGATTCCAAATAAAGAATAATGTGGGTTCCAGAAAGCATAATGTGGATTCCAAATAAAGAATAATGTTGGTTCCAAAAGAAAAACATGGATTATATAAAAGTTGTTTCACCAAAAACAACTTGGGCATGGCATTTCCCGGTATAAGGCGTACAATAACCAACATCTTGCACAAGGTCTTTGGACCCTCAATTTGGAAATTTGAGATAAAAAATAATATGAAAATTCAATAACCAATTTTGTATTTATTTGCCTACCTAATCCTTCTCATAAATTTGAACCATGTTTTTTTGCCTCTTTTACATAGAAAGATGTAAGTTATTAGATAGTTTTTGCGATTTGAGGCAGGGATCTAAGAAGAGACATTGAAGGTTTTCGAAGAGTATGATTAAGCAAGATCATGAGAGTTCAGAAGACTTAAAGCCTCAGCCTGATGTGCAGAGCCTAGCGAAAATGGCACATATGAGAGAAGTGTTGAAATCCCTAAAGGTTACCTGCAACAATGAAAATATCCCATTTGATGATCAGCAAAAAGGCAATGTTCTAGCCTCAGGTTTGGAATAACAAAACTGTAGTTATCAAAAAACTAGAAAATTGAAAACCCATGTTTGAAACCAAGAATTAACGAGTACTTAATAAATAATTACCTAAAGAGCGACCATGCCAACAGTGCTACCAATCGAAGATCGAATTGCAGCATGAATATCCAACTTTCTTGCAGCCAACCATACGGCACCAATAGAAAATAAGGTTGTAGTGGCAAGAATACAGTGATCAAGCTGAATTAATGAAGAAACATGTAAAACCACTGATTCAAAATTTGATTATTGTTATCAAAATGGTAGTGATGAAAAATCATGAAACTTAAATACTTAAAATGGTAAGATGTAATCTTAGCACATCAAAATTACCAGCACTGTTGATGCATTCTCAAAGAAGTTGCGAATGAGTGGCTTCATATCAAAAATATCATCGGGAATCCACGTATCACCCATTTTCGGAAAAGTATTATAAGCACGACCCTGGAAATTCAGTATGCAGGCATTAACTTGGGTTGTAGACAGGACAATCATGCTATTTACTTAATCCTTGGGAAACACCAAATCTATCATGAAAACAATTATAGCACTTACAGCATCATTCCCTGCAACAAACGCTCCTATGATAGCCGTAATTCCCACAATAAAACTGACAGGAAAGGCAAGCTTTTTAACTTTTGCTGCCCCACGAACCCAAGCAACTGATTCAGCAGGTGGTTCAAGCATAACCAATGTTTTAAAAGGCGAAAGGCGGAACGAGGCGGTAGAGCCTTCGCGAGGCGAGGCGGTAGCCTCAAGGCGGGTCGAGGCGGGAGCCTCGACTCCAAAAGAAAAAAAATTCAAAAAAATTTGAAAAAAAAAAAACCTATTATATAAAACATTCATAACAATATAAAATGTAGTGAAAAACAATATTAGAACCATAAATGTCAAACAATATAGAACAAACACAACAATTATGGATCATCCATATCATCCTAACACACAAAATCATTCATATAAAATCTTAACAAACAAAATATCAAATGATTAATGACCACTAGGGGAATGAAATAAAGAATTATTTGAATCTAGTAGCCTAAAATTTGGATCAAAATATGGAGGCATGGTTGAATCTGGAGGTAAAGTTTCATCTTCATCATCCTCATCACTAGTCTCATTCTCCTAGAACTTAGGTTCTTCGGCCACTTCTTGTATATTCTTCCCTTTGTCTAACAAATAATGTAGAATAATATTTTAGTATTTATATTGTTGACTTAAAATAAAATTTATCTCTAATTATAGAATAACTTACCTCTAATTCTCTTTCTTGTATAGCTTACTAGTTTTCTGCTACCACTTGATTCACACATGTTAGCTCCAAAGAATTCATTATTCACCCATTCATCATCAGAAGGCACATCATCACTAATAACCAATGAGTCATCATCTTTTAGTGCCCATTTCTTCAAGTATCTATGTTGTAGTCTTCTATTGTACATGATGTAAACCAAATCATTCAATCTCTTGGTTTCCAATCGATTTCTCTTCTTTGTATGAACCTATACAAATGTTTAAGGAAAATGATTATTAAAGAACAATTAAATTAGTATATATCGTATTAAGAATTCGAAGATATACCATATTGAATGCACTCCAATTCCGCTCACAAGAGGAGGACGAGCAAGTGAGACTCAAAATCCTCACAGCAAAAGACTTCAGTTCAGGGGTGTCAGCTCCAAATGCAAGCCACCAATCAGCTACAAATAATCATTTAGAAATTAATAACAAATTTCATAAACAAATTAATAATGATAAATAATAACTTCATATACCAGAGCTACGTTTGTTCACGGTATTCTTTGTCAATGTATATCCAAACATCCCTCTTTTCTGCCTATAGTCATCCATTTGGCAATGAGCCTTAACTTTGTCCATCTCATTGGTAAAAAGTTTCTCCACGCACATAATGACCCCCCGTTCAATCTCTGGATGCTTTGAAGAATTTTCACTGTAATGGATTTGGGGATTCAAAAAGTAAGCAGCTGCATGCAAATGGCGGTGCAATTGAAACTCCCATTTGTTATCAATAATATCCCATATTTCCTTGTAAGCTCCTAAATCATTTCCAAAGGTTTTGGCTATTTCCTCCTTAGCGTGATCAATGGCACCATAAATGAATCCCATTGCCGGAACCTTTTCAGAATCTACCATCCTCAACACATTCACAATGGGCTTAGTTGTCTTCAATACATAAAACATACAATACCAAAAGCTTTCATCCGTCAATATGATTCTTTTAATTGCTTTTCCCTCTGGTTTTTTAGCCCAACTACTCTCCCGCCATTCTTCCGAAATGAACATTTGCTGCAATAGTGTTTTCAAACTGTACATACTTTGTAAAGTCAAGTATGCAGTCGCAAATCTTGTAGGAGCAGGACGAACCAAATCTTTCTTTATATGGCTCCTTATCAAGGCCAACACCCACCCGTGATTATAGATAAAATTACTCACCTATAATAGAACAATAATAAAAATATTAACAACTAAAAAATAATTGAAGTAAAAAAAAATTATATTAATAAAATTGATATTTACCTTCTTTGCTTTTAATAAGGCATTTTTGTGTTGTGAAAGTTCTCCAATTTTCTCAAGCATTAAATCAATGCAATGAGCAGCACACGGCATCCACCATAAGCGTTTCCTCTTTTCCATCAACATTTCACCAGCTTTTTTATAGTTGGACGCATTATCGGTCACCACTTGAACAACAATATCTTCACCAACATCTTCAACTACATCATCTAGTAGCTTAAACAATAACTTTGCATCTTTCATCACATCACTTACATCAATTGATTTCAAATATACTGTACCATGTGGATTGTTCACTAGAAAGTTCACCAATTGCCTTCCTCTTACATCTTTCCAACCATCTGACATTATTGACACCCCTATCTCTACCCATGTCTTCTTTATGTCATCAATAATAGCTACTATGTTGACTACTTCGTCATTCAAAAAGTTAGTGCGAATCTCATGTGGTGTAGGAGGCTTTAAACCACGCCCATAATTGCCAATTGATCGACACATATTTATGAACGAAGGACTTTAGGCAACATTAAAAGCTATCCCATTCTCAAAAAAGAACCTACTAATGTCCAAACACGTATGATAGCGTGCTTCCTTCTCACTTCCTGTAGATGGTCTCTCGCGCTCTATCTGCACATCATCCTCATTAACATTTGGTAAAAACCTATCCATTGGCCCTCTGATTCCTCTCTGGGACACTGGAGCTAAGGTTGAACCTCCTGTAGATGGAGGAGAGTTGAAGTTGATAGAGCTATCAAGTCTTTCCTCCCGTGCTAGTTGAGCTTGCTTTTTGGCATCTCTAGTTTTAGTCATGTACCCCTTTATTTCATCCCTAACTTCCGGGTTAACTCTCTCACACGGGGCAGCATTCCCATGAGTTCCCGCAAGGTGCTCTTTCAACCTAAACACCCGCCCTTTGATTATTTTCTCACAAAAAATGCAACGGATATACTTATATGCCTTCCGTTCACCAAATTCAACCTCAACCTCATACTTCCAAGCCGGATCTTTCCGATTCGCCATCTCACACAAAATCTACAACAATATCATGTACAAACACAAATTTAAAAAATATAACCATTGAACCAACATACAACCACTCAACCACAAACAAACCAAAGCATTGTACAAAAGTCTAAATCCAAAACCAAAAACCATTGTTTAACAAGATAAAAGATGAAACAAGAAGTTTAACTTACATGAGAGGCTGGAACTCGGACTGCAGTGAGCTGCAGATGGAGAAGACGAGCTGCAGTGAGCTGCAGATGGCGAAGACGAGCTGCAGTGAGCTGCAGGTGGAGAAGACGAGCTGCAGTGAACTCGGACTGAGTGATGGAGAGTGTTTAACAAGTTAAAAGTTGAAACAAATTGAAAAACTTACATGGGAGAGCTGGATTTCAGAATGCAGGGAGTTGCAGATGGAGGAGAGAAGCTGTTGATGCCGGTTTTGAGACACTTGAGTGATGGAGAGTGTTTGAGAGACTTGAGTGATGGAGGATTGGAGAGATTTTAAGAGAAATGGAGAGAAAAATGGTTTTTGCAAGAGGTGCTGTCGGCAGAAGAGGTGCTGTCGGCAGAATGGAAAACTTTCATCCACTGTCTTTAGGTTTTTGCAACACAAAATGAAGTTGAAAGTCCTTTTTTACCCCTGTTAAAAAATTACCGCCTCAGACCACCTCGCCTCTGAGGCAGTCGCCTCAGCCTCCAGAGGCGGGGTTTTTTTTGCACCCCGCCCTATATGGGCGCCTTGAGGCGCCTGAGTGCCCAAGGCGGCGCCTCGCCTCGCCTTTTAATTCAATGGGCATAACAACATAAAGACCAGTCCAAAAGAGGCTGCTGTAGACAACAAATGCAGAAGTAAGATGAGCAGCAAGACAATATGGGCTTACTCTTGGCTGAGCATATTCAGCAGGTGGCTCCTACAAGAGAGAAAATACTTTTATAAGTTTTATACAAACCAGAGGGCAAAAACAAATTGCAAAATAGATGAAGAAAGAAAATACAGTGGAGTATTTCTTACCTCTAAACCACTTTTCACCATCCGCCAACCAATAAAAACCTGGCCAGCACCAAGTGCGAAAAAAGCAGAGAGTCTCAATCCTAGTCCTAAGGTAACGCATCCCTTACGCAAAAAATACGAGAATGGCAGAGCACAAATGATACCCAGTCCCCTTCCCCACATACAGTGAGCATATTCCATCCAATAAATGAATTTGAAATCTTCAATACTCATCCCTTTGTTTACACTGTCAGAGATCAAAAACCAAGTTATTTGGGGTGTGTACATATGTTCAATGTGATTTTCAAATGCTTACTAGAAGAAAAATATATTAATGCTACAAAGAGACCTGCAGTGTAGTTTGTACTTACCGTTTATATTCAGGTGACTGCTTATACTTCTCAAACTCCTGCAACCACTCGTCATCTGACATAGTAGGGAGGCCACCAGTGAATTTCCAATCGGGCATTGAAAGAGCAGACTCTGTTAGTCAAGGAACGCCACCAAGTACCACCACCATGCAGCAGAGCCAAAAAGCCATATCCCAACCATTTTCTGTGCACGAGGGCCCCCAGTTACCAGTAGCTTCAATCCCTCCTTATTTTCCACACCTACAGATGCAGCCATGGACATTTTCCTCACAGATGGAGTATAAGTACCCTATGAACAACATTCTGTTTTAGGTAAAGTTTCATACACACATAAACATACACTCAAAAAGTGTAAAACATCAGCCTTCACTAATTTCAAAGATCGATCTACCAACAATTCAAAATGATAAACATCCTACACAATGATACTCCCTTTAACAATACTAATGTGGCCATTCAAATCCATTCGCGGCAGTAAATTCATTCTCCTTAAATTTCTAATTTCACAATGCAAACAAAGCAATTCTAATTCTACCACAAAAATATGCCTAAATGAATGAACAAACTTTCCTCAAAGAAACCCAATAGCACAAAATACATCAAGTGATATAACAAATTAAGTTTCGGGTAAACCAAACATTATTGAAAATCATATCCAAACATAACCATATGATTACTTAATATCATTGTTCAAGTAAAAAAAGTAACCAACCCAAAAATCATTTGAAGCTGGAAACTAACTAGATCACAATTCAAAAGACAAAATTTTTTTTCTAAGATCACAACAACAAAGCAAAAATGGGAATACCCTGAAAGCGAAATTGAATCCCCATATAGGAAAACAGAGTTAAAAAGGAAATGGAGGACCTTGAAGAGAGATCTGAAGGAGGTTCTCGCAGCTGCAGATGATCCTGACGATGAAGAAGAAGAAGAAGAAGAAGAAGAGATGACTCCATCAGAAGCTGTTTCCTTCAAGTTGGATGAAATGTAATTCAAGTGAGCTTTGTTCCTCTTTAGAATCGATCCAATCACACTGCTTCGAAACATTTTTGTCTGCTCCGCTCTCTCTCTCTCTCTCTCTCTCTCACACTGGGTTTAGTTGGGGTATTTTGAGAAGGAAGAAAAATATTGACCACAGAAAAACTTAAAACCTTAAACTAACCAAACTAGCAGTGTAATGATGTTATTAGCCTCACACGAAGTCCAGTTTTGAATGCAAAAATTAAACCACGCGACATATCAGAAGATCTAATTTTCTCTTAGGCATTTCATTAGACACTTGTGTGCCAATCAAAATACTCCAACTCCTGGGTAATTAACACGCATATAATACAGGATTAAACTTTTTTGTCTTCTCTGTTTTATTACAAGCCAGGGTAGATCAGTATTTTGATTCTTAATATTGGTTAGGTTTGGGATTTAAGTCTTTTGCTGGCTATGTGCCTGGTTGATGAGTAACAGAATACTATAAGAAGAGAACTGATTGCAGTGTGTTTGAAACTGTTTTTAAAATGATGTATTTTAAAACAATTTTTAAAAACAGAAAATATGTTTTAAAAATACAATATGGTATTTGGTGCTGTTTTGTAAAATGAGTAAAATAGTTGTTTGAAAGGAAAAATAATGATTTGTTTTAAAAATATGTTTTGAAAATGATGAAAAATATAAAAAGTTGTTTTTCACTTTTTAGTTATAATTTTTAAAAATGTGTTTTCCATTTTCAAAAGCACATTTTACAAAATAGCTAACCAAACATTCTCAACCAATTTTTTGTTTTTTCAAAAATGAAAAGCCATTTCCAAAAAGGGATCCAAATAATACCATTTTTTTAAAATATTATATAAAATGGAGCAACTTGACTCACAACCTGAAATTTGGGACATTGTCAAGTTATTAGGTGGTATTATTTAACAAACAATTCAGATATTAAGACAAACTAAATGATTGACTAACATAAATTGTGCTATATGAAATATAATTTATGGGTATATTCCATACTTATTAAGCAATGATTACATATTTTAACTATGAAAGTACTAGCCGCTCCAGAAAGATACTGACCATTTTACAACTGCAACATTAATTAGTTATTCTTAAAAGACGTTTGCAGAAATAAAAGCTAACACAGAATCAGCTATTAACCACAACACCGTTACCTAAAACAAATAGACAATGAAGGAAATTTTTCATGATCCAAATACAAACCTTTCAACTGTTATATATTGGTTTAAAAAGGAAAGGAAAAGATTTCATAAAACTATGTTGAGTTTAATTAGTTCAATCAACAACATAGAATTTATCTTTCGAAATTAGTTTTCCTTAAGTGAAGTCACTGAAGTGCACTACCAAAACCTCCCACAATGAGAGCTCAATAAATACATATTGCAATTTGTTTAACTGCCCCATATTGACGTGTAGGTTGTATGACGTAAAAATGTAAGATAAACTTTGACTATTTTCTTTAAGGAAAAAAGGCATACCTGTTCTAAATCCTGCGATTTGGGTTCAAGACGGGCAATGTGGGTGTAGTCAAATTGGGACATGCCTCTAGATATAAATGAATTTGAAATCTTCAATACTCATCCCTTTGTTTACACTGTCAGAGATCAAAAAACAAGTAATTTGGAGTGTGCACATATGTTCAATGTGATTTTCAAATGCTTACTAGAAAAGACATATATAAATGCTACAAAGAGACCTGCAGTGTAGTTTGTACTTACCATTTATATTCAGGTGACTGCTTATACTTCTCAAACTCCTGCAACCACTCCTCAACTGACATAGGAGGAAGGCCACCAGTGAATTTCCAATCGGTCATTGAAAGACCAGATCGTGTTAGTTGAGTAACACCATCAAGTACCACCATACTAAAAACCCATGCAGCAGAGCCAAAAAGCCATATCCCAACCATTTTCTGTGCATGAGGGCCCCCCAGTTACCAGTAGCTTCAATCCCTCCTTATTTTCCACACCTACAGACGCAGCCATGGACATGTTCCTCACAGATGGTGTACAATTACCCTATGAACAACATTCTGTTTTAGGTAAAGTTTCATACAGACATACACACATAAACACACACTCACTCAAAAATTGTAAAACATCAGCTTTCACTAAATTCAAAGATCGATTGACCGACAATTCCAAATCATAAACATCCTACACAATGATGCTACCTTTAACAATACTAATGTGGCCATTCAAATTCATTCGCGGAAGTAAATTCAATCTCCATAAATTTCTAATTTCACAATGCAAACAAAGCGATTGTAATTCTACCACAAAATATGCCTAAATGAAGGAACAAACTTTCCTCAAAGATACCCAATAACACAAAATAGATCAAGTGGTATAACAAATTAAGTTTTGTATAAACCAAACGTTATTGAAAATCATATTCAAACATAACCATATGATTACTTAATATCATTCTTCAAGTAAAAAAAATAACCAACCCAAAAATCATTTGAAGCTGGAAACTAACTTGATCACAATTCAAAAGACATAATTTTTCTTATATGATCACAACAATAAAGCAACAATGGGAATACCCAGAAAGCGAAATTGAATCCCCATATAGGAAAACAGAGTTAAAAAGGAAATGGAAAACCTTGAAGAGAGAACTGAAGCCATAAAAGGACGTTCTTGCAGCTGCAGATGATCCTGATGAAGAAGAAGAAGAAGAAGAAGAAGAAGAAATGACTCTACGAGAAGCTATTTCCTTCAAGTTGGATGAAATGTAATTCAAGTGAGCTTTGTTCCTCTTTACAATCGATCCAATCACTCTGCTTCGAAACATTTTGTCTGCTCTACTCTGCTCTCTCTCTCTCTCACACACACAAACACTGGGTTTAGTTGGGGATGTTGAGAAGGAAGAAAAATATTGACCACAGAAAAATTTAAAACTTTAAACTAACCAAACTAGCAGTGTAATGACGTTATTAGCCTCACACGAAGTCCGGTTTTGAAGGCAAAAATTAAACCACGTGACATATTTGAAAATCGAATTTTCTGTTAGACATTTCATCGGACACTTGCGTGCAAATCAAACTACTCCAACTCCTGAGGTAATTAATACGCATATAAATACAGGATTGCACGGTTTTTCTTCTCGGTTTTATTACAAGCAAGGGTAGATCGGTATTTTGATTCTTAATGTTGGTTAGGTTTGGGATTTAAGTCTTTTGCTGGCTATGTGTCTGGTTGATGAGTAACAGAAGAGAACTGTATTTCGAATAAAAAAAAAAAAGAAAGAATACTATAAGAAGAGAACTGATTGCAACGTGATTGAAACCCTTTTTAAAATGATTTTTTTAAAAAAAAAAAACTACTTTTAAAAGCGAATAAGATATTTTAAAAATATAGCATGGTGTTTCGTATTGTTTTTTATAATAAATAAATTAGTTATTTGAAAAAAAAGATAATGATTTATCTTAAAAATATGATTTGAAAATTGTGAAAAAACATAAAAAATTATTTTCCACTTTTTAATTATCATTTTCATTTATGTGTTTTCTTTTTTTTTTAAAAGAAAAAAACATTTTACAAAATAGCAAATAACCAATTTTTTGTTTTTTAAAATGAAAAATTATTTTCAAAAAGGGATCCAAATAATACCATTTTTTTAAAAGAATATTAAATACAATGGAGCAACTTGACTCAAAAGCTGAAATTTGGGACGTTGTCAAGTTATCAGGCGGTATTATTTAACAAACAAATCAGATATTTAGACAAACTAAATGATTGACTAACGTAAATTGTGCTATATGAAATATAATTTATGGATATATTCCACATTTTTTATACAATTATTACATATTTTAACCATGAAAGTACTTGCAGCTCTAGAAAGACACTAAACATTTTACAATTGCAACATTAATTAGTTATTCCTAAAAGGAAGTTACAAAATAAAAGCTAACACAGAATTAACTGTTACCATATCACCATTAACTAAACAAATAGGCCACAAAGAAAATTTTTCATGATCCAAAGACAAAGCTTTCAACTGTTATTGAATGTTTTGAAAAGAAAAGAAAACGATTTTGTAAAACTATGTTTGAGTTTAATTAGTTCAATCAACAACATCGAATTTATCTTTTGAAGCTTGTTTTCCTCAAGTAAAGTAACCGAAGTGCACAGAAAAAACCTCCCACAATAAGAGCTCAATAAATACCTGTAGTTTGTTTAACTACCCCATATTGATGTATAGGTTGTATGAGGTAAAATTTTTGATAAACTTTGGCTTTTTTCTTGATGGAAAAAAGGCCTACCTGTTGTAAATCCTGTAACTTGGCTTCAAGATGGGCAAGGTGGGTGTAGTCAAATTGGAACATGCCTCTAGATATAAATCATGCAAACATGGCCGAGTTGGATGGTAAGTTTCTGCATAGAATCTGCTGAGGTTGGTTATCAGGTCCAACAAGTTTCCATTCACTTAACTTGATAAGAATGATGCCATTTCCATCTCTTGCAAAGCATATGTTCTTATGGTTTAATTGTTTAACATTCATGCTCCAATCCAATCTCTCACAATTGCTGCCAGCTGCAATACACTTCAAGCAAAGGACAATGTGAATTAAAGGTTAGAAACAAACTACTCATATCATTGCATGCGATAAATATACGGTAACTGTATCCATACAGTTACTATGTGGAGTCTATATATATATATATATATGTATGTATGTATACATGTATAGAAGAAAGCGCAAGGATAAAAATTAACCTGTGTGGAGCTAGATAGGAAATGAAAGACTCTTTTGTTTATAACCCACTTGATCTCTCATCCGTTGCTATGTAAAACTATTTGATCGGCTTGTCTTTCTTATTTCCAGAAATTGATACACAAATTGTGTTACTTCTTAAAAAAAGAATGAAAGTTGTGATGTTGTGCTGTATGAATGAAACTTTCTCTTATGGTTTCCAATCCAAGTGACTGGTGTACCGTATGAAATTGATCTTCTTCTGGCAAGTAAATAAATCAGTTTTGAAATCTAGTAAGTTAAAAATTCACAATTAAAACTAAACATTCCAAAAACTATAATGTATAGGTAAATCGATACTGCACCTGAACTTTACATCAAGGTTCATCGAGGTTTTCTCAAAGAAGTAGAGGTAGCAAATGGTCATAGAATTGCTCTTTGAAACCTTTAATTTAACTACAGTATCATGCATCGCACAGACAATTCACTCCAAACATGCATACATTGATTAGGAATCAGGAAAGAAACTAAAAATAGAGCCATGTATTATTACCTGATTAACTAGAAGCCATATATGCCCTAGATTGGAGTGCTACTGACTCTCATTAGTTTTCCATGGATGGCAAGTAAGCTTTCTCGAACTTGACAAGAATTCCAGCAAGTTAATCTCCAGCGTACGCTGGAGAGAACTTTTCTTTGGAAACCTCTTCCTTGCCTATTTGTGGTTCTTGCACAACCTAAGCACCAAATTATCAAGTTATAAGAAGTAACCATAGATCTGAAGAAAGTGTGTGTTACCTTTACCTTGGTATGCACAATTCCAATTTGGGAGACTGAAATTCTTGCAGTTATCTCTTGGGGCAATCTCCACACTCAACTTTTAAAACACAGAAATACATTGTGATATCCTACTGAATTGAGTTGATAAAGCTTGGTAAGGACATCTATCGTTAATTTCTCAAGTTGATCGAGCTATGGTGACAAGAAACATAACTTTTAATTCCTTACTAGTTTTGAACATCAATGCATGACAGACTTGGAAATAACATAGTTTAGAGATAATCCTTATGGAAGGTTCGATTCTCTGCATCATCCTCAACAATGATTTGCTCCATTGTTCCATAACAAAACGTGTAGATATATCTTAGCCAAAGGCAATATTCCACCTCTAGGTTGGTAAGATTTTGAAGACTTAAGATGTATCTTTCAAATGACTTCAAGTTCTTATAGAGAACTCAAGATCAGTATTGAAAGGAGAAGATTAATCATATTGAAAGGAGGAAAATGTTCATTTTTAAATGCAATTGATCACCTTGTTATCTTTAGAAATTTGAAATTTTCTAATTACATTTGAATAGCAAGTTATAAGAAAAGAATTTACAAAATCGAGCGCTATACCTTTGCTTTCACTATGAAAATTTTGAAGGAAGGCAAGACAAGAAAGAAAATTTGATTAATTCAGAGGAAAGCATGAATATTGCATGTATTTCGAGTTGAATTTAATTTAAACTTCCCAAAACAAAAATTTTGACTGGAATTAACTATATAACCTTCTTAGATTCAATTTATTAAAAAAAGGAAAACAAAAAACCAAAAACCAAAAAAAAGAGGTCATCTTCCATACCATTAGCTAACGTTTATTTCTTAATTCATAAACTTAAATTATTAGCAGAGGAAGAAGATCACATGGGTTGTCTATCCAAACTCAAAAACAATGTCAGAATCAAATAATGAAGTTAAAAGAGATACAATAAGAGATTGTACCCACATGGGGCACTATCATCCTTTGAATTGCACTCAATGCATGACCTTGTATGGCTTTAAATCTTTGTGAAATTTCTTCAGTTGGCTACGAGCATGCGCAAAAAATTCACTAATTTCCAACACTATATTGCCACCATGCGCAAAAAATTCACTAATAAGTAAATTGGTACTACACCTGAGCTTTACATCAAGGTTCATGGTTTTCTCAAAGAAGCAGAAGTAGCAAACGGTCATAGTATTGGTCTTTAAAACCTCTAACTTATCATGCATCGCACAGACAATTAACACCAAACATGCACACATTGCTTAGGAAAATCAGGAAAGAAACTGAAAATAGAGTCATGTATTATTGCCTGATTAACTAGAAGCCATGCCCCAGATTGGGGTGCTATTGACTCTCATTAGTTTTCAATGGACGGAAGTTAGCTTTCTTGAACCTGACAAGAATTCCAGCAGTAAATCTCCATGGTGTATGCTGGAGGAAACTGTTCTATGGAAACATCTTCCTTCCCTCTTTGTGGTTCCTGTACGACTAAGCACCAAATTATCAGGTTATAAGAAGCAACCAAAGATCTGAGAAAGTGTATGTTACCTTTACTTCAGCATGCATAGTTCTAGCTTGGGAGACTAAAATTCTTGTAGTTATCTTGAGGCATATCTCCACACTAAACTTTTCAATTGTGATATCCTACTGAATTAAGTTGATGAAGCTTGGTAAGGCATCTTTTGTTAATTTCTCAAGTTGATCGAGCTATGGTGACAAGAAACATAACTTTTAATTCCTTACAGTTTTGAACATCAATACATGGCATACTTGGAAAGAATATAGGTTGGAAATGATCCTAATTAAAGGTTTGATCCTCTGCATCATCATGAACAATGATTTGCTCCAATGTTCCATAACAAAATGCGTAGATATATCTCAGCCTATGGCAATATACCACCTCTAGGTTGGTAAGATTCTGAAGACTTAAAAGATGCATAGGATCCTTTCAAATGACTTCAAGTTTTGATAGAGAACTCAAGCTCAGTATCTTCAAATTTGGGAGTGATAATGTAGTGGCAAGACCTTCGAAGTGCAATATCATTTGTACTGATCCACAATAGGCAATGTGTAATAGTTTCAAATGTAAGCCACTTTTCATAAGAACAAACAAAAAAAAAAAAAACCACATTGAAAGAAAAGTAAAATGAGAAGATTAACCATATCGAATGGAGGAAAATGTTCACTTTTAAAATGCAATTGATCACCTTGTTACCTTTAGAAATTTCTAATCACCTTTGAATAGCAAGTTATAAGAAAAGAATTTTTACAAGACCGGGCGCTATATCTTTGCTTTCACTATGAAAATTGAGAAACCTAATGTGTGTCTTTAATTATTTATATACATATAAGACATACCAATCAGCTGCAACATATTATCTTCATGATGGCCTAATGTTTTAAAAAGGAACACCCAATTGATGAAGGAAACACCAGCTGAGGAAAAGCATAGAACAAAACTTATTAGGTTGTTGAATATATAAAACTAAACTGTGAAAAAAGAAACTGGAAATAGAGACATATATAACATGGTAAGCAGGCATGATAGAGCTTAAGGTGGTGCTATTTACTCTTTTCATTTCCAATATATCGTGGCAACTTTTGTCGAACATCATTAGAGCTCCAGCACTAATATCTACTACATGTTGGTTATGTGTATGCTGGTGCCTGCACAATCAATTGAAGCACAAAATAAAAACATAATTATATAGTTCGTTCTAGTGAATTGAAAATGTGATAATAAATTGTACATGTTTAAGGTTTATGTAGAACACAGCAACATCGTACCTCTGCTTGGGCATGCACTGCTCCATTTTCGTCTACTGAAAATCTTGTAATTATCTTCGGACATCCGTATACCAACAACCTTGACAAAGATGGAAATATCAAGTGATAACCGGAAGGGCAGAAGTTGACGAGGCTTTCTAATCTGACAAGCCTCAATTCCTTAAGTTGAGGGAGCACTAATTCTAATTGTGTGTCACCTGTCTCGTCTGCTTCATCTCTCTGTCCAAATATTTCTTCTAATTGAAATGAATAATCTACGTGTAGGAATGTTAGTTGTTGAAGATCTAGTCGAGCTATGGTGACGGGAAATAGAGTTTTTAATTCGTCACAACTATCGACAAAGATGGAAGAGAGATTTGGAAAGAGTGGAAGCTGGACATGATCCTCTCTATCATCTTCAACCATCACTTGCTCCAATTCCCCACAATCCTCGAATCTCAATCGTTCTCAATTGCAGCAGATTTCGAGCAAGACTTGACGACAAGAGATGTCTAAGCCTGTCACAATAACTCACACGTAGGTTTTGAAGATTTGGAAGGCCCAAAAGATGCGTGGGTCCCTTATACAAGCACTCCAGTTCTCCTAGCAACGCCAACTTTAATTCCTTCAAACTTGATAGAGAGAATTGTTGTTCAAGCTGAAATATCACTTGGTACTCCTTTACAATAACGAATTGTTAATTCTTCCAAATTTTCGAAGTTACTTGTCAATTGAGGCAGAACTGCTTTGCAAAACTCATCACTATTTTCCACGTCAAGAACCTGTAATATCTTTTCTCAAAAAGAAAAAAAAAACATGAATCTGTAAGATCCACAAAGTATCAAAATTTAATTTTATTAATAAATCATATTAAAAATAAATGGAGCTTGCATTAATAATCATTGCAATTCCATTGCTAAACAATTTATCATAAGTCTGATAGCATTAAAGCTTCAACAAAGAAAAAGTAAGATAGCACTAATGAGATTGCTATTTTCAATTATTGTTATATATTTATTTAAATAAAATGAAAATGTTATGGTATTTATATAATTTAAACTATTTATAGAGTAGCTAAAGAGAAGTGAAACTTGCCCTTTGAACTTGTTTAGGAGCAAGAAAGTTAAAGGCTGACATAAAAAAAAAAAAAAAAAAAAAAACTATTAAATTCGTCATTAGTTTTAATGAATATGGTATATAATGTAAAAAACCAAAACATGTAATAAAATTTTAGGGAGGGTCGGTAACCTTGTTTTATAAATGTGTCTTTTATTTTTTCAAAAAAAAATAATGATAAAGACTTTCATTGGTTATATTTTTTTAATGAAAACAATGTAAACAAATGTTGTATTTTGAATTGAAAACGTCATTTTAATATTTTCATTGTTTTTCACTTTTGTTTTTTTACTTTTTAACAATTTTGTAGGTGCCATATGGACCTATTAAATAATACTTTATTTATTGAACATATAGTTATTAAAACATGTATATATGGATTATATCTATCCATTTATTTTTATTATTAAGTAATACACTTTTCCCAATATTAATAAAATATAGCTTTATTTTATGATAATGTGCTTCTTAAACATGAAAAATCACCTACAACTTTTAAATTAACTCACATTATTTTAAAAGATTATATAAATTTTAATAAAAAAGATAATATAAAAATATAGATTTTTATATTTTTAATTAAAAAACATTAATTTAAATTAAATTTAACTACACACAACATTGCTTGTAAAGTTTATTATGACAATACTATTTAAAATACATTTTCAAAACAATTAGAGCAAAATACTTCTTAATTAACAAAAGTTTATTCAAATTAAAATTTATAAAATAAAAAACAAGAAAAATATAAATTTTGAAATGTGTCACTAACTTGATATTATAATTCTTAGTTTAGTTTACTGTTATTCCACGATCATAAATCGCTACAATTGGAATATTATTGGTGACAACTAGAGACGAATTTTAAAAAATATTGAACAACAAATAAAATTAGTGCACATTTTGATTAATGACTAGAGTTGGAGTTGTCAAAACACTAATTGTTCACTTCAAGGTACCAAATGCCTGGATGGTATTTGATGAATGAAAGTAAGTTTACTATAATTTAATATTTCCCTTGAGAGAGACATGAAGATAAATAAAATACCTCTCTAGTAGTCCGCATATTAGCTCCAAGTCCAGCAGCAACTAAAGATGGAGTCCCCCTGAGCCTTAACTCTTGCAAAACTGGCCAAGTTAAGCTACAATTTTCTGAGCAGAAGTTGATCAAGTTTTCTAGTTCTATAAATTGTAATATTCTTAACTTGGGGAGCACCACATCATTTCCATCTCTCGTAGCTACATTATCCTCTGTTTCCTTTGCTTTTATTTCGACAATATACTCCAAACCGTCACAATTGTGTACCTGGAGTTGTTGTAGTTGCAAAAAACTTCGAGCAAGGTTCAATGTGAAGACATATTTCAACTTCTTACACCTAGCCACTTCAACAACTGTCAGACTTTGTAGGCTTACTTGTTGGGTGGGATCGTTCCATATATTCTTCAGATTTGATAAATCAAAGAGATCTAAACTTGCTAAACTTGAAAGTAGATAAGGATTTTCTTCAGTTTGGCATGACCCCTCCAGTTGAAACACATCTTGTAGCTCATCACATTTATAGATGGTCCCTTCTTTTAGCTTTCGTAGTCCGTTGAATTAACGAAATTGGAAATAAGCAAGCCATTCTGCCACAATCCTTCACTTGTAGAGTTTCCAAGTTTTCTAGAAACCCCCTAGGAGGCCTTCCTCCATTGCAAATTTCTTTTAGATGAACAAAGTGTAGAGGTAAATGCACCAAATTAGAGAATGCAGTGGATGGGAAATGCTGCTGCGTCATATCATATTCCACTTCCTGCAAATGTAGTATACTAAGCTCAGAAAGACTAGCATTGCCACTTTCTGCGCTTGTCCCTTCAGCCTCCCATGCTTCAAAGCTATTATCAATATCTAACTCTTCTAATCGAGATAAACTTGATATCACATTTATAGGAATCCTTTTCAAAACAAAACAACCTATTATACTAAACATCCTCAGTCTATTGAGCTCTCTTAGTTCTTCAGGCAATTCAACCAACTCGCAACCATACAAAATAAGAATCTCAAGTTTGGCCAACATTTTCAACGAAGACTTGTCTCTCAATTTGCAATGGATCAACCGTAATGTCACAAGTTTTGTTAATGATTGAAGTGAATTTAATGATAAATGAAAACCCTTAAGCCTTGTAACTTTTAATGCTTTCATCGCTTCAAAAAATTCATTTGAAACACCATCATCTCCATCCAATAACAAAATTTTCAGCTTGGGACATATCAGTTGATTAGGAAACACATCTATTTTGCTTTGCATCAACGAGATAGCTGTGCACTGTTCTATGACCTCGTGTTGTGGCCACTCAGCCAATATCATGCCAACTTTAACCATGAAGACATTTTCCCCCTTGGATGCTATCCATAAGGCAACATCACGAACCAAATCATGCATTTTCACATATTTTCTCCAGCATCTAACAATAAACACGAATCTTTGAGGTTATTAATTCTTACTCGTAATTGGCTTCTTGCATCGTCGATTGAGTCAGCATCTTGAAACAAATGCAGCCCTAGTCCAAAACTTAGCAATTCCTCTAAATCAATTTCATAATCTTCGAGAAACAGTAAGCATAACAAGAAACAGAACTTTATTTTTTGCTTTTCAAATAATCATAACTCAATTTAAGACAAGCATAAACATCAACATCAACACCTTTACATCATCAAGTTTTGACTTTTTCAATTTTTTATACATTACTTCCCATTCTTCAACACATTTATCTCTCAAGAGGCTTCCAATAGTTACAATAGCTAAAGGCAAACCATTGCACTCTTTCAAAACATTTTTTGTTACATCACTCAACACGATGGAGTCATCACCTACTCTCGCATGCTTTTTAAAGAGATCCATCCCTTTCTTTTGGTTGAGAACATTTAATTGAACTTTTTTCTAACACTCCATGGTAATACAGACTCGTTCAACACGAGTAGTTATAAGAATTTTGCAGCCTATATGCTCATTGCCAAAGGGAATTCCAATTGTTCTCAAATCAAGCTTCGTCCATACATCATCTAAGATTAAGAGGATTTTATTTTCACTCTTCAATTTTAAAAATAACCGCTTTGCTCTTTCTAGCTCATGTTTCTCCTCTAATTTCAAATTTGATGAGTGTTATTTGATCTTGAAGACTCATAATGTTTACAACCTAAGACACAACAACCATAATAACCTCATCAAAAAGCTTTCGCTCTTTAGGAGCATTACCCACTACCTTCGCCAAGGTCGTCTTACCTATGCCTCCCATCCCATATAACCCAACAATGCTCGTCTCATCATCTTTCAACGCCTTGATAATTCCATCGAAGGCAAATTTTGTAGACTTGAAAGTCATAAAATCTTTGGGTGCTAGAAATTCTATTCCTGGTAAAATAGCAGGATGAGAAATGTTGTTGAATTTGGCAGCATCTCGTAGTTTAATAGTATGCTTGTCTGTTTTGCTGCTCTTCTACTTAACTTATACTTGCAACCCCAGTTAGAACACCACCCATTAAGACGTGACTCATTTGCCTTAATTTCATCTTCCAAGCTTTGAACATCTGCGATCACATTGTTTACCTTAGTCAACCAATTTTGTACATCTCTCTCAATCTCTTCAGTATTTCTTCTTGCTGTCTCAACTTGTTGTTGCACATGCTCTTGTGCCAATCTCAAATTTTCATCTTCTTTTTAAGATTTTCAACAATGCTTTTGAAACAAAATAAGTAACGACCTCGATGTAGGATTGGCTCCACCAAATATTCTCCTACCTTCGACAAAATACCGCTCAAAATAGCTGATGCAAATTCCATCCTATTTACATCAAAAGTTTATAAGCATGTGTAACACAATATGATTTGGGCACGTGAAATATAAAATTCATTATCCGAAAAGATTGACAATCTTTGGATAAACATGGAACAGAAGCAATTAGAGATCAAGAAAAATAAGATTTTCAATTATTTCTTAGGCTATTGAATAAGAACTTCATTGTCTCTTAATTGAAAACTATAAATTACTTAAAATGAATTAAATTAAACTAAATTTTAATTTTAATTTGATTTGACCTTTGTAAGCAAATTGGTATAACCAGAAGTCATAACAAAATAGAAGGGTCTTATGGGGCCATATAGAGCTTGAGATTATATTATAATATCAATATTACTACTCTTGAAATTATAAATTGTACTAATATATATATTTTTTAATTAACCAAGTAATTACTATTTGAAAAGGAAAATTTGTATTACCAACACAAAAAAATTAACCTTACAAATGAATAACAATAACTTAAAATTTAACAACAATTTAAATGATGGTGAAAAATTAACAAATCAAAAAAAGTAAACAATATAACTCAAAATTAAAATCCACCATAAACAATCAGCCACTAAAATCGGAACATAAAATTAACATTATATGAATAACAGTTCATGCTCACCTTGGTTTTCTTCACAAGCTCTGCAAAAATTGTTGTGGATAAGCTATGAAAATGAAGATGGGATGGAAGCCACACACATATATGACTTAGAAGGTCCACCTTAACAAGGACGAATTGCACAAACTTCCAATGAGGTTTGCTACAATTGCAGCTTGATGTAATTTTTATGTTTACTACACCAATGTCCCCTACTGTTAGTAGTCAATGGCTAAATATGTGTTGGCTAGCGTAAACAAACGATGAAACGACTTTTATTTTATATGTTTGATATTCTGATTTCTAATTAAAAGACGATAATCTAAAAGGGTGGGATCATGCAAAGAAACGTGGGCTTCATTAGGAGATTATTGGGGTGTAAATTGACAGGCCTAGTCGACTTGATTTATCCAAAGCCCTCTTATTGGTCCTGGTTTTACGGTTCCATTAGTTACTCATCAGTTTCATCAACTGATAAACCCTTCTCTGCTGCACAACCTCACCGGCGATTATCTCCACTCCACCCTTCTCCGGCATCTCCAGTTAGTTTCCCGGTAACCCTTTTGTTTTCTCCTTTTTTCAATATTCATTGCATGCAGCTCTCAGTCTTGTGGACTTTGTTATAAGTCTTTTAAGTCATTGTTATGAGGAAGTTATGTGAGCTCCCATGAGTTTGAATTGTCAATATAGATGACTTGATCATGTGGAGATGTGATATACTGATCATGTTTGGAAGTAGAGTTGAGTGTCTGCATAGTTTTTATGTGGATATGTTGTTTCTAAGAATTCAGGGTGTGTGGCCCTATTATAAGTTGTTATTATAAGTTGTTACTCTTTAGAATTTGATCAAGTCTTGTTTTTTACTTGTTTGAACTGTTTCAAGATAATCAGGGAGGTTATGAAGGAATTAAAATTAAGGGTTTGCTAGTTTCCCCTTGAATTACTACCCTTATCTGCTCCTTGTGTGTAAATGCACATGTGAGTGCCTATATTTGGTGCTACTTGGATGAACTGTATGTGCTGTACTAGTTTGTAGTACCTAACAATGCTAAAGGGTGAATTTTTGAATCGATGTAGCAAATTGATGTGAGTAAAATTATCTAAAAACTAGAGCCCTTGGCAGTAGGAAGCAAGCTTAGTTGGTAAGGTCAGTTGTTAGGAAGTAACCTGGTCACTCAAAGGAGGGAGGTTTCATGCATGCGAGTGGGAGAAGGCAAGTAAAGTGGACCTTTCTATTGAATATAGCTAGTAGAAAATGTAAAGAAGAACAAGGCAGGAAAGAAACTGTAGCGCTGGAATAAGCAATTTTCCAGATCAGGTAGTATACGTTATTACTTGTTGACAAGGGAATAGATGGAATTTCTCATTCAAAACCCTTGTCTTGTAGTGAAGTCACTCTTATACTTAAGCTTCAACTTTACAGATGCTAGTCAAAATTTTCTAGTTTGTTTTCTTTTTCTTTGTTATTTTTGTTGGTTTTCATTGTAAGCAAGTGAAAGATTTTACATAGTGTATTTTCAGAAGCAGACACCACCGTTCTTGTATTTGTTCTTTGTCTAGGTGCTGTGCTGCCCCTAGCCAACGAAACCTTTCCTCTTATTTATGGGAACTTCAAATGTTTCTTTATGAAAATATCAAAGTGCATGTTATGTTGGATGAAACTTGAATGTCATTGGTTTTACAGGTTAAATATAAGTTTTTCTTTATGTTGAGCTTTTAAAAAATGGTTATTTAAGTTTTACTGTTCTTGGACTTCTTAACTTATGTAGAGTTTATTTGATCTTTGCTGTTTATGTTGTCAGAATTGTTATTTCGATATCTAGGTCATGCAATTGTTCGCACTATCTCATTTCAATGTTTGCAGACAAGTTCACCATCCTTGGGTTGCTTATGATGCCTTGCATATATTATGGACGTGGAGGTTTTTAAAACATTGCTTCTACCTACACATCACTATTCCATCATGGATTTAAAATTAAAAAACATAGCCTGGGTTGGGAAGAACATCTCTCAAAAGTTTGAAACAATGTGCCAGGAGGTGGATAACATTGTGTGTCAGGTAACACATCTATGTGTGTGTGTGTGTTTTTTTTATTATTATATGTCTATCTCCTGGTTAAGCTGCATGAAAGAATTTTTATCTGACTTTTATTTTGTGTGGTAGATGTGTGTTGCTGACTTAAACATTCCTTGGCAATCTCTAATGACTATAAGTTGATTTTCCATGCAGGAGACTGTTAAATACGTTGAAAGCCAGGTTCAGGCAGTGGGGGATAGTGTTAAGAAGTTCTATTCTGATGTTGTTCAGGACTTTGTTCCACCTTTAGTGGATCCTCTAAAACATGAAGCTCAAGAAGTGGTTCTGAAAGGAAATGCTTCAATTAGTACCTATATCAAGTCAATGATAGGTTTTGAGGGGAATTCTGTAGATACTGTCAATAAGCAATCACATGAAGGGCTTGAAGCAGTTGATCCTATAAAGAACCAAGTGGTTGATGCATTTAGTTGACTTGACCTTGTAAGTCAACCTAGTGCTCCAATTTCTGTGGACTCCAATGAGGAGGTTGTGTCCAATTTGCTTTCAGGTCAAACTGATGATGATTTAACTTACAAGAACTTGGATGTAGGTGTTGAAGAAAATGCCATTAAGGAGAAGTCATCTACATCTGAGGTAATGAAGTTAATGTTTCCTGGTGAGAAAGACTTCATTGAAGCATCTTTCTGTGAGTTTGGTGATTATAGTAATCATGATGCATGTGGGGTTGTGGCTGAGGTTTCACCTGCAACTTCAGTTCATGTGGTGGACTGTCAATCCACCCAGAAGTTGGATACAGTTTGTGATAATTTTGCTGCTGCAAGTGATTCTGAAGCTTCCAGTACTTTCGCTTCCTCTGTGATGGTATCCTCAGTTGGTTCTGATAGTTTGTTTGAGAGCTCACCGGAAAACTTCCCCTCAGAAACAGATTGTCAAAATGATCCAGTTGAGGAGGCAGAGTGTGTTTCTGATGTTTCTGATGCACTGTCATCGTCTAAATTGCCAACAGTTACATTGCTGAAGGACAAGACAGCAGAATTGGTACACATTAACTCTAGCAGTGTCTTGTCACTGGAATTAATTGGTTGGTATTTTGCAAATCCTGTGTTGACAGAAGTATTCTTTCTTATAATGAGTCCTCATTCTCTTGTGTTTTGACAGGGGAAGATGAGTCTGTATCCACAACTAAATTTACAGGGTCACAAACTGGGATATCTCCAAGCAGTAATGTTAAACATTGTGGGTCCAGTCATTTGGATACTCTAACCATGACCTCTTCAAATGTTGGTATGCCTGATTTCCATTATTCTTTTCTTCCTTTTCTGTTGTCTGTCTTTTAATCATTATAGTGGTGCCACTGTGATGATTTTTGTACAAATTTTGATGGTGTTGATGACGGATTTCACCTTTGAAGTCTACATCTTCCTTCAGTTTTTTGTTTGTATGTAATTTGTGAGTGATCTACCATTAGTTATTTGTTTTGTTACTTAAGCTTTGTTATCCTTTTTTTTTCCTCAATTTCTCCTAAGTTCATAGGTATGAGAAGTATTTATGAGGTAAATCAAGATTATGATTATTTTAGTCAGTAACCACTGTGACCAAAAGAAGGGTCCAGCAACAGTATTTAAGCAATCTAACGCACCTGCTCATGTGCAAGATTAATAGTGTTAATATGTAGATTGTATGTAACTAACACCACTAACCAACAACTATAGGTTGTGCTTAGGTTGCTATAAGAATTAAATCCATCCGCAGCTAAACCCCACCTCAAGTTGCGTGGTTTTGAAGCAAACGATGATTAGATCCTATCTATAGTCTTCCATGCTTTTGAATCAACAGGATGACACATCTTTCCTTCTTGACTTGTATGGGTAGAATATTATCTCAATTGATGTAAATATTTCAATTGATGTAAACATTCTCCTAAACTTCCATATGATTGGAAAGTATCGAAGTACTTTTACTGGTACTCCCTTATGATTATATTTATTAACTTTGTTTACTTTCCATCTAAAAAAGCCATATTTTAGACATTCTTCATGATGCTTCAATTCTTTTTAAACAAACAACAATCATCAATGCATGTATGAATTTTCTCATATCCTAAATCAAACACTTGAAACAACTTTTTTGTTGAGTATAATGATTCTAGTTGAACATTAGCTGGTGGCAACATGTCTCAAAGGATATTAAGAAGTTTATCAAACCCCTTATGGGAAAGACCTTTGGTAGCTTTATGTTTATATAAAGCTACAACAGTCAATAATTTAGTGTACTTCGAACAACCGTCATACAAAGGAGTTTCAATATCTTCCATATTTTGAGTGACATCTTCATCTCTTCGACATTAGGTCAACATTACAATAGTTTTCAAAATTTGCATCCTTATGCATTCTAAATATGTTGAGAATGTTTTCAACGGGTGTGAAAATTTTTAGTGGTTCTAATGCGAACCTCATATGCCAATATGGCACCCACAGATAAATCTGAAATCATAACCCCTAGAAAGTTAATTGCAAGTTTATAAAGAGAATTTTGACCCGTTGATTATGTGACAATCAAAAACCAAAGAAATAAAAGAATTTTGACCCTGTTGGTTATAAAACAACCACGAGCCAAAATTATAAAAGAAAGATATTAATGTCACTCCTTAGAACAAGATGAGAAAGTGGGAGATAAGTTATAATTTCGATGAATTAAATTTTAAAAAACCTTCATTCTTTATTAAGTGCTATTTATATACATTATTTGTGCGACTCTACCGATTTTATTCACTGTTATTATTATATATTATCAGAACCTGAAATTGTAAATTAGACTTTAAGTTATTAGAACCTTAAGTTCTGGATTTCAATTAATATAACTTGAAGTTCTAAACTTTAATTTATTAGAATCAGAAGTTCTAAATTTTCAATTTAATTAGAACCAAAAGTTATATATTCTAAATTTGTTTAGCGCCAAAAGTTCTACACTTCCCATTTAATTACAATCAGAAATTCTATAAGTAATTAAAATGATTGGTGTGATTTAGAAAAGAATTCCAATCTCAATTACACTAAAACCTGAAATTTTGAGTTACTATCAAATTTAGATATGTAATTATGAAATACAATCACATCATAGCTTGAAAACAATTAAAAAAAATTATAACGTGATTTCATTGATTATAGATCGTTACATATTTTATTTGGAGTTCATTGATATTAACACAAATAAAAGGTAAAATGTGTATATATAATTTATTTAATTAGAAAATAAATAAAAAGGTAAATAAAAATATTAGAAAATGTCAAATGTATAACTTTTGGTTCTATATGAAATACAATCACATCAAATAAATTTTATTATATGAACATTTATTCATATAATTGGAACCGGCGGTAAAATGTATAACTTTTTTTTTTTTTAATTTGAAGGACAATGTATAACTATTTATGTTTGGAGAGGATATGACATTGTTATTTTGTTTTACAATAAGTAAAGCAAAATTAGGAAGATTTCTTTGAAGAGTTTTTCTTTCTTCTTTTCTTATGTTTTTTTCTTTTTTTTTGAAAGCTCCTTTTTTACGGTGTTTTTTTTTTATAATTTTTTGGTAAACACCTCTTTTTTTAAGTTTTTCATTAAAATTTTGCATTTGTGTGTTGCAATTTAGTGGAACATTAGGATTTTGTAAAAATATTAGAAAATGCTCCCATTTAATTAATAAAAATAAATACAATTACTTATATAAATGAATGAATAATTCATAAAAATAAATACAATTACTTATATACAACCTCTCCATCAGAGTCAACTATCAATTTTCCAAATTTATTTACTTTATACAATAGTGTCGAAAAGGTATACAGATCCCTTGCAATCTCTGCCCTCAGTGCAATGAAATCTGCAACCTGATCCGGTCATCTTGATTTCCATGTAGTCTCGTTTGATTGTAACAAATCACGTATGTACATGGCCACATATGCTCCACAGCTCGTCCTGTATTAATAACAAATTAATTAAATGATGTTATCATACCATTAAATATAATATAAAATAAAAAATATATATATTATATATATAAATATTAAATTTTCATTAAGTTACAAATTTACTCACCCATCGGGTTGCTGGGGCACAATCGATCTATCAAGACGTTCAACTGTCCATCGCTCATCCACAGGTGGCATCTCTATCTGGGTCCTCTCATAAAATCCCACAAACCGCAATAAAATGGGCATCAAACACACCAGCGGCTCAAGTGGCTCAATGCGGAAAGCTAAGTCAGTGTGTGCAAGGGAATCATATATTAATATCTTCTTCTGTCTCAGGCACACCTGACAAAGGACCCTGTGATTTTGATCTAGGCTACATGGCAGCAACACCTGCAATTTGAAGACGTCAGTGATACAAGACTAATTTAAATATTTAAATGATCAAATAATAACTTATAATTTTTCATACAACACTCACATTTTCAACTTCCCACCACGGTACTAATGAGTCTAACTTGCTAGAACCGAATGCTAGCCATTCTGAGGGTACATCAGCTGTAACCGGATCAAATGTTTTTCCTTTGAGGACGTATTGCTCTCTATAGTGTAATGTCATCAATGCCTGCAAGATAAAAATTAAATATGTTATCACACTTAAGGGACATATGACGATAAATTGTAACGACATAACTTATTAAAATGTAAACACTCACAAATAAAGAGTTCCCATGAACCGCATATCTAGTGTCCTCAACCTCATTCCACTTCTTTCGTAAACACATCAAATAAGAATCGATGTGCTCAGAAGTGAACCATCTGTTCTCATCCTCAATGGTTCGCAATGTGTTTGGTATCACGCACCACTGACAACGATCAACTGCACGCCTAAAATTTAAAAAAAAAAAAAAAAGGTTAAATTTTTTTTAATAGTAACCAACATAAAGGTATAAAACTACTTATTATCAAAACCTGAGATCCAATGACGTGGAAGAAGCTTTGTATTCATTGTAGACAACCTCTACGGGGTCTACAAACTCTGCCATCTCCTCAACCTGCTTTTGGGGCACCTTCTTTTTCTTTTTTGGCGGTCCAGGATCAGTGTATGGTGTCCGCAGAGATGTCGTTGGCTTTGTCTTTCATTTGCCCCACTCCTGGATGACCTCATCATGCAACTGTAAGGAAATCAAAACTATCAATTAAAATAAACATTTAGAATTATAAATCAAACTGTAACACAATTGAAATACTATACGTACTTGGTCATCACCACGTTCATCCTCCTGATGGACCTCCTGCTCCTCCTGATGGATGGCTTTCTCGTCTCTATGGATAGGCGACTGATGGACTACCTCATCATGATGGCTAGGTGACTGATGGACCCCCTCATCCTCATGTGGTGGTGGTGGTGGTGGTGGTGGTGGTGGTGGTGGGCTATAGATATAGTCAGGTGACTGATGGACCCCCTCGTCCTCATATGGTAGTGGTGGTGGGCTATAGATATGGTTAGGTGACTGATGGACCCCCTCGTCCTCATGTGGTGGTAGTGGTGGTGGTGGGCTATAGATATGGTCAGGTGACTAATGGACCCCCTCGTCCTCATGTGGTGGTGGTGGGGGTGGGGGTGGTGGTGGTGGTGGTGGAGGGGATGGGGGTGGGGGGGGGAGGGGTGGTGGTGGGCTGTAGATATGGTCATCATAATCATCATCATAATCATCATCGTCGTCGTCGTCGTCGTCATCCATAGGAATCTTTAAATATTCTTCCACCCGTTTCAGCCTTCTATCCATCTTACTTACTTTCTTGTAGGTTGCCTTCTGTAAACCCACAAGGTACTCAAACAACTGCATCACCTGCATAAATAAGTCATTTTACACAATGTACACAATTGAAAAAAAAAAAAATTCGACAGAGTCTCCCCTGTTTTTTGAGTATCCAGGGAAATATAACCTGCATATTTAAAATTACATTTCATCTATCATGTTTAGAGACTCCGTCTCTCTATCCCACTTCATATGATTAAACAACATATCCACAACTTTTCCATTTACTCAAATGTACATTCACTTAACAATGAAATAAAAAAAAACGATTAAGATTCGTACCTCAGAATGTACTGTAGGTACATCGTGCGCCTTTTTTGCTCGTAACTCCGTAAAGCTATCCAATGATTCAGGTTGTGCACTTGGAATGTCTTCATGCTGCTCCTCATCATCCCTTGCATCATCATCATCACCACGTGCATCATCATCATCATCATCATCCTCCTCACTCCCTCTGCCCCCTACTTTATGTACCTCTTCGCCAACCAAATGCTTCGGATTGAATGATGTCCAATAATCCGTCTCCTTTTCGGCATCAGTAGGCTCAAGGGTTTGTGCAATACCAACTATCTGCAATATACATATATAAATGGTTAGTTATATTATTATTAAGGATGGTTAAAACAAAAAAAAATGAAGGAAACCATTTTCAATTACTTTCACCACTTACAGGGGGAAAATCATTCAGGTTGGTTATGCCTTTCGGGGTTCTCTTCAGTGTCCGTCTCCTACAACTTGGCAGTTCATTTTGCAAGGATTGATTATCTTTCGCTATCTTCTCTCGTAAAATCGAGAATATTTCCACCAACCACCACTATAATTTGATTAAACAAATAACAAACATATAGTTAGTGTATATATATATAAAATAAAATTCTATATATCAACCAATTAAAAGGAAACTATTATTAATTATTTATATACCATATTAAGTATACCTGAAATGCCGGAATATAACCATAAAGATTAATGGTCTTCAGTGGGTTTTTCACCCGCTCTTCATTAATCGCCATATGGAGACAATGGATCAGCGCACTATAGCTCAATGTACCCCAAGGGAACGAGTTCCATAACTCTGCATTCTCTATCATCACCCACATAAAATGACCAATGCTAGCTCTGTCATCTTGCCCCATGAAGAGATGGAAAGCGATCCCTACATTTGCTAACTTCAAAAGATCCTCATCATTTAAAACATTTTCACCCGTACGGCCCTGACGTCTTGTATGGCTCCTTGCCTCAACAAAGGTGGCTAGACTGGGGACACTCGGCGACACTCCATCAAACAATCGTCATAGGATGCTCTTTACATCATTTTGCACCGTATTGAAGATTTTTTCGATCTACACCCCCAAAAGGAAGTCCTGTCACCAATAAAAACTCCTGTTTCCCAAACCTATATGTTCTTCCCTGGATTTCAAACCACATTTCATCACGGCGCCCACCGGGGACCTCCACCTCTCTAACAAGAAACCATAATATCACTGAAGCAGCTGTTGTATTGTTGCTGCTTATCTCTAAAATATGTACGAATGGACACTCTCTTATGAACCGGTCGTATAAGCCTCGTCTAGTAATCACCGCAATGATTTTACCAAGCCATTTCTGCCCAATATGTGTATTCCCGCTCGAATTCTTGCTAATTGTTTGTGAACTATATTTGTACTTGAAATCCATCTGTAGAAAACAACCAAAAACAACAAATGATTAGTATAGTATTCCAATGTGAACAAAGAAAATCGGTTTTTAACTATGGCTGGAAAGCCGTTCAATGATATTGATCGGTTTTTCACCAGGGCTGGAAAATCGATCAATGATCAATATCGGTTTTCCAGCCCAGTGTGAAACACCGATCAATATCATTGATCGGTTTTTCACCAAAACCGATCAATGATAGAAAACAACCAGAAACTGCAACTGACTAGCATAGTATTCAAATGTGAACAACTAAAATCGGTTTTTAACTATGGTAGAAAACCGATCAATGACATTGATCGGTTTTTCACCAGGGCTGAAAAACCGATCAATGATAGAAAACAACTAGAAACAACAAATGATGTATAGTATTCAAATGACAAATGTGAACAAATATAATCGATTTTTAATTATGGCTGGAAAATTGATCAATATCATTGATCGGTTATTCACTTCGGTTTTTCACAGTATAGAAGAGAAAAACCGATCAACCTGTTGAAACCGAAGTGAAAAACCGAAGTGCAAAACCCCAAAGTCGAAAACCGAAGTTAACAACCGATTGTGAAAAACCGATTTGAAAAACCGATTGTCAACAATCGATTGTGAAAAATCGATTTCAAAAAATACAAAGGCCGACGATGATCGCAGTGTCATAACAACACAAATCTAACCTATTTCAACATAAAAACAACACAAATCTAACCTATTCTAATCTAATCATCATAACCTAACACAAATCCAACACAATTTAATCATCATAACACAAAAAAACATCTCAAATTTGCAAAACGAAATTAAAAAGTCCCTAACATGGTAGATTCGAGTACCTTGCCAAACTTGAGAGGGTCGCCAGCGGTCGGAGATGGTTTGCCAATGTTGAAAACAGCGAGAGAATGGCCGGAAACTGTCGAACGGCTGGTCGGGTCGTGCAAGGGGGCGATCGGGTACGGGTCGCACAGTGTGGGTCGAGTTTTTGAATGGGAAATCGGTGATGAAAATGACTTTTCACCGATTTCTTACAAATATATATAGGAGGGGCTGTTTTGTAATTACATATTTGGTTTTTTTAATTTTTTTGAAAATTAAGGGCTTATAGGTAAATATATGTAAGGGCATTATGGGTATTTTGGGTATATAATGAAACTAATTTGTTTAAGGGGTTAAATTCAATTTGTTTAAAAATATTGGGTAAAAACAAAAATTGTCATTTTGAAATGGGTATTTTTGGCAATTTTCGCTAAAATTAAATATACTAAACTTAATTGAAGGCCCAATAAACCTTTACACGCAGGTCTCATATGGATTAACTAAATGATGCCTTTAACTTGCATGGCCCACAGCACACTTGGGCTCAAATTCCTTCAAGCATGCAATCTCCAAGAATTCAGCCCAATTGTCATCTAAAGCCCTTCAAGATTGATGTTACTAGACTTGAATGATATTTTGAAGAATTGGTGTTCTCTCCATGTCGTCCAACCCATGTTGTGAAAGACTCTTGGCCTAAATCTTTTGAACCAACCCATTTTAAGCTTCTTTCATGATTGCTATATAGGTTTTCATCATTCATTCTTTCCTCAAAACGATTTGTCCTCAAATCATCACCCATCTTTATCGTTGCTCGATAACATGATTGAAACCTAAAAAGAATGTCAGAAAAAGACCTCACAACACTCTCTCACGTGTTTCACTCAACACTCAGGTTTCGCTCTTTGAATTTCGTTCACTCTTCTTTTTTTTTTTTAAATCAAATTGATATTCACACACTAAATTCAATGCAAATTGCGGATTGAATCAAGAAACAATTTATTGATATGAATCTTGCAAACCAAGGAACCCTAGGTCGTGTGAATCTTGCAAATCGATAAAGGTTTATGAATTCACAATATATGACCAGCAAGAAAATAAACTCAATCGATTATGAGTATGATCAATCAATCAAGAACCCTAGAAACCCTATAATATGCAGCCAAAGAAAATAACAAGGTGATGTGCGGCCAAGATTGATGATTTTATAGTTCAAGGAAAAAGAAAAATTATATACAACCAAAGAAAGTAAGATAATTTGCAACAAGAAAATAAAATAGATGATGAATTCATACAATATTGAAATTTTCGGTCGACAAGAATCAAAATACTAAACCCAAGAAAATCAAACCCTAGATGATGAATCAAGAATGGTGATGTGCAACAATAAGAAGAAAGAAAACCTGAGATGTGAATTCAAGAAAGAAAAATGGAAAAAAGAAAACAAGAAAATTCAATTATGATGATTCAATAACAAGAAATATGCAGCCAAAGGAAAAAAATTAGATGAATGGTGCAGAACAAAAAAAAACAAATCTAATTTTTTTTTTTTTTTTTTTAAAGATAAATCATACCAAATGATGAGAACCCCATATATCAATAAGACAGCCACAGAAAAATCTGAAATCACAACCCTAAGAAAGCTAATTACAGGTTTATAAAGAGAAATTTGACCTGTTAATTATATGACAAGCAAAAACCAAAGTTATAAAAGAATGTTGAACCATTAGTTATAGGATAATCAATAACCAAATTATAAAAAAATGATATTGCGTCGCTTCCAAGAACGAGATGAGAAGATGAGAGATAAGTCATAATTTTAATCATCACAATAATTAACTTGATAAAGACACATGTTCATAAAGAACGAAAGAGACTAGTCTCTATTATTTTTCATCAAAGAGTTGGCCGACTACATTGTTTAATTTACACAACCTTTTATAAGCCAAAGATAAAAACCCTAACACGAAAGCCTAGCATACACACCTAGGCCTATTTAACACACCCACTTGGGCTTGAATTTAATTATAATATCTCAGCCCACAAAACAATATAAATTGAAAGCTAACATAAAATTAAATAAAAAGTAGCGATATTTACACCCCTTAAAAATGATATGTACACCCCTTTTTGTATTTACACCCACATTAAGATTTTGAAAGTCATAACTTGTAAGCACACCCTGCATATTATAAATTCTATCCATTCTTTATTTATATAAATTTTTAAAAAAAAATTAAGACAAATAAAATAAAGCATAAAAAAAAAAAAAAAAAAACTGAAAAACCCGGCTGCCTTCTCCACCTTCTCCTTGATCTATGATGGAGAAGACTACCGCGACTATGGCAGTATTTTCCAACAAATGTTTTTTAAGATGTCTGCAAATTTTTTTTAATGTTCTCTTTTATTTGTTTTAGTTTTTAATTTAGCCTTTGAAGACTGTGTTGGCCATATAATATGGATGGTTTGTGTATTGCCTGAAGAAGATCAGCACACACACTCACGTCCACATCTTGATAATTCCTACAATTGGTGTCGATAAACGTGCGGTGTAGATAATTCCTGCATTCATCACTACCCAACCTTTCCTCTTCACGTCCACATCTTTCAAACCTCCTCCACTTGATCACATCCTCGTAAAAACCTGACACCAAACACCTCCACTCTTGTAATATAACAAACACTCTCTATCTCTGCAACTAAAACAAATGGCTTCTGCCACGCACACGTCACCTTCTCTCTGCAATCGGTTTACTTTATTTTAGTTTTTTATTCGATGTAGTTTAGTTAGTAGAATTAAAAAATGATTAAAAATAATAATAAATCTTTGATTAAAATTATGTTAATAAATTAATATAAGGGTAATATTGGAATTTTATAAAAAAAAATTAAATGAGGGGTGTAGATACAGTTTTAGAGGGGTGCTAATATCGTCACTCTTAAATAAACTAAACTTAATTGCCTAATCAACCTTTACATGCAGCTCTCATATGGATTAACTAAATGATGCCTGAAACTTGCATGGCCCATAGCACACTTAGGCCCAAATTCCTTCAAGCTTGTGGTCTCCAAGAACTTAGCCCAATTGTCGCCCAAAACCCTTCAAAAGTGATGTTCTTGGATTTAAATGATATTTTAAAGAATTGGTGTCCTCTCTATGCCGTCCAACCCATGTTGTACAAGACTTTTAGTCTAAATCTTTTGAACCAACCCATTTTAAGCTTCCTTCATGATTGCTGTCTAGGTTTTTAATAGGTTCCCCCATGAAAGACCCAATTAGTATAAGTATGATCCATCTCATTAAAGATTAAGTGCTCATACACTAATGATGAACACAGTTAATGCATTTTTTGTAAAGGCAAGGGATAAAGTTAGGATTTCTTGTATGTTTGTTCATGGTCTCAACAAAGTTTTTGACTCCCTTTTTATTTTCCTTTGGTCACTCTAAAAGTTCAAAAAGGACAAAAGAAGTTGTTAAAAGTATTGAAAGTTTAAATCTTGTTTCCTTATAAATTGAGTTTAAGATATTAATCTTAAAAATCTTAACCACTTCTTATCCATTTAAATGCACATAACACTAAAAAAATCAAAACATATAACAACATAGTGTTAAACTACATTGAAATGATTAAATTTTGAATACTCATATAAAGAACTTAAAAAATACCCTAAAGATTAAATTACGCAAACCACTTTTTGACTTTTCATATACATTTCACTCGATCAAACCACTTGACTTTTATTTTTAGTATACTAACAAGATTGAAATCAATTATCAATATGGATGATTGATCTCATATGTATTATATGAACAAGTTCAACTAAATTTTGGATTATATGGATACTTACTTCTTTAATTTTGTCGATTCTATATGTTAAAATGACATTTTGATTTTGTGGTTAAATTTATCGGTTGATATAATTATTTGGTAATAATTTTTAATTTATTTATTGTTTTATAATAAGGGATTTTTCATTTTCTAAACACCGTCACTTTTCGCACCACCCATGAATTCACAATAGCTTTTTCTTCCTTTAAATTTATAAGTTCACCTATATAAAAAAAAATATATATATATAGATACATACATTTATTAAATGAAATTTAATATTTATTAAAGTAATAATCAAATGTTACTTTTCTAAAATACTTTGTAATTTTAATCCTGAGCTTTTGTTTAAATTATTTATTAAAAAAAAAAAAATTCTCATGCTTGTTACATTTTATGAGATTATATTCAACTAATATTCCAAAGTTTCCATCATGATTATATCAAAAAATAATAAATTATGCTTTAGAAGAAGTCATCCAATGTGAAAATGGACCCATTTCAGCCTGGCCTTCAACATGTCAAAATCCTAGTTCAGCCCAATTTGCAGAACATATAAGGCGCAAATTTTGACCTTTTTTATTGGCATACCAGCTATAATTGGACCCATTAGTTTTTGAACAACAACATTAGTTTTTGCATAAAAAAACCAACACACACCCACTTCCTTTCCTCCAAATTCTAACTCAGTTGTTTTAAATTCCAACTCAATTCTATGAACTACATAACAAAATCGCATCCAACATGAAAACAAAAACATCCAAACAAAACCCACATAAAAACAGTTAATAAAATCAACCAAAACTCACTCACAGTTATAGGAAACATTGATAGAAGCTGATAACAATTCAGCAAAAAGTGACCCACTTAGCGTTATTATAAACCCCATAAATTAAGCAATTAAGCAAAAAGGTAACTACACCGAAACAATGACAACTAGAAACCCCCATTTCACTCCCTAAAAAAAGAAAATCAATTAATAAAATGGAACCTACTTAGCATTATTATAAACCCCATAAATTAAACAATCATTTCCACAAACTAACAACAATTTAAATTTTCAGTTCAAATAAACAAAGTATAACAATGCAGAACATAAGACAGAACAAAATGAAAAAAATAATATTAATAAGGAAAAGAAAATACAAAACCAATGAATAAAAAGGCATCTGATGCTTCTCTTAGAGCAGGCTTCTACTTATGCACAATCGATAACCTCACAATCAAAAATCCAAAAACTAAAACAAAAAATCATCACACATACATCACAAATTAAAAACCAAAAATTGTCACAAATTCTGCAATCGCAAATTCATCACTAAAACTAAAAATCCATTAACACAAAACATAAGATTTTACATCAACATCCACAAGAAGAAGTAGAGGTCTCCGTATCGCGTAGGTGGCTGCGTGAGGAAGCAGAGGCAGATCTGAACAGAAGAAAAAAAAATTAAAAGAAGAAGAAGAGGAAGAATAAGAAGAAGAAGAAGAAGAAGATATCGCGTAGGTGGTTGCGTGAGGAAGCAGAGGCAGATCTGAACAAAAGAAAAAAACAAATTAAAAGAAGAAGACGAAGAGGAAGAAGAAGAAGAAGAAGAAGAAAAAGAAAAAAGAAGAAGAAGAAGAAAAAGAAAAAAGAAGAAGAAGAAGAAAAAGAAGAAGGAAGCAGAGACAGATCTGAACAAAAGAAAAAAACAAATTAAAAGAAGAAGAAGAAGAGGAAGAAGAAGAAGAAGAAGAAAAAGGAAGCGAAGGCAGATCTGAACAGAAGAAAAAACACAAATTAAAAGAAGAAGAAGAAGAGGAAGAAAAAGAAGGTATCGTGTAAGTGGCTGCGTGAGGAAGCGGAGGCAGATCTGAACAGAAGAAAAAAAATTAAAAGAAGAAGAAGAAAAAGAAGAGGAAGAAGAAAAAGAAGAAGAAGAAGAAGAAGAAGAAGAAGAAGAAGAAGAAGAAAAAGGAAGTAGAGGCAAATCTAAATAGAAGAAAAAAAACAAATTAAAAAAAGAAGAAGAAGAGCGTGAGGAAGTGGAGGCAGATCTGAACAGAAGAAAAAAACAAATTAAAAGAAGAAGAAGAAGAGGAAAAAGAAGAAGAAGAAGAAGGAGTGGCAGTTCAGTGATGCAAGGGAAGAAGAAGAAGAAGAAGCGGTAGTGGCAGTTCAGTGATGCAAGGGAAGAAGAAGAAGAAAAGCGATAGTCCAACGATGCGGGGGAAGAAGAAGAAGAAGAATGAGGGAAAAAAAGCAATATACAAAAGAAAAAATGAGAAGAAGAAAAGAAGAAGAAGAAGAAGAAGAAAAAAGAAGGGAAGAAGAGGAATAAGAGGAAAAAGAAGAAAAAGAAGAAGAAATGGTTGTCCGGCGTTGTAAGGTAAGAAGAAGAAGAAGAAGAAGCGATAGTCCACTGGTGTAGGGGAAGGAAAAGAAGAAGAAGAAGGGAAAAGAAGTAGTATACTTGGTTCGACGGTGCGGAGGAAGAAGATGTAGGGCTCGAATGGCAGCGGAGAAAGTGAGGGAGATGGTGCTGCAATGAAGGAAGAAGATGAAGAAAAAGAAAAGGAATCGGAGAAGAAGAAGAAGAAAAAGAAAAAGATGAAAGAGAGAAGGTGACAGCAATCGGCGGAGGAAGAAGATGAATGAGAGAAGGTGCGCGCGGTCGACAGAGGAAAAAGATGAAGAAAAGAAGAGCAAAGTGAAGGAGGCAACAGTTTTGAGAAAGTGAGAAAGAAAAGAAAAGGACGTGCGTTTAACTCACTTTCTATAGCGGGCACTAGTTCGCTCACTATAGAAAGCCTGATCCAACATAGACCTTTAAAATCCATGATGGATACCCTTCCACTATTGATCGCAGGTATACTTGGGATTCGTTTTTCTTTTCATTAACCATCATAGGCCCTGTAGTGCCCGTGATGGATACTAAAAACATAATAACGGGCCTTTGAAGGCCTACGATACCCTTCTTATCTATCGTAGGCCTTTAATGCCTACGATAGACACCCTGTGATAAATATCATATTTTCCTGTAGTTAAATAGTAAACTCTATAATAAAATGAATGAGTAGAAAGTATGCATACTTATAATAGTCAAACATGACTATTAGGGTTTTGAAATTAAAAATGTAAATCTAAAATGACAAGTAATGTTATTGATATTGTCATTTTAGATATTTTATTTATTTATTTTTCAACTCTAGATATAGATAATATGCTTATATGACCCTTAACATGAATGTTAAAAATTATTTTTTTAATCTTGAAGTGCTTCTCATTTTTAATTTTTAAAAAGTAATACTATTCCATTTTCAGTTTTTACATCTTTAGAATAACTTAAATTAGTAGTTCTTGGTGTCATATTTTTGTCTATTGTTATTTTGGTATTAAGTTCCTTGAAGAATAACTGCTCCCCTCCTCCATTTGTTTATGGAGTTATCCCTTTTTTTGGTTAAAAACAAAAAAAATTGCAACCATAAATGGATTCTTTTATAAGTAATTCAAAATTATTTTATTTCTACTAAGCAGTCTCTATCATTTTTAGTCATAATCTCTCTCTCTTTCAAGTTTATAAAAGAAAAAACTAAAGACAATTTTTTTTTCTTCATAATACAAATAAACGTTTCAATTTTTATACCAACTGAAACTAGAAATACTATTTTGTATTCATAAAAAGTAAGTTTATGTAATTTAAGAGTGAAAGATTTTGATAACTGCTATAGAATTAAAAATAATAACTATTTATTTATTTTTTTAAAAAAGAAAACATATAGTTTCTATTGTTTTTGTAATATTAACATCAAAACGATCTTTTGAATATATACACTAAAATATAACCTTTATCCCACTTTACCTTTCTCTTGGAGGACATTACACTCCTTTAATTTAAAAAATTAGGAAAAAAATACTCACTTGTCATTACTCATTAGTGAGATGTGGGCCATGTGGTTATTACTATAATTTGGATGACTAAGTAAAAGATAATAGTTGCAAAATAAAAAATAAATAAATAAATTCAATCTTAAAAAAAAAAATGAAGGCCAGTGGCTCTTGTGGTTGGGGACACCAAACTGCATAGTACACTTGGGTTGTGTTTCAACGGCCGCATTAGATTGGCTAGATAGGATCTGGATTGGATATAATATTGTATTGTGTTTGAGACACCATAGGATTGGACTGAAATTTATTTGATAAAATTGAAATAAATTATCATATGCATTAAAAAACAAAAAACATAAAGAAAGAAAGAAAGAGAGAATTGAAAAAACATCCCCTTAACGTCTGGGATAATTACACTGATACTTGAGTTTAGTTTCATTACAAATATTAAACTAGTTGAAAAGCAACTAAAATTTGTATCCATGTCATTCCTTCGTATATATGCTCAAAGAGTTTATTAATTTTATGAGAAAGACAAAAAGAAATAAAATATAAAAATAAAGGTGAAGAGAGAAAATAAAACGAGAGATAAGGGTTAAAAAGAGAACAACTTGTTTGATGAGAAATGTTTGACATTAAAATATAATTTATATATTGCCATTAGAACCAAATAGCTAGCATTGATGAATTAGATATGAGCGAGTATTATTGAATTTGCTTAGTAAAATCATAGGTTTATGGAAATTGAGGGACGTCATACATAGGCATGTCAATGGGCTAGTGAGTTTAAGCCTCATGCAGCGTCATGTGTTCTCCACCATGACCATGACCTTGACAAAACTATTTACCCTAAAACTTGCAACCACCTAAGGTTTGGGTCAAGATAAAGGAATATTTGGAGCAAGGCAAGCTCCCTCAGTCCCCACCAGGGACGGAGCTAAAATTTCTGTCTTGGGGCAACCAAGTCAAAAACATAAATTCAGAATGACTTTAAAAAAATACTAATATTTAACAAAACAAGTTATTTAAAATAAATAAATATAATACCTTTTAAATTTAATAAATGATCTAATACTTAACTTTGTAAATGAAAATGTAAAAGAAAATGAAACACCCCCCTCTTTTAAATCTAAAAAATTCACTTGGGAATAGTTCATGAAGGATCTAAAGTGGCATAGATCTTTTGGGCAATCGAACAACACAATTCCAATGTAGACTTGATTTCGTCAAATGATGTCAGGTTGAATTTCCTTTTCACTCTCCTTCTTTTCACCCTAAACGCAAATGCGTTTATGACTTCTATTATCCCTACCCATAAACTAACTCTTCAATTTAGTCTCTCTGATGTTATTTTTTACAATGAACGTTAACAGAAAGTCTAAAAAGTTTGTGTTACCCTTCTTTTTATTAAAAATATGATTTTACCATTAAAAAAAATTAAAATTAAAATTAAAAAATACATTTAAAAATTAAATTTTAAAAATAAATCAGATTCTATCAATTTTTCATTTGAAGGAACCTAGATGAAGATGAACTTCTTGGTTCGACAAATCCAGATATTGAAAATCTGGATTCATTCGAACCCAACCCACCCTTGATTATCAACCACCAAACCCAATCTCAACCATCCATTCTCTACAACCCCTCCGCCGACTTCCTTTTTTGTTCCTCCTCCGACACTCCCAGAGCCACTTTTTTGCTAACGATAGTAATCTCCTCGACTCGTGAGGCATCCACAGGGACAAGACGAAGACCAAGGTCGGCTATGAGAGTTGAAGGGGTGCGGCTGGCGAGCCGAGGTAGAGGATGAGCTTTAAGGACGGAGGCGATGCTTCAAGGGGGATATATTGAGATGGTAGGTAAGAGGCTTTTGCGTATATATTGAGATGGCAGGTAAGAGGCTTTTGCGTTTTCTCTGGATTCTTCCAGATGAAAGAAAACAAGTTTTTTTTTTTTTTTTAATATTGTTTTGTTCTTATTTTTTTTAATTTTAATTTTAAAAATTTTTTTTAAAAAAAAACTCTTTTCAATTTTAATTTTAATATTTTTTTTATTTTTCTTCTATGTGACATGACACGTATACACTTACGTGATATAAGTGTGAAATGATGAAAATAACCCCACTTGTATAACTTTTGACCTATAACAAGGATTAATTTGACGAGTTAGTTTATAGATGGAAATAACCCCACCTATATAGAAATTTAGAAGTTTTCCCAAAAAAAATAAGGATAAAAATAAAATTCTCTCTCTAAACAAAAACACATATTGTATGTATTAGAACTTAAAAGTAGCCTCACTTCGACTTAAAATATACGAATCTTCATAGTTATTCCATTGTAACTTGTTTTATTATGCTTGACTTTGGAAAAGTATGATCTTTGGTAGAGATATAATTTGAACACTTTTTGGACCATTAGCTAGTTAGGATACCTACAATATCTTATAAAATTCATTGAATCCGGAAAGACTATAAACATGAGTTATAATTAATATCGGTAGCCTCATTGAAAGTTAAAATTTCCCTTTTATTTTCCCATTTGAATCATTGGAATAGTGATAGGAACGTCTGATCCGTATATTGTCGCATTCAAAGTTCAAGAAAACCCCACTTAATTATCTACATAAATCTGTTTTATATATACATAGAGCTTCGTTTAACATGTAAAATTATTCGAGAGTAAGCATAGAAATATACTAGTTAAAAATCTCACCCTCTACTTATGCAGCTTTAATTTGCCAACAATTTTATTTTTTTTTTATTCATACTTTTTTTTTTTTTTATACAATTTTTCTACTTAATTAAGTTTGTTCATAGTTTCCTCTTATAGGGACATGGCCTTTTTTTTTTGAAAGATTCAGGGACGTGGCCTTTGGGATACATAGGAGAACGCTTTTATCTTGTTAAGTAGAAATTCTAAGTCTCACATGTCCACATGTTTACATAAACGGAGTAGTGGGTCTGTATTATACAAATTTTGTGAGGGATAAATATCATTTTGGTCTTTAATTTTCGAGATGATCAAATTTTTAACTATATTTTAAAAATATATCAAATCCATCTTAACATTTCGAAAATATATCACATTAATTCCTTTTATCAGTCAACTGACAATCAAACCTAACAAAGAACGTGAAAAGACTCATCTATTCATGGGCTCAGTTAAAACAGATAGAAAGACTGTTTTACCCCTTTATAGTTAAATATTACAAAAACTTTTAATTATGAAAATATCCCTTACCATTTAGATTAACAATTAATTACGAAAATACCCTTATATTATATTTTACAATTATCTTAGTTTTTTTTTTTTTGAAAAATACGTCTGATAGTATTGATTACAGTGCTGGTTTTATAGGCTAAGTATAGTGAAATTACATTTTTGCCCTTGGGCTCAATTTTTTTTGGTTAAATGAGATTGAATTTTTTATAATAATTTTATGGGAATGTGACCGTTGATCAACATATGACCGTTGACCAATGGTCAAAAAAGGAGTTATAAATGGATGGTTTTGGGTTGCATCTGTTATTTGCTCATGGATGTGGTTTTTTGAAGGTTTTCTTGCGCAGTTTTTTGCCATCATTCTTTCTGGAAATTTCATATAAAGATTTTAGCTACATCTATTCCATCTGTTAATTTTCTCTTATCCGTAGTATTATCTGTTTCTGGTACACATATTTATGGCATCATCAAGCAATTTAAATGCAAAAAACAGTTGGATAAAAAGTCAGGAACAGGTTATGCAACTGTGGGAATGGCAAGAAAGCATTTTTGCGAGTGTCCGAGATGATGAAAAATCCTGGAAGATTACGTTTTCGATGCGATGCATGTGAATTTTTTCAAAGGTGGACTCTAGATAATGAAGAATGGGAAAGTATAAATGAAGTTCCCACCTAGTTAACAAAAACGACTAACCTAACCATATATGCATAAGAAATTTACAACTAAAACCTACAAAAATTGGAAAATTCATTTATTGCAATCAGTTACAACTTTTCTCTACATATTGGCATATTGCCATGCAAGACCCACACAACAAAACCCCAAAACGTCCATTCTCTCACACAAACACCTTACAATCCACTTTCCAAAACCCTAACCAACCCAAAAATTGTAGATAACAAGTAAACACAGTTTTTGGTGAATAATAAACACAAACTCATGTTCATAGGACACTTCTTAGTAAAACCCCTTAAAAAAACAATTTTGAAATTAAAAATTTTTTTTTTTAAAAAAAAAGAAAACCACCAAACCCGAACTCTACCAATTGATGGACTCACCTGAGATGATGAAGACAGCCGACGCCGGTCGTTTAGCTAGCCGAACGGTGTCCTCCACGGGATCGATGCGACGGCTGGAGGTTTTGAGTGGTTTCAAGTAACCTTAGAGATCATTTTACGTCACTAAGCATTTGTCTTGATAAAATGAAAGCGTGATTGTTTATTTGTATTGCATGTTATACAGATTGCATTGCATATAATCAGCAGAAAACTGCATAATCTTTTTAATCGTGTTGTATGTTACATCATCAATTAAAGTCGCATTATATTTTATTACAGTTTTGTGGCATATGTTTTAACAAAATTAGTGCTACCTAATAACTACACCAACTTTAAAAGTAGAAACAAAGGTTGACCCCTGACAGTGTTTTGCATAACACTGAACCACTGGGAGTTGCAAGAGATGGAACTTGCAAGGAAATGGAAAGAAAATATCAACTAATACTCTCTGTTAAATTGGCAGCAATGGCAAACTCTGTTACTAAATTCTCAGTGTCCATTTGAGTTTCGTGCACAACCTTTTAATTATTAAAGAAGTGGCAAAAACAAAGATTATCAAGTTGTTTTAGAAATTTAGAAAAACAATCATTACTAGGCAAGAATTGTATTGTAAACAATCTGTGCAGTGTACGTATTCAGTGCGAAGATGTTCAAAGTATTGATTTCAACTCTACCTTCAATGTTGTTAATCCTATATGAAAATTTCAAAAAAAACAAAGTATGCCAACTATTCAATCAAGAATCTGAAGAACGTCTAAATAACCTTGCTTCGGCATGCACAAACCCATCTTGAGGCATCCTACCATTGTCAAAGTTTTGAAATGGAAATATGAAATGATAATTAATTGGTAGAAGTCGACGATGTTGAAAAAATACTTTGTTTTCATTCAAATGCATCTTCACAAATGAAGCAATGCCTGATACTTGTGGTTTAGGCACCTAATGATATTATCATATTAATATCAGAAAGATTTGAAGAGTACAGGCTGCAGATGATCCTTTAATCAGTTTTGATTCTGTTCACCATTGTCAACTATGGTCAGCTCCGACGCCCCGCAATCTAAAGTAATCAGCCTTGTCAATATCAAGAGATTTGTAGACAGAGCAGGAGAGAAGATGTGCCTCAGTTCACGGCAACTGAAGACATGTTAATTTGTTTCAGCTTTTTTTTTTAACTGAAATGTGTCATGTATCAGCTAAAGGAAATGGAAAATCACTTTTTTCAGCTTTTCTTGTACACAGAGTTCATTTTTATCTCATTACCACATCATATATTCCAAAGAACAGCACTGCCGGGATCAAAAAGCATTGCCTGGATTCATGAAAATGATCTACACCTACAGTTTTTTAATCATCAATAAGAAGTGCTTGCTGATTGACAAAAGCTACACTAAATTTATGCAGTGCAAGTGAGTTAACATAGCCTCATGTCATTAAGCTCTCACGGTTCAATTCCAATACACACAGGAAAACAATGTTTACTTTGATTCTGGTTGACTCTTAAGAATAACGATGCATAATATAATTTCGTACATAAAGATGCATTATATATATTGTACATCACGAGTTGTTATTATATAGACATGCCACCCTGTTGTTTTGGTTCATGAATAAAACATACTGAAGAGCCCTACAAAATTGAAAAGGAATAGCATACATTCTTTCTTCCATGTACATATAAGACAGGTTGAGCCTTCAACATAATGTCATAATGATAGTCTAATGTTGAAAATTTGAACACCCAAATGATCAAGGAAACACCAACCGAAGAACATTATACAATAAAGATTAATAGGGTGATGAATATATAAAATTGAACCACTAAGAGCTTACAAAAAAGTTAGAAAAGAAACTGAAATAATAGACATATATAACCTGGTCAATTAGCTAGCAGCCATGATCCAGGTGCTGTCAATCTCCCTTGTGGTCTCTGGAGGGGACTGTTCCATATCTGTGACTTCCTTTTCTATATGCGGTGCCTGCACAAGCAGTGGACGCACAAAATAAAAACACAATTGTTGTAGCAAATTGGGAACAGGCATTAAAATATATAATCAATTATATATGTTTATATTTTATTTACAAGACAGCAAAATCAACAATGAGTATTAATTTCAAAGAAAAAAAACAATCAACAATGAGTACTTCTGCTTGGGCATGCACAGATCCATTTTGGTCTACTGAAAATCCTATAGTTTTCTTTGGACTTTTATCACCAACAACCTTAACAAAGATGGCAATATGTAAGTGATAACCGCAAGGGCAGAAGTTGATGAACCTTGCTAATTCTAAATTGTCAATTCCCAATCCTGCAAGAGTCATATTCCTTAAGTTGAGGCAGCACTATTATTCAGCACTTAAGTTAAGTCAATTCCTCAAGTACAAAATTAAGATTTAAGTTTATCAAAACATAAACCACAATGAGCTACATAACAATTAGGAAAGAAACTGAAAATATGACCATATCTAAATACCTAGTTAATCAGCAACCCTGCACCACAATGTAGTGTTATTGACTCTTATTAGTTTCCAATTACATTGGTAATTTTTCTAGAAGATCATCAGAGTCCCAACAATCAATCTCTATGGTGGATTCTGGAGGCATTTGTTTCCTAAAAACATCTTCTTTGTCTATTTTATGAACATTGGTAACATTTTCCAGAAATAATGCCTCAAGCATGGACACCACAATATCTTCGCCTGCTTCATCTTTATGCCCAAATACTTCATCTCTACACGTAGGACTCACAGATTTTAGATACATTCAATCTATGGGGACAGGGAACATCCATTTCCATATCTTGCAAAGCATATTTTCCTTTGTTTTTGTACTGTAACAATATGCTCCAATCTCTCACAATAGCAAATGGAAGTCTCCTTTGTTTGATACCCCCATGAGACCTCTGATGTGTTAATGTTGTAAAACTCTGACTCTGCTTTAAATGGCTTGGCTCTCTTTTTCCTAGAAATTTATTCACAATCTACATTAACTTTCCAGAAAAAAAAATAACGCATTTACAACAGTAAATACTCAAAAAAAGAAAGGCTGCAAGCGTTGCCATGGCATGAAAGAAATTTAACAAGCATATATATATATATATATATATTTCATTTATGTATATTTACTGTGATACTCCTCATATCTACTCACATATTACACTAATTCAACCATATTATATTAGTAGATCTAATAAAAGAAACATCATTTAATGCAAACCGCCGTCCTAGCAAATCCATGTCCCAAAATTTACACAGATGGAGCAGCATAGGTAAAAATTTGTTCTCAAGAAACAAGCAAAACATTACAAAAAACATTGATATTAATGTGGTGCTCTTGTGTGTGATATACACCGACATTATAGCACAGATACTTGAAGCTAATAAGCTAGTACCCCATGCTGAGCTAGAGAGTGAACCAACAGACTTGAACCTTTGTGAATTTTGAGCTGGTATTACACTTGAGCCACATGAACCACTTATAGCTTCATCATTGTCATTTCTTCCAATTGATGTAGATTTCGAGCCAGCATAGGTGAGAAGATAAGTCTCAGCCTATGGAAACATATAACCTTCAGAGTGGTAAGAATTTGAACGTTTAAAAGGTGGAGGGAACCCTACAAATAACTTAGAAGTCTTTCAAGAGAGTTCTGCTGTAATCACCGTATTTTATATATTAATAATTAATTATTTATTTATTTAAGATTTTAGAAATTACAAAAGATAAAGAAATAATAATAATTTGATTAACGATAGAGTTTTATTTTAAAAAGAAAAAGAAATTGATTAAGAAAAAGATAGTGTTTTAATAAAAGAAAAATATATCAGCATTATAATGCAGCATTTTTTAGAATAAAATAGTAATTAATTAATGATAGAGTTTTATTCTTTTGAAAAGCTTAAAAAGAAAAGGAAATTGATTAAGAAAAATACATTGTTTTAATAAAAGATATACTTTTAGTCTAAATAGGATTTATATAGAGACTAAAATTTCTATTGCTATCAGTTTTGTATATTATATATAGGATCACTGTTTAGAGTAGAAAAAAAAATATAATATATGTTTCTTCTCCAGCAATATTAATCAACTCATTCTTGAGTTTCAAGGATCAATGAGGTTTTAGGTAAGTCTCTTCTTTATATAAAATTATACAATATTTATATTGTATCTCATAGGTTATAAATTTTATTCTTTAGGATGAAGAATATATGTTGATGCATGTGGGTTTTTTTTTAATGAATCAAGAGAGTTTTGATTTAAGAAATTATGCATGACTGACTTTAGGAGACTGATTTAAATTGTGTAGAAGAGGGATGAAAGTATGCATTGATTACATATGTAATTTTCGAAATTTAGGGCTGCTGGAATGTTTTGTTTGGAAAAATCAATCGACTTTGAGAAATTTTTTAGGTTAGTTATACTGCCCAGAAAATTACAAAATTAAATATTTAGATAAATTAAGATGTCTTCTATTAACATATAAAATTTCGTGATATTTAAGTGACTATAAAATTTGTTAAAATTCTTAGCGTATGCTGTGGTTAGAACAAATTTTTCTGGACAGTTTTCAAAGGACTGAAACGAGTAAACTTTTACCCATACTAACAGTCCCTGATTCATTTGAAATTTTTACTAGAGGTTGACTAATGTATCTAGAATGTCCATGTAAAGTTTTGGGTTAATTGAAGATCTAGAGAGTTAATAAAAAAAAATGTTTAGTGCGACAATGTCAGGATTTAAAATTTGAAGTAAAAGAATAGGATTTCTGATTCATTATGATAAGGTTAAATTTATCCAAACAAAATACTTTAGCGATAAAACTGTAATTATATTCATTTTGTAATTGTATAGGTTCGTGCGATTGTTGAGCCTATTCTGTAAATTTTGGCTTACTCGAGGTAAGTAAATTCATTCATGATGTATGCATGTTGATTTATGAACTTTTAAATATTGTAAAATCTATATTTGTATTTAACATAAATTATAAACATGATTTTAAGTTATTTATATAGCGATAAAATATTTTTTTGTAGTAGTTTTCAAATTATTTTATTTACTTTCAAAATTTATATTATCATCTGATTTTTTTTTTAAAAAAAAAAACCCATGATTTCAGTATAACTTTAAAACTTTGCAAAAATTTATATATTGAGTTTAAAATCTATTCTTTACTAAAATTAATTAACAGTTATTAAATATGTTACCGTGAGTTTTGAAAATATGTCTTTAGATAATATTATAAAAAATTTATTTTGACTCATTGTCTACAGTTATTGTTATGATATTGGTTCACCTGGAATTTTATGCGCACACATTTTGTTATTCTGACCGAGTCACACGGATAATTATGGTATTATGTTATTTTAACCATGTCACGTGGGTAATTGTGACATTCTGTTTTTGACCGCATCACATGGGTATTTGCAACATTATAAGACATGGGCATACTTTTTATTTACTTTATGTAACCATATATTTTAATATGATATTTTGTTCTGATTATTGATTTATGCTATTTGGTGTCTTCTGCTAATATAAAGATTGATTATATTTTCGATTTTGATCATTGGTTTTGAAATAAGCTTATATGTACAGAAGTTTTATATCTAATTTATAAATGTAATTATAATGATACTGATATTATGCATGAATTTACTTACCAAGTTAACGGCTTATCCTCTCCTCTCCATCATTTTACAGAGTAGGAATAAATTGTCGACATTAAGTGTCTTGATCTTGGAGTTCACTCAATCATGAAACCTTAAAGATAGTTAATGTGATTTATTGTATTTAGTTTCGGATTTTATAAGAATTAGGAATTTTTCAATGACATATTTTGTTTTAATATTTAATTTTAGGATTTTTCTTTTGGAGGTTATGTTTGGACAATTATGTTGACCACTTTTAAAGTTTGAAATAAATTTCTATTTGGAGTTGTTTTTTTTTTTTTTTTACAGATCTAGTTTAACCACAACATCCTATTTCTTTGATATTGGATTTGGGTTGTTACATCTGCCCTAATATTTTCAAGTTTGAAAGTGACGATAAAGTGACTAGACCTTCAATTTGAAATATCATATATAGTAATCCCTTAGAGCAAATGTACATTAGTTCCAAATTTTGGAAGCCATTTTCTAACAAATTTTGTTTTTAGATGTTGTTGAGAGATGATTGATGCTTTTGATTTTGTTATAAGAGAATGCATAAAATGGATGGTTGGTGATGTTGAAAATAAGGGTATTTTAACATTTTAAAACCTAGAACCAGACATTATATATTAAGTTAAAGATGACAGACGAGTTTTTTAAAATTTTAAAACAAACGTATTTTTATCATAAAAAATTTGAACAGTACAAAAAATTAGAAAACATTAGTTCAGTTATTTGATACTAGTAAAACATATAATTATTTAGGTCTAGAAAACAAAAAATAAAAAATAAAACCCTTTAGGTTAATTTCATCCCAAAAACATACTAAAACTTAATTTTGATTAATTGGGATTAAATTACCTTAGTTTTATAGAATTTTTTCATTCCAAGAGTTTCAACTAAGAACTCAAACCTAAGCCATTCACATGTCAAATTTAGATGACCAAATATAGGCAGCGTCTGTATTACTTATCCATGCCATGTTGTGTAACAATTTATTAATAACACATACCAAGGAGTCCAAGAAAATGCTAAAAGGGAACATAAAAAGAAAAAACTGCAAAATACCAAGAAGATGGAGACTTTCAGCAACAATCTGCCTGCCTTGACATAAAAGCCAAGAAGATAAGTGTCTTCATGATAACTGACAACTAGAATGCCAACTGCTCAAGTAAATAACTAAGAACTTGAAGAAAAGTAGCAAAGAAACTTAAAATAGAGCCATATATTCTTACATTACACAGCAGCCATGGCACAGATTGGTACTATCACGACTCCTATTAATTTTCCATGTACGGAGGTAAGCATTATTGAAAATCAACAGAGTCCCCGCAATCAAACATCTGTGGCGGACTCCGGAGGGAACTGTTTCCTAAAAACATCTTCTTTGCCTATTTGAAGCAGCTTGCTAACATTTTAACAAATAATTTCTCGGTTTAGGCACCACAAACTTTCTGTCAGCTTAATGCTGCCTGTTTCATATTTATGTCCAAATACTTCCTCCACTTTCATTGCCTTGCGGTTTTTTGAAGACCTGATTTGAGCTGTGGCGACAGTAAACATGCTTTTGATTGGCGCCATACACCTTCTAAAATGATATGCCAGAGACTTGGAAAGAACACAGGTTGGAGGTGAACCTGATTGCAGATTTAATACTCTGCATCATCTCAAGCAATGACTTACTCCACTTTCTCAAAACAGCTATTTGTCAATTCATGCAGTTAATGTAGATTTTGAGCCAGTGTCCGTGAGAAAAAATGCCTCAGCCTACAGAAACATCTCACCTTTAGCGTGGTATGAATATGAAGGTTTAAATGGCCCAGGGGAATCTTACAAATCAGAAGAGTTCAACCCCAATTTCTTCAAATTAGAGATTAACAATTCAATGACAAGACCTTCAAGGTGAAAGAAATAGCATATATAGTAATCTTCTAGTGTGAATGCACACTAGTTTCAAATTTTGGAAGCCATTTTCCAACAAGGCAAGAATTGTGTTGCACAACTGGTTGCATTCTTTTACATAAAGACGTGTCTTATGAAACATACAAATGTTTCAATCTTATTAAAATCTATAAATTGAGATAAGGACAAAGACATCACAACACCATTAACTAAAATAATTAGGCAACTAAGGACATCTCGTGTATCCAAATACAAATCTTTCAACTCTTGTGCTGTATGAAGTTGAGTGTCTTTTGGCAAGTTAAAAACATGAGTCCCATCTGAAATTCAGTAAAAAGGAAAAATCAAAATTAAAGCAAAACCATTCAGAAAACTGTACCTATTATCATCATTTGCAGAGAATTCACTAAAAAGTAACTGGTACCGCGCCTGAAATGTACATGAAGGTTCACCGGGGGTTTTCCAGACAAGTAGAAATAACAAACTGCCATACTATTGGTTGAAACCTTTAACTTAGCCAGTATCAAGCATTACACAGCATATTCGTACCAAACAGCCTACAAATTCTACATCAAGAGCTGTTATTATATAGACATACCACCATGTTGTTTTGGCTCATGAATAAAACATACCAAAGAGCCCCGAGAAATTAAAAAGGAACAGCATAGTCTTTTTTCAAATAATCAAGGCAACCCCAGCTGCAGAACAGTATACAATTAAACTTAATAGGTTGTTGAATATAAAAAATTGAACCACTAAGAGCTTACAAAAAACATTAGAAAAGAAACTGAAAATAGAGACATATATAACCTCGTCAATTAGCTAGCAGCCATGATCCAGGAGCTATTTACTCTTATCATTTTCTGTTATATGGTTGTAACATTCACCGAAAATCTATCCAGCTCTCAATCACCCTGGTGTGCTCTGGAGGAGACTTCCATATATGCGGCTTCCTTATCTGTATGCGGTGCCTGCACAACCAAATGAAGCACAAAATAAAACCATAATTGTTGCAGCCAATTGGCAACAGACATTTAAATATGATATCAATTATATACCTTTATGTTTTATTTACAAGACAGCAACATCAACTTTGAGTATTTCTGCTTGGGCACGTCGAGATCCATTTTGGTCTACTGAAAATGTAGTAGATTTTTTGAGACTTTATTATTAACAAACTTAACAAAGATGGAAATAGTAACTGATAACCTCAAGTGCAGAAATTGATGAGCCTTGCTAATTTTAAAATTATCAATTTTTAATCCTGCAACAGTCAGATTCCTTAAGTTGAGGCAGCACTAATATTTAGCACTTAAGTTGAGACAATTCCTTAAGTACAAAATTAAGATTTAAGCTTATCAAAACATAAACCACAATCAGCTACATAATAATTAGGAAAGAAACTACAAATATGACCATATATAAATTACCTGGTTAATCAGCAGCCTTGCACCAGAATGTGGTGTTAGTGACTCGTATTAGTTTCCATTTACAGTGGTAATCTTTCTAGAAGATCATCAAAGTCCCAACAATCAATCTCTATGGTGGATTCTGGAGGCATTTGTTTCCTAAAAACATCTTCTTTGTCTATTTGACGAACATTGGTAGCATTTTCCAGAAATAATACCTCAAGCTCGGGCACCACGATATCTTTGCCTGCTTCATCTTTATGTCCAAATACTTCATCTCTACACATAGGACTCACAGTTTTTAGATACGCTCAAGCTATGGGGACAGGGAACATCCATTTCCATCTCTTGCAAAGCATATTTACCTCTGTTTTTGTACTGTGACAATATGCTCCAATCTCTCACAATAGCTTTACCTTGAGTTCTTCTAGCTGCATTGGACTTTGAGCAAGGAAAAATGTAAATTGGAGGTGGAAACAAACAACACTTACCATCCAAGCTGCATGAACGCATGCATACAGTTATAAAATAGAAGTATGGATGCCAATATATTTTTTATTCTTCAATAGGAGAAAAGAGAATGGAGAAAATAACCTGTCAAGATAGAAAGTAAACGAAAGTCTCCTTCATTTGATACCCCATGAGACCTCTGATGTGTTAATGCTGTAAAACTCAGGCTCTGCTTTAAATGGCTTGGCTCTCTTATTCCTAGGAATTTATTCACAGTCTGCATTAACTTTCCAGAAAAGAATTAACGTATTTACAACAGTACATACTCAGAAAAAGAAAGACTGCAAGCATTGCCATGATATAAAGAGTTTTAACAAACATATATATTCTTTTACATGTATAATTATTGCGATCCTCCTCATATCTACTCAGATATTAGACTAATTCAACTATATTAACTTAGCAGATCTAATAAAAGAAACATCATTAATGCAAACCACCATCCTAGCAAATCCATGTCCCAAAATTTATACAGACGGACCAACATAAGTAAAAATTTGTTCTCAAGAAACAAGCAAAATGTTACAAAAAACCGTTCATATTAATGTGGTGCGCTTGTGTGTGATATACACCAACATTATAGTACAGTTACTTGAAGCTAATAAGCGCTAGTACCCCATGCTGAGCTAAAGAGTGAACCAAAAGACTTGAGCCTCTGCGAATTTTGAGCTGATATTACACTTGAGCCACATGAACCACTTATAGCTTTATCATTGTCGTCTCTTCCAATTGATGTAAATTTTGAGCCAGTGTAGGTGAGAAGATATGTCTCAGCCTATGGAAACACATAACTTTCAGAGTGGTAAGAATTTGAAAGTTTAAAAGGTGGAGGGAACCTCACAAATAACTTCTAAGTCTCTCTAGAGAGTTCTGCCCCAATATCTTCAAGTTTGAAAATGACAATAAAGTGACAAGACCTTCAATTTGAAATATCATATATAGTAATCCCTTAGAGTGAATGCACATTAGTTTTAAATTTTGGAAGCCATTTTTCCAACAAAGTGAGAATCACATTGCACAAATGGTTGCATTTTTTACCATAAGGTGTATCCTCTAAGAAATACAAATGATTCAATCTTATTATAATCTATAGATTAGGTTTAGGACAGAGACACCACAACACCCTTAACTAAAACAAATAGGCAACCAAGGAAATTTTTCATGATCCAAACTGTCATAGTATTGGTCTTTGAAACCTTTAACTTAACTAGTATCATGCATTGCACAGACAATTCACACCCAACATGTACACATTGATTAGGAAAATCAGGAAATAAACTGAAAATAGAGCCATGTTAATATTACCAGATTAACTAGAAGCCATGCCCCAGATTGGGGTGCTATTGACTCTCATTAGTTTTCAATGAATGGAAGTAAGCTTTCTCGAACCTGACAAGAATTCCAGCAGTTAATCTCCATGGTGTACGCTGGAGGGAACTGTTCTATGGAAACATCTTCCTTGCCTATTTGTGGTTCCTGTACAACCAAGCACCAAATTATCAGGTTATAAGAAGCAACCAAAGATCCAAGAAAGTGTATCTTACCTTTACTTTGGCATGCACAGTTCCAATTTGGGAGACTGAAATTCTTGTAGTCATCTTGGGGCATATCTCCACACTCAACTTTTCAAACACAGAAATATGTTGTGATATCCTGCTGAATTAAGTTGATGAAGCTTGGTAAGGCATCTATCGTTAATTTCTCAAGTTGATCGAGCTATGGTGACAGGAAACATAACTTTTAATTCCTTACAGTTTTGAAATGACTTCAAACGACCCTTTCAAAAGACTTGAAGATGAATAGGACCTTTTCAAATGACTTCAAGTTCTGATAGAGAACTCAAGATCAGTATCCTCAAATTTGGTAGTGATAATGTAGTAGCATGACCTTCGAAGTGAAATATCACTTGTACTGATCCACAATAGAAAATGTGTAATAGTTTCAAATGTTGCAAGCCACTTTTCAAAAGAACAAGAAAAAAAACACATTGAAAGAAAAGTAAAACAAGAAGATTAATCATATTGAAAGGAGGAAAATGTTCACTTTTAAAACGCAATTGATCACGTCGTTATCTTTAGAAATATGAAATTTTCTAATTACCTTTGAATAGCAAGTTAATAAGACAAGAATTTTTACAAGGTCGAGCACTATATCTTTGCTTTCACTATAAAAATTGAGAAACATAATGTCTGTCTTTAATTCTTTACGTACATATAAGACATACCAAACAGCTTCAACATATTATCTTCATGATGGCCTAATGTTTAAAAGAGGAACACCCAATTGATGAAGGAAACACCAGCTGATGAAAAGTATAGAACAAAACTTATTAGGTTGTTGACTATATAAAACTTATGACACTGAAAATAGAGACATATATAAGGTGGTAGCAGCTATTTACTCTTTTCATTTTCCAATATATCGTGGCAACCTTTGTCGAAGATCATCAGAGCTCTCGCAAAAAATGTCTACTACATGTTGGTTGTCTGTATGTGGTGCCTGCACAATCAATTGAAGCACAAAATAAAAAAATAATAATTATATAGTTAGTTCTAGTGAATTGAAAATATGAAAATCAATTGTATATGTTTAAGGATTATGTAGAATACAGCAACATCTTACCTCTGCTTGGGCCATGCACTGCTCCATTTTCGTCTACTGAAAATCTTGTAGTTATCTTCGGACATCCGTATACCAACAACCATGACAAAGATGGAAATATCAAGTGATAACCGGAAGGGCAGAAGTTGATGAGGCTTTCTAATGTGACGAGACTCAATTCCTCAAGTTGAGGGAGCACTAATTCTAACTGTGTCACCTGTCTCGTCTGCTTCATCTCTCTGTCCAAATATTTCTTCTAATTGAAATGAAAAATGTACATGTAGGAATGTCAGTTGTTGAAGATCTAGTCGAGCTATGGTGACGGGAAATAGAGTTTTTAATTTGTCACACCAACCAACATCGATGGAAGAGAGATTCGGAAAGAGCGGAAGCTGGACATGATCCTCTCTATCATCTTCAACCATCACTTGCTCCAGTTCTCCACAATTGTAAATATAAATCGTTTGCAATTGCAGCAGATTTCGAGCAAGACTTGACGACAAGAGATGTCTAAGCCTACCACAAGAACTCACATGTAGGTTTTGAAGATTTGGAAGGCTCAAAAGATGCGCGGGTCCCTTATACAAGCACTCCAGTTCTCCTAGATCATCCAACTCTAACTTCTTCAAACTTGACAGAGAGAATTGTTGTTCAAGCTGAAATATCACTTGTACTCCTTCACAATAACCAATTCTTAACTCTTCCAAATTTTTAAAGTTATTTATCAATTGAGGCAGAACTCCTTTGCAAAACTCATCACTATTATCCACGTCAAGAACCTGTAATGTCTTTTCTCGAAAAAAAAAAAAAAAACACGAATACGTAAGATCCACAAAGTATCAAAATTTAATTTTATTGTTACAAAATTATTTAAATAAAATGAAGGTGTTATAGTATTTGTATAATTTAAACTAATTGTAGAGTAGTTAAAGAGAAATGAAACTTCCTCTTTGAATTGTTTGGGAGCAAAAACGTTAAAGATTGACATAGGGAAAAAAAAAAACAATAATAATAATATAATGGATCTCTGAAAACTAGTTATGTTTTAATATTTTCCTTGTTTTAACTAGTTATGTTTTAATATTTTCATTGTTTTTCACTTTTGTTGTTAACTTTTTAACGATTTTGTAAGTAACATATGGGACCTATTAAATAATACTTTATTTATTAAAATTATAGTTATCAAAACATATATATATGTGGGAATTATATTTATCTACTTATTTTTATTATTGACTAATATACTTTTCTAAGTATTAATAAAATATAGCTTTATTTTATGATAATATGTTTCTTAATCAAGAAAAATCACCTACACGTTTTAAATTAACTTAAATTTTTTTATTAAAGAAAACTTTAATTTATTTTTTTAACAAAAAAGATAATATAAAAATTATATACTTTTATATTTTCAATCAAAAAACATTAATTTAAATTAAAATTTAAATACATACAATATTGCTTTTCCAATTTATTCTAACAATATTCTGTAAAATATATTTCCAAAACAACTAGAACAATATATAATTTGCCCACTTCTTTTATTAATATAATATAATTTTTGTGTATCCTATCACAAAAAAAAAAAAAAAAAACAGTTAGGACAATGCACCTTTTAATTAGCAAAAATTAATACAAATTAAAATTTATAGAATAAAAAATGAGAAAAATATAAATTTGAAATACGTCACAAACATAATATTATCATTCTTGGAATATTATTGGTGACAATTGAAGGTGAATTTTAAAAAATATTGAACAACGAATAAAATTAGTACACATTTTGGTTAACTAGAGTTGCCAAGATTAAAAACTCTAATTGTAAATTTCAACGTACTAAATATTTGGATAGTATATGATGAATCAAAGTAAGTTTAATATAATTTAATATTTTCCTCGAGAGAGACATAAAGATAAATAAAACACCTTAGCAGTACTCTGCAGATTAACTCCAAGTTCAGCAGCTAAAGACGGAGTGTTCTTGAGACGTAACTCTTGCAGAACTGGCCAAGTTGAACTATAATTTTCTGAGCAAAAGTTGTTCAAGTTTTGTAATCCATCAAGTTCTAATATTCTTAACTTGGGGAGAAACACATCATTTCCACTTCCTGCAATTACATTATCCTCTGTTTCCTCTGCTTTTATTTCGACAATGTGCTCCAAACTGTCACAATCAGTTACCTTTAGTTGTTGTAGCTGCAACAAACTTCGAGCAAGGTTCAATGTGAAGACATATCTCAACTTCTCACAACGAGCCACTTTAACAACTGTCAGACTTTGCAGGCTTACTTGCTGGGTGGGACCCTTCCATATATTCCTCAGATTTGGTAAATCAGACAGATCTAAACGTGCTAAACTTGAAGGTAGAGAAGGATTTTCTTTGATATAACATAGCCCCTCCAATTGAAACACATCTTCTATACTTGCCCCTTTAGCCTCCCATGCTATAAAGCTACCTTTAATGTGCAACTCTTCTAATTGAGATAAACTTGGTATAAAATTTATAGGAATCCTTTTCAAACCAAAACAACCTATTAAACTCAACATCCTTAACTTATTGAGCTCTCTTGGTTCTTCAGGCAATTCAACCAACTCACAATCAAGTAAAATAAGAATCTCAAGTTCGGCCAACATGTTCAACGAAGACATGTCTCTCAATTTGCAATTGATCAACCGTAATGTCACAAGTTTTGTTAATGACTGAAGAGAATTCAATGATAGATGAAACCCCTCAAGCCTTGCAACTTTCAATGCTTTCATCACTTCAAAAAATTCACTTGAAACATCAACATCTCCATCCAATAACAAAATTTTCAGCTTGGGACATACCAGTTGATTAGGAAACACCTCTATTTTGCTTTGCATCAAGGAGATTGCTGTGCACTGTTCTATGTCCTCCTTGTGTTGTGGCCACCGTGCCAATCTCATGCCAGCTTCAACCCTGAAAATATTTTCCCCCTCGGATGCTATCCGTAAGGCAGCATCACGAACCAAATCATGCATTTTCACATATCCTTCTTCAACATCTAACAATAAACATGAAGCTTTGAGGTAATTAATTCTTGCTCGTAATTGGTTTCTTGCATCCTTAATTGAGTTACCATCTTGAAACAAAGCTAGCCCTAGTCCAAAGCTTAGCAATTCCTCTAAATCAATTTCATAATCTTCGGGGAATAGTGAGCATAACAAGAAACAGAACTTTGTTTCTTTGCTTTTCAAATAATCATAACTCAATTTAAGACAAGCATAAACATCAATATCAAGACCTTCTACATCATCAAGTTTTGACATTTTCAATTTTTGATACACTACTTCCCATTCTTCAACATCTTTTTGATCTCTCAAGAGGCTTCCAATAATTACAATAGCTAAAGGCAAACCACCGCACTCTTCCAAAACTTTTTTTGCTATATCAATCAACATGGTGGAGTCATCGCCTACTTTTGCATGCTTTTTAATGAGATCCATCCCTTCGTTTTGGTTGAGAACATTTAATTTAACATTTTTCTGACAATTCATGGAATTACATACTCGTTCATTTCGAGTAGTCATAAGAATTTTGCACCCTATGTGCTTGTCACCGAGGGGAATTCCAATGGTTGTCAAATCAAGCCTTTCCCACACATCATCTAAGATTAAGAGGATTTTTTCTCCACTTTTCCAACTTCCAGATAACCGCTTTGCTCTTCCTACCTCAGTTTTCTCCTCTAATTTCACACCTAATGATTCTGCTATTTGATCTTGAAGACTCATAGTGTTTACAACCTGGGACACAACAACTATAATAACCACATCAAAAAGCTTTTGTTCTTTAGTAGCATTACCCACTGCCTTCGCCAAAGTTGTTTTACCTACACCACCCATCCCGTATAACCCAACAATGCTCGTCTCATTATCTTTCAACGCCTCCATAATCCCATCGAAGGCAAATTTTGTAGACTCGAAAGTCATAAAATCTTTAGGTGCTAGAAATTCTATTCCTGGTAAAATAGCAGAATCGGCAATGCTATTGAATTTGCCAGCATCTTGTAGCTTCAACAGTATGCTTGTCTGTTTTGCTGCTCTTCTACTTAACTTGTACTTGCAACCCCAGTTAGAACACCACCCATTAAGACGTGACTCATTTGCATTAATTTCTTCTTCCAAGCTTCGAACATCTGCCACTGCATCGCTTGCCTTGTCCAGCCAATTCTGTACATTTTTCTTAGTCACTTCAGTATTTCTTCTTGCTGTCTCAACTCGCTGTTGCACATCCTCTTGTGCCATTCTCAAATTTTCATCTTCTTTTTTAAGATCTTCAACAATGCTTTTAAAACAAAATAAGTAACGACCTTGACATAGGATTGGCTCCACCAAATATTCTGCTGCCTTGGACAAGATACCGCTCAAAACAGCTGATGCAAATTCCATCCTATTTACATCAAAAGTTTATAAGCATGTGTAACACAACACGATTTGGGCAAGTGAAATGTAAAATTCATTATCTGAAAAGATTGACAATTTTTGGATAAACATGGAATAGAAGCAACTAGGAATCAAGAAAAATATGATTTTCAATTATTTATTAGGCTATTGAATAAGAACTTCATATTGTCTCTTAATTGAAAACTATAAATTACTTAAAATGAATTAAATTAAACTAAATTTAATTTCAATTTATTTGACTTTCTTAAGCAAAGTCGTATAAGCAAAAGTCAGAACAAAATATAAGGGTCTTATAGGATCATATAGAGCTAGAGATGATGTTATGATATCAATAATTCTACCCATAAAATTATAAATTTGTACTAGTATTTTTTTTTTAATTAACCAAGTAATTAGCATTCGAAAAACAAAATTTGTATCACCAGCACAAAAAATTAACCTTACAAATTAATAATAATAACTTAAAATTTAACAACAATTTAAATGATGGGAAAAAATTAACAAATCAAAAAATAAACAATATAACTCAAAATTAGAATCCACCTTAACTAATCATCTATTAAAATCGGAACAAAAATTAACATTATATGAATAAAAGTTCATGCTCACCTCACTTTTCTTCAACAAACTCTGCAAAATCTGCTGTGGATCACCTATGAAAATAAAGATGGGATGGAAGCAACAAACATATAAGACTTGTAAGACACATAAACATAAACACATAAACATACACTCAAAAAGTGTAAAACATCAGCCGTCACTAAATTCAAAGATCGATCTACCAACAATTCAAAATGATAAACATCCTACACAATGATACTCCCTTTGACAATACTAATGTGGCCATTCAAATCCATTCGCAGCAGTAAATTCAATCTCCATAAATTTCTAATTTCACAATGCAAACAAAGCGATTCGAATTCTACCACAAAAATATGCGTAAATGAATTAACAAACTTTCCTCAAAGATACCCAATAACACAAAATACATCAAGTGATATAACAAATTAAGTTTTGTGTAAACCAAACGTTATTGAAAATCATATCCAAACATAACCAAATGATTACTTAATATGATTCTTCGAGTAAAAAAAATAACCAACCCAAAAATCATTTGAAGCTGGAAACTAACTCGATCAAAATTCGAAAGACAAAATTTTTCTTCTATGATCACAACAACAAAGCAAAAATGGGAATACCCAGAAAGCGAAATCGAATCCCCATACAGGAAAACAGAGTTAAAAAGGAAATGGATACCCTTGAAGAGAGATCTGAAGCCATAAAAGGAGGTTCTCGCAGTTCTAGATGATCCTGACGATGAAGAAGAAGAAGAAGAGATGACTCTACAAGAAGCTGTTTCCTTCAAGTTGGATGAAATGTTATTCAAGTGAGCTTTGTTCCTCTTTAGAATCGATCCGATCACTCAGTAGGTTTAGTTGTCTGCTCTGCTCTCTCTCAGTAGGTTTAGTTGGGGATTTAAAAAGGAAGAAAAATATTGACCACAGAGAAACTTAAAATCTTAAACTAACCAAACTAGCAGTGTAATGACGTTATTAGCCTCACACGAAGTCCAGTTTTGAAGGCAAAAATTAAGCCACGTGACGTGTCTGAAGATCAAATTTTCCGTTAGACATTTCATCAGGTGCTTGCGTGCAAATCAAAATACTCCAACTGCTGAGGTAATTAATCCGCATATAATACAGGATTGCCCGGTTTTTCTTCTCTGTTACAGGATTGCAACGTGATTGAAACCGTTTTCAAAATAATTTTTGAAAAAAACACTATTTTTAAAAACAAATAAGATGTTTTAAAAATGATATTTTAAAAATATAATATAGTGTTTCGTACTGTATTTTATAATAAATAAAATAGTTATTTAAAAAAAATAATGATTTACCTTAAAAATATGATTTGAAAATTGCGAAAAAAACATTAAAAAATTATTTTTCACTTTTTAGTTATCATTTTTATATATGTGTTTTCTTTTAAAAAAAAAACATTTTACAAAATAGCAAATAACCAACTTTTTGTTTTTTAAAATGAACAATTACTTTCAAAAAGGGATCCAAATAATACCATTTTTTTAAGAAAAAATATTAAATACAATGGAGCAACTTGACTCAAGAGCTGAAATTTGGGACGTTGTCAAGTTTCCAAGCGGTATTATTTAACAAACAAATCAAATATTTAGATAAACTAAATGATTGACTAACATAAATTGTGCTATATGAAATATAATTTATGGATATATTCCACATTTTTTATACAATGATTACATATTTTAACTTTGAAAGTACTTGCAGCTTTAGAAAGACACTAACCATTTTACAATTGCAACATTAATTAGTTATTCCTAAAAAGTTGCAGAAATAAAAGCTAACACAGAATCAACTGTTAACCATAACACCGTTAACTAAAAAAAATAGGCGACAAATAAAATTTTTCATGATCCAAATACAAAGCTTTCAACTGTTATTGATTGTTTTGAAAAGGAAAGAAAAAGATTTTGTAAAACTATGTTTGAGTTTAATTAGTTCAATCAACAACATCGAATTTATCTTTCGAAACTAGTTTTCCTTAAGTAAAGTCACTGAAGTGCACAAAAAAAACCTCCCACAATGAGAGCTCAATAAATGCATGTAGTTTGTTTAACCACCCCATATTGATGTATAGGTTGTATGAGGCAAAAATTTTTGATAAAATTTGACTTTTTTCTTTATGGAAAAAAGGCCCACCTGTTCTAAATCTTGTGACTTGGCTTCAAGATGGGCAATGGTGGGTGTAGTCAAATTGGAACATGCCTCTAGATATAAATCATGCAAACATGGCCAAGTTGGATGGTAAGTTTCTGTATAGAATCGGCTGAGGTTGGTTATCAGGTCCAACAAGTTTTTACTCACTTAACTTGATAAAAATGATGCCATTTCCATCTCTTGCAAAGCATATGTTCTTCTAGTTTAATTGTTTAACAATCATGCTCCAATCCAAGCTCTCACAATTGCTTCCAGCTGCAATACACTTCAAGCAAAGGACAATGTGAATTAAAGGTTAGAAACAAACTACTCATATCATTCCATGCGATAAATACACAATAACTGTATCCATATAGTTACTATGTGGAGTCTATATATATATATATGTATGTATGTATGTATGTATAGAAGAAAGAGTAAGGATAAAAATTAACCTGTGTGGAGCTAGAAAGGAATGGAAGACTCCTTTGTTATAACCCACTTGATCTCTCATCTGTTCTATGTAAAGCTATTTGATTGGCTTGTCTTTCTTATTTCTAGAAATTGATATACAAATTGTGATATTTCTTAAAAATAGAATGAAAGCTGTGATGTTGTGTTGTATGAACAATAGTTTCTCTTATGGTTTCCAATCCAAGTGACTGGTGGACCGTATGAAATTGATCTTCTTCTGGCAAGTAAATGAATAAGTTTTGAAATCTAGTAAGAAAAAATTCACAATTAAAACTAAACCATTCCAAAAACTATAATGTATAGGTAAATCAGTACTGCACCTGAACTTTACATCAAGGTTCATCGAGGTTTTCTCAAAGAAGCAGCAGTAGCAAACGGTTATAGTTTTGCTCTTTGAAACCTTTAATTTAACTACAGTATCTGTATCGCACAGATAATTCACTCCAAACATGTACACATTGATTAGGAATTAGGAAAGAAATAGAAAATAGAGCCATGTATTATTACCTGATTAACAAGAAGCCATACATGCCCCAGATTGGAGTGCTATTGACTGTCATTAGTTTTCCATGGATGGCAGTAAGCTTTCTCAAACTTGACAAGAATTCCAGCAGTTAATCTCCAGTGTACGCTGGAGGAAACTTTTCTTTGGAAACATTTTCCTTGCCTATTTGTGGTTCTTGCACAACTAAGCACCAAATTATCAAGTTATAAGAAGTAACCAAAGATCTAAGAAAGTGCATGTTACCTTTACTTTGGTATGCACAGTTCCAATTTGAGAGACTGAAATTGTTGCAGTTATCTCTTAGGGCATATCTCCACACTCAACTTTTCAAACACAAAAATACATTGTGATATCCTACTGAATTAAGTTGATGATGATATCATGCTGAATTAAGTTGATGAAGCTTGGTAAGGCATCTATTGTTAATTTCTCAAGTTGATCGAGCTATGGTGACAAGAAACATAACTTTTAATTACTTACAGTTTTGAACATCAATGCATGACAGACTTGGAAATAATATAGGTTAGAGATAATCTTTATTGAAGGCTTGATCCCCTGCATCATCCTTAACAATGATTTGCTCCAATGTTCCATAACAAAACGTGTAGATATATGTCTCAACCAAAGGCAATATTCCACCTCTAGGTTGGTAAGATTTTGAAGACTTAAGAGGCATCTTTCAAATGACTTCAAGTTCTTAAAGAGAACTCAAGATCAATATTGAAAGGAAAAGATTAATCATATTGAAAGGAGGAAAATATTCATTTTTAAATGCAATTGATCACCTTGTTATCTTTAGAAATTTTCAAATGATGTTTTAGAAAGTGTCATAGAGTTTAGGGTTCGCTCCATAGGTTCCGCTTAGCTCAACGAGTTGGGTCTGAGAGGGATCAGTCGGGGTGCCCGACGTGACCTACCGGATTAGAGCTAGAGGTATCCAGATCGGGTCACATCAGAGATGGTGTGTGCGCAATAAACTTAAAGGTTTGGTCCAAATTTGAGGTAAAGAATTCGAGGCGAAGAATGACAAGAGCAATGAACGAATAAGTGATCAAACATGGAGAAAAATTCAATGACTTGGAAGCATCTTTCGATGGAAGCAACACATTTATCTTGGCAACCCCTTTTTTCACAGCAACTTGATCAAACAACTACCCCTATGCAAACCTTTGCACACAAACCAACCTTCTGTGCCTTAGCCAGCCCACACAACACCTCACACTTGTTGCCTTCATGCAAACCAAAATGCCAATATACCATCCAACGCACACTAGCCTTGCTAACTTCACATACAAACCCTCACCCCCCTTCCCTCCCCCGCCCCTCCCCCCTCTCGCCCGCCTTGCTGTATTTGCTTCCAATCAGCATGCATGGCAACATGCAAAGCTGTTTCATATGCCTTTTACGCTCTTAGCAACGCATTTGTATGCCTAACAGTGTGCCTAATAGCTCAGTTCCATGCCTAGTAGTGCACTTCTTCACCAACTATGTATAAAGCAGTATGCAGAACAAATGAGTTCTTACCAGTAATGCGCCTACCTATGCGCACACCTATGGCCTAGCGCGTAGACCAGCCTGTCAGCACATAGTTTACCACACCTGCTAGCCTACTATGCGCCTAGCCGTGCTCTTCCGTACTGTCCTACGCCTTAGGCAACATGCCTAAACCTTCTCCTCCAACAGGCACGCACACCAATAGGCACCATTACTAGACATCGTGTAAGGAAATGCGAACATCACCTTGTAACAGCTTGTTCCAACTCACCAGCGTACTTAGCTATCCGCTTACCTCCCAGCCTACACTCCAAGTTGCATGCAAACACACCACACTGTATTGCCCAAGTGCGCTACAATACGTGCTTCCTCCCAAAGCAACGTCTGCCCCAGTGCACTCCAGCTTGCTGTTCTCCAAACTAGAGCACTCATTTCCATGCTCCTTCATATAGCAGCACACATGGTAGTGCGAGTCACTGCCAGCCCATTTAGTGGTGTGTGAGAGAGCCCTCACAAAGGCAAAATTGACCTTTCACCCTCATTTTCATGCCTTAACTCTTAAGCTCATAAATACACCCAAACTAGACCATTTCCAACAGTTTGAAGGGCTAAGAATGGGGCTCTCATGCCTCTTTTCTCACCCTTGATTGTCACCTCACACACTTCCATGTCATTTTCAAATTTCACTCACCAACATCCTACACCTATACTTTGGAAAGAAAGCTTTGCATGAGCGGATAAGAAGACATAAAGATTCGAACTTGAAAGAGAAGAGCTACATGAATTTAAACTCGAGAGAAGGAGATTCACGAGTTATTTTCTCAACTTCTCTTGTATTTGCAATTTTTCCTTTACATGTATCATTTATTTTTATATTGTATTGAGATGATGATGGATATTGATTATTTAAAATTAACAGAGTTTGATTATCATTTGCTTGAGGATGGTTTGCATGTTGAGTAGAGATTTTAGAACTTAATACTTGTATGTGATTGTCCACCATATGCATGATTTGAGTTTGTGTGTTGAGACCGGAAGGAATAACACATAAAGTGCTTGATAAAATACCTACACTAGGTTAGGAAAGGGAAATAGACCACTCGTATGACAATCAAGTCATCGAGAGTACTCGAGTGACAGCTGAGTATCTCATAAAAATACCAATCTGACTTAGATAGTAGATTATTTTGAACCTATTGAGCTTTCATTCATTCGATAGCCATCGAAAGATAAGAGTTGGTGGACGAGAGTATGTTCAATGCATTATTGGAAGAGATGCATTGAGAGAATTAGTGATAAACTAGTAATAAACACAATCGATAAATTTTCGATGCTTTGATGTTTAGTTTCTATATCTAAATGGAATTCGGAATCCTAACACACTTTTATTTGTGTTTATTTATTTATTTTTACTTAGGATTAGTTTGGTAATCAATTCCTATATCCCTATGGAAACAATCTCGCAACCGTTATACGACATCTATATAATTTGTATACTTGCGAGGTTTTATTACTAAATGGGAATTGAAAAGTAACCAACAAGAAGAACAAGATATGCAGAGGCAATTTAGGGAATTTGGGTATAGATTATAATTAATTTGTTTGAGGGGTTAAAAATAATTTTTTTTAAAGAAGTGGGTAAAAGCAAATTTTCTTTGTCTAGAATGGTCATTTCTCGTAATTTCCACATTTAAAAAAGATATTTATGTTAGTTGAAATTTTTTTATTTTTTTGGTTCATAGACACAATATTCAAATGACTCAAATTTGGTGGGAGGTAACAAAAGTGTCAAATTTATTGAACCTTCTCCAAAGGTAAATATTCATAAAATTCATATTATTATTCTTGGCACTTAATTGAATATTTAATTATAATTATTTGAATTTTTGTGAATATGTAGTCATTAACTCAGGCTTTTACGAGTCAAGTCGATGGTTCAAGTATGAGTTTAAAAAGGTGCAAGTTAATGCATTGGTTGGTGTGTTTGTGTCAAGAAAATAATGGTGAGCATGGTTCCCTTGTTTCAGACTACTATGAAGTTTCAAACTTTAGAAGATGCATTAGACTTTTTTATTGCTTGGCCAACAAAATATATTATATCTTATGATTATGTGCACTACTTATGTCATGACACATTTCGATGTATGGTGACTTCTGATGATATATATACATATATATATATATGTCTTTAGTAAAATTTGGTCCCTGGTAGGTTTAGAAAAGCATGAATTTCTATTACAGGGATAAAATAGTAGGCATCCCGCCCCCCGTAGAAAATAGAGTGTGGATGGAGAAGAAGAAGAGAGATGTTGGAGTGCAGATAAAGAAGAAGAAGAAAGATGGTGGAGTGTAGATGGTGAAGACGAAGAGAAATTATATATATATATATAGTACTTTTAAAATGAGTACTTTCTAACTCTAAAAAGTTAGGACGAATCAATCAAAATTATCCATTATATTTTCTCTCTTAAAACAAATTAGTAAACCTTATTTAGCTCATTTGTAATTTGTTCTTCAAATTTTTCTATTTTTTTAACACTTTTTATAATTTGTTTTTCTTTTCTTTTTTAGTACCAAAACATTTTGATATGTTATTGACTTCTTTTTTTTTATTCAATTTAATTATATATTTGTATAAACTTTTTAATTTGATAAGTGTATGTTAATTATTTAATTGGTTATTATTTATTTTCTAACATTTTTTATAATTGTTGGGCACATTTTTTATAAATTGAACAATTGGCATGGATGACTATGGCATCATTGTAAGGACGACGTATCCCTTTGGCATCTATCTTAATGAACGTAATAGGCTCTATGCTTGTTCTCGTTTATTTCGATGGTCTTTCCTCTCCCAACTTTATAAAGGTTAGTATTACCCTTTGAAATATTATAGAGTTAATTGCACTAACTTCTTCTAACTTTATATGAAATTGCACTCCTCCCTAAAGTATTGATTTAATTACACTAACTCCCCATTAAACCGTTGACTAACGGTTAACCACCGTTAACTTTAACGATTAAAATGCAGTTACTTTTTGACCCCCAAAGATAAATTTACCCTTAATATTTATTTTCGTATTTCTTAAAATTTAATTAATTAATTTTTTAAAAAAAATTATTCGTAAATATTTAATTAATTAATTTAACAGATTATGGTTTTTGTTTGATTGTTCATTAATTAATTGATTTTCAATTAGTTGTTATTAAATTTGATTCAAAAAGATAGTGGTTGAATAAGAGATTTGGAAAATGTCCAAATGTAAAAAAAATACATATTTTTTTAATCAAGACATATTTTGTTAAAATTAATGAATCAAATATTTAACAATTAGTATTTTTAAAAAGCTAATTAATTAAATATTTAAGAAGTAAGAAAATAAATTTTAAGGGTAAATTTATCTCTGCAGGTAGAAACGTAATTGTTTTTGAATTGTTAGATTTAACGGTGATCAACCATTAGTCAATGGTTTAACAGAGAGTTAGTCTAATTAAACCAATACTGTAGGGTGGAGTGTAATTTCATATAAAGCCAAGGAAAGTTAGTATCCAATATTTTATCTTTATTACACAAATTGTTGAATAAAAATTTGCAAATAAATTTATGAAAGAAAAAAGGTGCAGGAGAGTATAAAATAGTTTTGGAAAGGTTAACATACATGAATGTGTACCACCAGCCTATTTAATATCTATAGCTGTCGTTTCTATATAAACATTCATAAGTGCTTACGAGTGCGTTAACCTTTCTCAACCATAACCTGTTTTTCTTATACCTATCCATGGAGATGGAAAAAACAATAGCCTCCCAAAACTCTTCATATGAAGTAGAAGAGTCTTGCTATGAGAATCAAGAATTACTCTCAACCCTTCCTCAAGTGAAACTTTCAGATACAATATCTTTAGTTCAATATCAAGGGTTTTGGGTTCCCCCTTTCCTCTTCCACAAGATTATCTTCTCTCAAAAATGTTTTGAAGCTCGAGACACTGACATCATATTGGCTTCCTTCCCAAAATCAGGTACCACTTGGCTAAAAGCTCTCATTTTTACCATTGTGAATCGTTCTAGTCATGCGTTAGTAGAAAGTCCCTTGCTCACCAGTAATATACATGAGCTCGTACTTTCTCTTGACCTTGACTATATGGAAAATCAATCATCAATTGATGAGCTTTCTAGTCCAAGGATTTTGTCCACCCATCTCCCTTATGCTTCGCTACCACATTCTATTATCAGTTGTAACAGTCGCATTGTTTACATTTGTAGAAACCCTTTGGACCAATTTCTCTCCTATTGGCATTTCTTGCGTGCACTTGATCAAGAGTTGAGTCAGGGGCAAACCACGGAGTTTCTTCCACTAGAAAAAGTTCTTGAAATGGCTTGTCAAGGAGTTCAAGATTATGGCCGTTTTTGGGAACATGTGTTGGGATACTGTAACGCCAGCTTGGAAGAACCAAACAAGATACTATTCCTGAAATACGAAAATTTGAAGAAGGACATCAACTTTCATATTAAGAAATTGGCTGATTTCTTAGGATGTCCTTTTTCTATGGATGAAGACAGCCAAGGAGTAATAGAAGAGATATCAAATTTGTGTAGTTTTGATAACTTGAAAAATTTGGAGGTGAACAAGTCTGGTAATCTTTCAGCTGGGTTATCGGTTCCAAAGAGTGCGTTCTTTAGAACTGGAGAAATAGGAGATTCAAGAAATTATTTCCCCTCTTCCATGTCAGAGCATTTGGAGAAATTAATTGAAGATAAATTAAATGGATCTGGTTTGACCTTCAAAGAATAGTAGAATTATCAAAGAAGGCAGTGGGGAGCTTATTTATGGTTTGTAATTTCATTTGCAATATAAATAAGAGTTAGTAGACATACAGCATCTAGCTATATACGCTTTAATGTTTTATGGTATTTTTTGTTTACTTGTTTGAACTAATGGCATGTTTACCGACAAGGAATTCAAAAGAAAAAAGAGAATTTAATATATGATTTGTGAATTCCTATGTTTAGGACAACCTGTAAGAATTAAATTACGAGTACCCCATTTCTAATTGGAAATTAAGTTCTTATTGCAAAAAGAACTTGATTCCTCCCTATTATGTACCCTAGAAATCAAGTTCTCTTCCTTAATAAAAATGTAATTTGTATGCTTGCACTAAAATATCCTCCAACAATTTTAATAAAAAAAATACAAATATATTTATTTATATCATTCTCTTTTGCTTGTTATGCTATGCATTTTTTTTTTCACTCATTGTCTTTTTCATATCTCACTACAGGTATGATGAATTTAATAATTTAACTTATAAAAATAAAAATAGTACACATGACAATTGGCCCTATAGAATCTATGGAGCTACTGACTCTGATGATCCAGATTATAACAACTGTAACCTCTTTGGATCACCTGTAGCAGTATTATGCACTTTTACTGTACTACAATTATGTACTTTTGTCGTGTTGTGTACAGTTTACTTTTCTTGTTTAAGCATTGTGTACTTTTTGATTGTACGATTCATGTACCATACACCTTTAACCGGCAAGCTCCTGTTCACTTTTGTAAAAGTTGTCAGGTATTGTGTGCTTTTACTATTTGTTTTGTAAAAGGTGTCGAACACTGTAACAGACTCACAGGACCCTATGGATCTTGAAACACCTGGCAACTGGCCCTGTAGAATCTGTGGAGCTACTGACTCTAACGATCCAGATCATAACAACTGTAACTTCTTTGGATCACCGTGACGTTGCTTTCAACCGTCGTCTCTTGTAGCAGTACTGTGCACTTTTACTGTACTGCAATTATATACTTTTATCGTGTTGTATACTGTTTACTTATCCATTATTTTATTTTTCAATACCGTTGTATAAGTATATTTATCTTTTTTAGGTTATTATTATTTTAACCTAAAATAAAAATAATATCAAATCACCTCTAACATTAAAAATATTATTAAAAAAGGTCCAAACGTTAATGAGTTTGTAATTTTCATCCATAAGTTGACATATCTATTAGAAAGAAAGGATAAATCGGTAAATGTAGGTGTTAAATGGCATGAAATAGTTGTCCCCACCACTGTCACCGTTTCTCTCTCTCTCACCATCTCCCAACCCAACCAATTCTCTCTCACTTCACCATTTTTCTCTCTCTCACTTCACTAGATGCACATAGTGGATCTACTTGGTTTATCGTCAGACGGCGATTGATGCTTTCTTTTCCAACTTTGTCCGGCTATTTTCGGTTTTTTTCACTGGAGATAGAGTCTCTTTCTTTGATTTTATGGGTTGAAGACATGGTGTGTCATATGGGGTTCTGATGAGAGACTTGGACCATGCTTGCTTGTGGTAGTTAATTTACACGCAACGTACGAAACTTAGGAGATATTTGTGTTTGATTAAAGTGTTTAGGTTTGAAGGATCTGGGTTTGTAGATTAGTTTAAATTTGGGTTTGAAGAATCTGTTTTAAAAATCTATTTTGTAGAGTTAGGTTTGAAAGAAAACTAGGTTAGAAGAGTCTGGTTTGAAAGAAATCTGGGTCGGGAGAATGGTTTTAGTTGAAGATGAAATAAGAAAAAAATAGTTTTTTTTGGTGGGTTATTGGTTTTTGGTGCTGGTATGTTGTTTTGAATCCATTTCCGATTTGTTTTGGTTTAAAATTCCATTTTTTTTCTTTAATTTTTAAATTTTTAAAATTTATTTTTTATGTTTTTTCAAATTAATTTTCACGATCTATCTTAATATAAACAGTAAAGATATGATAAAAAACAATTCTTTAATTTTTTATTTAATTATTTAGGAGATAAAAATTAAATAAAACCACTAAAAGATAATTTCATTTCTCCCTAAATACCCTTACAAGGGTATTTTGATCTTTTAGTGGTTTTTGGTCACAAAACGACTACAAGATTGCACGAAAATCACTTTTGGATTAATATAAGGGTTTTTTTTATTAATATTTTCAAAAGTTGGGGTGAACTGATAATATTTTTTATTTTAGGAGTTTTTTTAGATTCTTTCTTTTTTAAAATTCGGTTTTCTTCTCAACTTAATATAGTTTTCTATAAATTGTTTTATGTTTAAAATCACATTGATTTTGATGAAAAGGGACAAATAATATGCATATAAAAGAAAAAAAAAAAGAAGAAAAATGATAATAAATTAATAGATTGATTTTGTTGATTTAGGTTTAAGGTGTGTTTTGGGGTTTCTCTAGTGTGCTACTGATTTTGGAGGGTTGAATTAAGGTTGGACTTTATGAATTCTCATAATTTCTTTCTTTGATTTATTGTTTAAATTAACACAAAATAAAACTACTAAAAAGATAAACTCAAATTTGGGTAAGTTTATTTGTTTTGGAATTCATAAATTTTATGAAACTTGAAAACTAAAATCCATTTTAATTTACTAGGTACTTTTGTAATCAATTTTACTTCATTTCTATTCATTAATTTAGTAAACACAAAAAATGAGTTAATTTAATTCCATCTCAAATTCTTTAAAGTTAGTAAAACTTGAATGAAAACTAGTAACATAACTTGTAACTTAATTCCGATTGCCTCCATTCCCTTTCCGCTAAAACTTAATTATTTTTCATTTTATTCCTAATCAGTAAATGCACCCTAATTTATAAACCTATTTTTATTTTAAAGAAAAAGGTCAACTTATCCCATAGCCATCTATCTCATTTTTTCAATTCAATTTTTAAATAGAATAAAAAAAAATGAGATGTTTAACATTGCATAAATTAAATTAAATTAATGGATATTAGGATAAAAAAATAAGGGAAGACTTATGGTGGAATTAAAATCAACACAAACTCAAACAAATATATTTGAAGAAGGAACTGAGTCAGGAAATGTGATATTAACTGTCCTTGAATTAAAATATATAACCTAGTACAAGGTATTTTATATAAATCAATTGTATTCTGTCTTTGTTCCATAATCAGCTTGTGCACATAGTGTTAAATCAGTCATCCTCTATATATATATATATATATATATATATCATCTAGTTCTTGCTTATAAACTGCTGATCTACCTGAAAAGTAGGTTGGAAGAGTCTGGTTTGAAAGAAATCTGGGTCGGGAGAATGGTTTAGTTGAAGCTGAAATAAGAAAAAATATTTTTTGGTGGGTGATTGGTTTTTGGTGCTGATATGTTTGTTTTGAATCCATTTCCTATTTGTTTTGGTTTAAAATTCCATTTTTTCCTTAATCTTTAAATTTTTAAAATTTATTTTTTATATTTTTTTAAATTAATTTCCACCATCTATGTTAATATAAACAGTAAAGATATGATAAAAAAAAAATTCTTTAATTTTTTATTTAATTTTTTAGGAGATAAAAATTAAATAAAATCACTAAAAGATAATTTCATTTCTCCCTAAACACCCTTACAAAGGTATTTTGATCTTTTAGTGGTTTTGTGACAAAACCATTACAAGATTGGATGGAAATCACTTTTGGATTAATATAAGAGGTTTTTTTATTAATATTTTTAAAAATTAGAGTGAACTGATAATATTTTTTATTTTAGGAGTGTTTTTAGATTCCTTCCTTTTTTTAAACTCGATTTTCTTCTCAACTTAAAATAGTTTTCTATAAATTGTTTTATGTTTAAAATCACATTGATTTTGATGAAAAGGGACAAATAATATGCATATAAAAGAAAAAAAAAAAAAACGAAAACTGATAATAAATTAATAGATTGATTTTGTTGATTTAGGTTTAAGGCGTGTTTTGGGGTTTCTCTAGTGTGGTACTGATTTTGGAGGGTTGAATTAAGGTTGGACTTTATGAATTCTCATAATTTCTTTCTTTGATTTATTGTTTAAATTAACACAAAATAAAACTACTAAAAATATAAACTCAAATTTGGGCAAGTTTATTTGTTTTGGAATTCATAAATTTTATGAAACTTGAAAACTAAAATCCATTTTAATTTACTAGGTACTTTTGTAATCAATTTTACTTCATTTCTATTCATTAATTTAGTAAACACAAAAAATGAGTTAATTTAATTCCATCTCAAATTCTTAAAAGTTAGTAAAACTTGAATGAAAACTAGTAACATAACTTGTAACTTAATTCCGATTGCCTCCATTCCCTTTCCGATAAAACTTAATTATTTTTCATTTTATTCCTGATCAGTAAATGCATCCTAATTTATAAACCTATTTTTATTTTAAAGAAAAAGGTCAACTTATCCCATAGCCATCTATCTCATTTTTTCAATTCAATTTTTAAATAGAATAAAAAAAAAAAGAGATATTTAACATTGCATAAATTAAATTAAATTAATGGATATTAGGATAAAAAAATAAGGGAAGACTTATGGTGGAATTAAAATCAACACAAACTCAAACAAATATATTTGAAGAAGGAACTGAGTCAGGAAATGTGATATTAACTGTCCTTGAATTAAAATATATAACCTAGTACAAGGTATTTTATATAAATCAATTGTATTCTGTCTTTGTTCCATAATCAGCTTGTGCACATAATGTTAAACCTGTCATCCTCTATATATATATATCATCTAGTTCTTGCTTATAAACTATTGATCCACCTGAAAATACAACAAAAATCCAAATACTTACTGCTGAACAACACATTACCAAACAGAACGCTAGGTTCACCTCACAATAGCCTAGTGAATGATAATGAAGAGACACAATGGACTGTTGAGATAATGAGAGATTCTTTGACATTAAAGGAATTTCACGCATACTTGAGCAAGTAGCAATAGTTGAAACTATACATGTATATAAGTACACGTAAGCTACTTCACTTGACAATTGTTCCAAATGGTGTTGCTCACTGTGGTACAAAGAAATTAACCCTCAACAATTCAGTACCTAAAGAAATTAACCCTCAACAAAGAAAAAATAACATACAAAATTGATGCGATATCATACCACATTACAATAAATAAAATTTATAATATAATAGCAAAAGAAGTGGAATGGCGGCAACCAAACATCGCTCTTGCAAAAATTATACCCTAATGAATCGAAGGCTGTAGCCAATTCCAATTTCAATTCCAGTTCCGCTTCCAATGAAAAAGCATCACTGTTCCAATTCCATTTGCATCCCAAGTTAACCACCATGATCCGAGCTTGAGTCAAGACCAAGGATGTAGCCAGAACTCATTTTCGGGTGGGATATAAGCTGTAATTTTCTTTTTCTTTTAAATAAAAACTTGTGCTGGAAGAGAAGAGGCATAAGTGCTTGTTGCTTGGGGTTTAGAAATTATACTAACCTAATTCATAGAAGGCTGCAATGGTTATTCCTTAATTAAAGAAGGCAAGACAAGAAAGGAATTTTGACTAATTCAGAGGAAAACAGGAATATTGCATGTATTCCAAGCTGAATTTAATTTAAACTTCTCAAAACAAAAATTTTGATGCTAGAATTAACTATATAACCTTCTTGGATTCAATTATATATATATATATAAGTCATCTTCCATACCATTTGCTTACTTTTATTTTCTAATTCATAAACTTAAATGATTGGCAGAGAAACAAGAATCACAAGGTGGTTTATCCAACCTCAAAAACAATGTCAAAAGCAAATAATGAAGTTATAAGAGATACAATAAGAGAACGTACCCAGATGGGGCACTATCGACCTTTGACATGCACTCAATGGATGACCTTGTATGGCTTTTAAACTTTGTGAAATTTCTTCAGTTGGCTATGAGCATACAAGAGTCAATGTGAGGCTATGTAGAGCCTGCAAGGTTCATTTTAAAGGCTGATAGTTGCCACTCATCAGAAGCTCTTTCTCTTTGGTTTCACTTTATAAATGAAAGCAAGATGACACAGGAATAGAGTTTTAATTACTAAATATAAAGCAGGATTATTGCAACATATATAGTTATGAGACTCTATTAATCCCAAAGTTAGAAAATACCCTGCTATGAATAATTGGAGCAAGTAATGCTTTGCTTTTAGAGCAACTTCATTGAGTCAGTAATTCCCTGTTAAGAATGAACCAACATACGAGAAGAAACTCGAAAAACAAAATAAGGACTAGTAAATTTTGGATCGTGATTATGTGGTTTGATTACTATGCAACAACTACCAAGGATGGAAAATTAGTTATATGATAACTTACATTGATTATTTAATCAAATGCACATTAGAATAAGTAATGTGATTAACATTATATTGATCAATTCTGATGTCTTATTTTAAAACTTGAGATTATGTATGAAAAAAAAAATAACAATGTCGATTAATGCAAGAGGAGTTATGATGCCTCTAAAGCATTCTGAAAAGTGTGTGACAGAAGATTTATTACAATTATTAATGTCCTTATTGAGCAGCAGTAATCAAATGATTAATATAGGTCTACAATAATTTAAAAATCAAAGTTTTGTCCGAAATCTTTGATCAAACAGAAGATAAAGCCTACAACTTTTTAATAATCAATAATGACAGGATATAAACATCAACAAAGGCTCTAGTTGAGATATTCAGGTCGTGTGGGTTCATCACAACCTAAGCTATTATTGTTTTTTGTTTCCAATACACAAAGAAGCTTTAGATATTGTACATCAAGAACCTACTGTTATATATACATACCCTCTTGCTTAGAATTGAAGCATAAAACATACCAAACAGCTCCTAGAAATTGAGAAAGAAGAGCACTCAATCTGTCTTTATGTACATATAAGACATACCAAACAGCATCAACATAATCTCTTCATGATGGCCTAATGTTTAAAAGAGGGACATCCAATTGATGAAGGAAACACCAGCTGAAGAAAAGTACAGAACAAAACTTATTAGGTTGTTGAATATATAAAATTGAAATGTCAAAAAAGAAACTGAAAATAGAGACATATAACGTGGTAGCAGCCATGATGGAGCTTAAGGTGGTGATATTTACTCTCTTCATTTTCCAATATATCGTGGCAACCTTTGTCAAAGCACATCAGAGCCCCAGCACTTAATAACTACTTCATGTTGGTTGTCTATATGCGGTGCCTACGCAATCAATTGAAGCACAAAATAAAAACATAATTATATTGTTCTAGTGAATTGAAAATGTGATAATAAATTGAATATGTTTAAGGTTAATGTAGAATGCAGCAACATCATACCTCAGCTTGGGCATGCACTACTCCATTTTCGTCTACTGAAAATCTTGTAGTTATCTTGGGACATCCTCTCACCCACAACCATGGCAAAGATGGAAATATCAAGTGATAACCGAAAGGACAGAAGTTGACAAGGCTTTCTAATCTGCCGAGGATCAATAGCTCAAGTTGACAGAGTACTAATTCTAATTGTGTGTCACCTGTCATGTCTGCTTCATCTTTGTGTGATTAAGCAAGATCATGAGAGGCAGAAGAGTTAAAGTCCCAGCTTGATGTGCAGAGCCTGAAGTGTTGAAATCCCTAAGGTTACCTGCAACAACAAAAATATCCCGTTTGATGATCAGCAAAAACTCAGGTTTGGAAAACAAAACTGTAGTTGTGAAAAATTAGAAAACTGGAGGCCCATAATTGAAACCAAGAATTAACGAGTACTAAACAAATAATTACCAAAAGAGCAGCCATGCCAACAGTGCTACCAATCAAAGATCGGGTTGCAGGATGAATATCCAACTTTCTTGTAGCCAACCATAGGGCACCAATAGAAAATAAGGTTGTATTGACTGGCAAGAATACGGTGATCAAGCTGAATTTATGAAGAAAAATGTAAAACCATTTATTCAAATTTTGATTATCGTTACCGAAGTGGTAGTAATGGAAAATCATGAACCCAGTAAGATGTAGTCTTAGAACATCAAAATTACCTGCCTTGTTGATCTATTCTTAAACAAGTTGCGAATGAGTGGCTTCATATCAAAAATATCATCGGGAATCCATGTATCACCCATTTTTGGAAAAGCATTATAAACACAACCCTGAAAATTCAGTATGCAAGCATTAACTTAGGTTGTAGGCAGGTCAATCACACTATTTACTTGATCCTTAGGAAACATCATGAAAACAATTATAGCACTTACAGCATCATTATCCGCAACAAATGGTCCTGTGATAGAAGTGATTCCCACAATGAAACTGATAGGAAAGGCAAGTATTTTCACTTTTGCTGCCTCACGGACCCAAGCAACTGATTCAGCAGGTGGTTCAGACATAACAACAGAAAGACCAGTCCAAAAGAGGCCGCTGTAGATAACAAATGCAGAAGTAAGCTGAGCAGCAAGATGGTATGGGTTTACTCTTGGCTGAGCATATTCAGCGGGTGGCTCCTACAAGAGAGAAAATACTTTTATACAAACCAAAGGCCAAATACAAATTGCAAAATAGATAAAGGAAGAAAATACAGTGGAGTATTTCTTACCTTTAAACCACTTTTTACCATCCACAAACCAATAAAACCCTGGCCAGCACGATGTGCAAAAAGAGCAGAGAGTCTCGATCCTAGTTAAGGTAATGCATCCCTTATGAAGAAAATAATACAAGAATAGCAGAGCAAAAATGATACTCAGTCCCCTTCCCCACATACGATGTGCATATCCCATCCAATAAATGAATTTGAAATCTTCAATACTCATCCCTTTGTTTACACCATCAGAGATCAAAAACCAAGTAATCTGGAGTGTGCACATATGTTCAATGTGATTTTCAAATGCTTACTAGAAGAAACATATATAAATGCTACAAAGAAACCTGCAGTGTAGTTTGTACTTACCGTTTATATTCAGGTGATTGCTTATACTTCTCAAACTCCTGCAACCACTCCTCATCTGACATAGGAGGGAGGCCACCAGTGAATTTCCAATTGGTCATTGAAAGACCAGATCGTGTTAGTCGAGTAACACCACCAAGTACCACCATACTAAAAACCCATGCAGCAGAGCCAAAAAGCCATATCCCAACCATTTTCTGTGCACAAGGGCCCCCAGTTACCAGTAGCTTCAATCCCTCCTTATTTTCCACACATACAGACACAGCCATGGACGTGTTCCTCACAAATGGAGTATAATTACCCTATGAACAACATTCTGTTTTAGGTAATGTTTCATACACACATAAACATACATTCAAAAAGTGTAAACCATCAGCTTTCACTAAATTCAACAATTGATCTACCGACAATACAAAATGATAAACATCCTACACAATGACACTACCTTTAACAATACAAATGTGGCCATTCAAATAGATGTAGATTTCAAGCCAGTGTAGGTGAGAAGATATGTCTCAACCTATGGAAACATATAACCTTCAGAGTGGTAAGAATTTGAAGGTTTAAAAGGTGCAGGGAACCTTAAAAATAACTTCCAAGTCTTTCTACAGAGTTCAGCCGCAATATCTTCAAGTTTGAAAGTGACAATAAAGTGACCAGACCTTCAATTTGAAATATCATATATAGTAATCCCTTAGAGCAAATGCTCATTAGTTCCAAATTTTGGAAGCCATTTTCCAACAGAGTGAAAATCATGTTGCACAAATGGCTGCATTCTTTTACATAAAGATGTATCCTCCAAGAAATACAAATGATTCAATCTTATTAAAATCTATAAATTAAGTTTAGGACAGAGACACCACAACACCATTAACTAAAACAAATAGGCAACCAAGGAAATTTTTCATGATCCAAATACAAATCTTTCAACTGTTATTTAATGGTTTGAAAAGGAAAAGAAAAGATTTCGTAAAACCATGTTGAGTTTAATTAGTTCGATCAACAACACAGAATTTATCTTTCAAAACTAGTTTTCCTTAAGTCACTGAAGTGCACAGAAAAAACCTCCCATAAAGAGAGCTTAATAAATACATGCAGTTTGTTTAACTACCCCATATTGATGTGCAGGTTGTATGAGGTAAAAATTTTAGATAAACCTTGACTTTTTTCTTGAGGGAAAAAAGGGCATACCTATTCTAAATCCTGTGATTTGGCTTCAAGATGGGCAATGGTGGGTGTAGTCAAATTGGGACATGCCTCTACATATAAATCATGCAAACATGGCCAAGTTGGATGATAAGCTTCTGCATAGAACTTGCTGAGGTTAGTTCTCTGGTTCAACAAGTTTTCATTCACTTAACTAGGTAAGCATGATGCCATTTCCATCTCTTTCAAAGCATATTTTCTTCTGGTTTAACCTTCATGCTCCAATCCAATCTCTCACGATTGCTTCTTGCTGCAATACACTTCAAGCAAGGGACAATGTGAATTAGAGGTTAGAAACAAACTACTCATATCACAGTAACTGTGTGGAGTAAATATATATATATATATATATATAGAAGAAAGAGAATGGATAAAAATTACCCTGCAAGGAGCTAGAAAGGAAATGAAAGACTCCTTTGTTCATAACACACCAGATCTCTCATCTGTTGCTGTGTAAATCTATTTGATTGGCTTGTCTCTCTTATTTCTGAAAATCGATACACGATTTGCGTTACTTCTTCAAAAAGAGAATTAAAACTATGTTGTTGTGCTGTATGAATGAAACTTTCTCTTACGGTTTCCAATCCAAGTGACTGGCATACCAGATGAAATTGATCTTCTTCTGGCAAGTACATGAATCAGATCTGAAATCCAGTAAGAAAAAAATTCATGATTAAATCGAAACCATTCCAAAAACTATACTGTCACCATGCGCAAAAAATTCACTAATTTCCAACACTATATTGTCACCATGCACAAAAAATTCACTATTAAGTAAATTGGCACTGCACCTGAACTTTACATCAAGGTTCACAGTTTTCTCAAAGAAGCAGAAGTAGCAAACTGTCATAGTATTGGTCTTTGAAACCTTTAACTTATCATGCATCACACAGACAATTAACACCAAACATGCACACATTGATTAGGAAAATCACGAAAGAAACTGAAAATAGAGCCATGTATTATTGCCTAATTAACTAGAAGCCATGCCCCAGATTGGGGTGCTATTGACTCTCATTACTTTTCAATGGATGGAAGTAAGCTTTCTCGAACTTGACAAGAATTCCAGCAGTTAATCTCGATGGTGTATGCTGGAGGAAACTGTTCTATTGAAACATCTTCCTTCCTTATTTGTGGTTCCTGTACAACCAAGCACCAAATTATCAGGTTATAAGAAGCAACCAAAGATCTGAGAAAGTGTATGTTACCTTTACTTTGGCATGCACAGTTCCAATTTGGGAGACTGAAATTCTTGCAGTTATCTTGGGGCATATCTCCACACTCAACTTTTCAATTGTGATATCCTACTGAATTAAGTTGATGAAGCTTGGTAAGGCATCTTTTGTTAATTTCTCAAGTTGATCGAGCTATGGTGACAAGAAACATAACTTTTAATTCCTTACAGTTTTGAACATCAATACATGGCATACTTGGAAAGAATATAGGTTGGTGATGATCCTTCTTGAAGGTTTGATCCTCTGCATCATCGTCAACAATGATTTGCTCCAATGTTCCATAACAAAACCTGTAGATATATCTCAGCCTAAGGCAATATCCCACCTCTAGGTTGGTAAGATTTTGAAGACTTAAAAGATGCATAGGACCCTTTCAAATGACTTCAAGTTCTGATAGAGAACTCAAGCTCCGTATCTTCAAATTTGGGAGTGATAATGTAGTGGCAAGACCTTTGAAGTGAAATATCATTCGTACTGATCCACAATAGGCAATGTGTAATAGTTTCAAATGTTGCAAGCCACTTTTCATAAGAACAAAAAAAAAAAAAAAAAAAAAAAAAAACATATTGACAGAAAAGTAAAATGAGAAGATTAACCATATCGAATGGAGGAAAATGTTCACTTTTAAAATGCAATTGATCACCTTGTTACCTTTAGAAATTTCTAATCACCTTTGAATAGCAAGTTATAAGAAAAGAATTTTTACAAGACCAGGCACTATATCTTTGCTTTCACTATGAAAATTGAGAAACATAATGTGTGTCTTTAATTATTTATATACATATAAGACATACCAATCAGCTGCAACATATTATCTTCATGATGGCCTAATGTTTTAAAAAGGAACACCCAATTGATGAAGGAAACACCAGTTGACGAAAAGCATAGAACAAAACTTATTAGGTTGTTGAATATATAAAACTGAACTGTGAAAAAAGAAACTGGAAATAGAGACATATATAACCTGGTAGCAGGCATGATAGAGCTTCAGGTGGTGCTATTTGCTCTTTTCATTTTCCGACATATGGTGGCAACTTTTGTCGAACATCATTAGAGCTCCAGCAAAAAATATCTACTACATGTTGGTTGTGCGTACGCGGTGCCTGCACAATCAATTGAAGCACAAAACAAAAACATAATTATAAAGTTGGTTCCAGTGAATCGAAAATGCAACATATTATCTTCATGATAATAAAAGAAAAGAATTTTTACAAGACCGGGCACTATATCTTTGCTTTCACTATGAAAATTGAGAAACATAATGTGTGTCTTTAATTATTTATATACATATAAGACATACCAATCAGTTGCAACATATTATCTTCATGATGGCCTAATGTTTTAAAAAGGAACACCCAATTGATGAAGGAAACACCAGCTGACGAAAAGTATAGAACAAAACTTATTAGGTTGTTGACTATATAAAACCGAACCGTCAAAAGAGAAACTGGAAATAGAGACATATATAAGGTGTTAGCAGCCGTGATAGGGCTTAAGCTGGTGCTATTTACTCTTTTCATTTTCCAATATATCGTGGCAACTGTTGTCGAAGATCATCAGAGCTCACGCAATAAATGTCTACTACATGTTGGTTGTCTGCATGTGGTGCCTGCACAATCAATTGAAGCACAAAATAAAAAAATAATAATTATATAGTTCGTTCTAGTGAATTGAAAATAAATATTATGTGATAATAAATTGTACATGTTTAAGGTTTATGTAGAACACAACAACATCGTACCTCTGCTTGGGCATGCACTGCTCCATTTTCGTCTACTGAAAATCTTGTAGTTATCTTCGGACATCCGTATACCCACAACCTTGACAAAGATGGAAATATCAAGTGATAACTGGAAGGGCAGAAGTTGACGAGGCTTTCTAAACTGAGGAGCTTCAATTCCTTTAGTTGAGGGAGCACTGATTCTAATAGTTTGTCACCTCTCATGTCTGCGTCATCTTGCTGTCCAAATATTTCTTCTAATTAACGTAATAATATTAGGTTTAGGGATGTCAGTCGTTGAAGATCCAGTCGAGCTATGGTGACGGGAAATAGAGTCTTTAATTTGTCACAACTATCGACATTGATGGAAGAGAGATTTGGAAAGAGTGGAAGCTGGACATGATCCTCTCTATCATCTTCAACCATCACTTGCTCCAATTCCCCACATCCCCGAATATCAATCGTTTGCAATTGCAGCAGATTTCGAGCAAGACTTGACGACAAGAGATGTCTAAGCCTGGGGCAATCAGTCACATCTAGGTTTTGAAGATTTGGAAGGCCCAAAAGATGCGTGGGTCCCTTATACAAGCACTCCAGTTCTCCTAAAAGATGCAACTCTAACTTCTTCAAACTTGACAGAGAGAATTCCTGTTCAAGCTGAAATATCACCTCTACTCCCTCTACTCCGTCATAATCATTAATACTTAAATTTTCCAAATTTTCAAAGTTATTTGTCAACTGAGGCAGAACTCCTTTGCAAAACCCATCACTACTTGCCATGTCAAGAACTTGTAATGTCTTTTCTTAAAAAAAAAAAAAAAAAAAAAAAACGAATCTGTAAGATCCACAGAGTATCAAAATTTAATTTTATTGTTACAAAATTATTTAAATAAAATGAAGGTTTTATAGTATTTGTATAATTTAAACTAATTGTAGAGTAGTTAAAGAGAAATGAAACTTCCTCTTTGAATTGTTTGGGAGCCAAAACGTTAAAGATTGACATAGGGAAATAATAATAATAATAATATAATTGATCTCTGAAAACTAGTTATGTTTTAATATTTTCATTGTCTTTCACTTTTGTTAACTTTTTATCGATTTTGTAAGTCACGTATGGGACCTATTAAATAATACTTTATTTATTAAAATTATAGTTATCAAAACATATATATATGTGGGAATTATATTTATCTACTTATTTTTATTGACTAATATATTTTTCTCAGTATTAATAAAATATAGCTTTATTTTATGATAATGTGTTTCTTAATCAAGAAAAATCACCTACACGTTTAAAATTAACTTAAATTTTTTTATTAAAGAAAACTTTAATTTATTTTTTTAATAAAAAAGATAATATAAAAATTATATACTTTTATATTTTCAATAAAAAAAAACATTAATTTAAATTAAAATTTAAATACATACAATATTGCTTTTCCAATTTATTCTAACAATATTCTGTAAAATATATTTCCAAAACAACTAGAGCAATATATAACTTGTCCACTTCTTTTATTAATATAATATAATTTTTGTGTATCCTATCACCAAAAAAAAAAAAAAAACAGTTAGGACAATGTACCTTTTAATTAGAAAAATTAATACAAATTAAAATTTATAGAATAAAAAATGAGAAAAATATAAATTTGAAATACGTCACAAACATTATATTATCATTCTTGGAATATTATTGGTGACAATTGAAGGTGAATTTTAAAAAATATTGAACAACGAATAAAATTAGTACACATTTTGGTTAACTAGAGTTGATAGGATTAAAAACTCTAATTGTAAACTTCAAGGTACTAAATATCTTGATAGTATATGATGAATGAAAGTAAATTTAATATAATTTAATATTCTCCTCGAGAGAGACATAAAGATAAATAAAATACCTTAGCAATACTCTGCAGATTAGCTCCAAATTCAGCAGCTAAAGACGGAGACGGAGTCCACCTGAGACGTAACTCTTGTAGAACTGGCCAAGTTGAACTATAATTTTCTGAGCAAAAGCTGTTCAAGTTTTGTAGTCCCTCAAGTTCTAATATTCTTAACTTGGGGAGAAACACATCATTTCCACTTCCTGCAACCACATTATCCTCTGTTTCCTCTGCTTTTATTTCGACAATATGCTCCAAACTGTCACAATAGTATACCTTTAGTTGTTCTAGCTGCAACAAACTTCGAGCAAGGTTCAATGTGAAGACATATCTCAACTTGTTACAACCATTCACTTTAACAACTGTCAGACTTTGCAGGCTTACTTGCTGGGTGGGACCCTTCCATATATTCCTCAGATTTGGTAAATCAAACAGATCTAAACATGCTAAACTGGAAAGTAGAGAAGGATTTTCTTTGACATAGCATAACCCCTCCAGTTGAAACACATCTTTTAGCTTAACAGATCTATGGATGGTCACTTTTTTCAACTTTCGTAGTCTTTGAATTAACGACGTTGGAAATAAGCAACTTATTCTGTCACAATCCCCCACCTCAGAAAGACTGGTATTGCTACTTTCTGTGCTTTTCCCTTCAGCCTCCCATGCTTGAAAGCTATTATGAATATATAACTCTTCTAATCGAGATGAGCTTGGTATTACATTTACAGGAATCCTTTTCAAAACAAAACAATCTGTTATACTCAACATCCTTAATTTATTGAGCTCTCTTAGTTCTTCAGGCAATTCAACAGACTCACAACCATACAAAATAAGAATCTCAAGTTTGGCCAACATTTTCAACGAAGACATGTCTCTCAATTTGCAGTTGATCAACCATAATGTCACAAGTTTTGTTAATGATTGAAGTGAACTTAATGATAGATGAAACCCCTCAAGCCTTACAACTTTCAATGCTTTCATCTCTTCAAAAAATTCATTTGAAACGTCATCATCTCTATCCAATAACAAAATTTTTAACTTGGGACATACCAGTTGATTAGGAAACACCTCTATTTTGCTTTGCATCAAGGAGATTGCTGTGCATGGTTCTATGTCCTCCCCGTGCAGCGGCCACTCTGCCAATCTCATGCCAGCTTTAACTCTGAAAACATTTTCCTCCTTGGATGCTATCCATATGGCAACATCACGAACCAAATCATGCATTTTAACAAATCCTCTTCCAGCATCTAACAATAAACATGAATATTTGAGGTTATTAATTCTTACTTGTAATAGGCTTCTTGCATCCTCAATTGAGTCAACATCTGGAAACAAATCTAACCCCAGTCCAAAGTTTAGCAATTCCTCTAAATAAATTTCATAATCTTCAGGAAACAGTGAGCATAACAAGAAACAGAACTTTGTTTCTTCTCTTTCCAAATAATCATAACTCAATTTAAGACAAGCATAAACACGAACATAAGCACCTTCTACTTCTACTTGATCAAGTTTTGAATTTTTCAATTTACGATACACTTCTTTCCATTCGTCAACACCTTTATGTCTCAAGAGACTTCCAATAGTTACAATAGCTAAAGGCAAACCATTGCACTCTTTTAAAACTTTTTGTGCCACATCACTCAACACGGTGGAGTCATCGCCTACTCCCGCATGCTTTTTAAAGAGATCCATCCCTTCTTCTTGGTTGAGGACATCTAATCGAACTTTTTTCTGGCACATGGCAATACATACTCGTTCAACACGAGTATTTATAAGAATTTTACAGCCTGTATGCTCATCGCCAAAGGGAATTCCAATTGTTCTCAAATCAAGCTCCATCCATACATCATCTAAGATTAAGAGGATTTTATTTTCACTCTTCAATCTTAAAAATAACCGTTTTGCTCTTTCTGGCTCATATTTCTCCTCTAATTTCAAACGTAATGAGGATGCTATATGATCTTGAATTCTCATAATGTTTACATCCTGAGACACAGCGACTATAATAACCTCATCAAAAAGCTTTTGTTCTTTAGTAGCATTACCCACTGCCTTCGCCAAAGTTGTTTTACCTACGCCTCCCATCCCATACAACCCAACAATGCTCGTCTTATCATCTTTCAATGCCTTGATAATTCCATCGAAGGCAAATCTTGTAGACTCGAAAGTCATAAAATCTTTAGGTGCTAGAAATTCTATTCCTGGTAAAATAGCAGGATGAGAAATGTTGCTGAATTTGGCACCGTCTTGTAGCTTCAATAGTATGCTTGTCTGCTTTGCTGCTCTTCTACTTAACTTATACTTGCAACCCCAGTCAGAACACCATCCATTAAGGCGTGACTCATTTGCATTAATTTCTTCTTTCAAGCTTCGAACATCTACCAACACACTGCTTGCCTCCTCGAGCCAATTCTGTACATCTCCCTCAATCTCTTCAGCATTTCTTCTTGCTCTAGCAGCTTGGTTTCGCACACGGTCTTGTGCCAATCGCAAATTCTTATCTTCTTTTTCAAGTTCTTCAACAATACTTTCAAAACAAAATAAGTAACGACCTTGACGAAGGGTCGGTTCCACCAAATATTCCCCTGCCTTGGACAACATACGGACCAAAATAGTTGATACACAGTCCATCCTATTTACATCAAAAGCTTATTAGCATGTGTAACACGATATGATTTGGGCAAGTGAAATATAAAATTTATTATTTGAAAAGATTGGCAATCTTTGAATAAACATGGAACAAAAGCAGCTAGGAATCAAGAAAACTAAGATTTTCAATTATTTCTTAGGCTATTGAATAAGAACTTCGTATTGTCTCTTAATTGAAAACTATAAATTACTTAAAATGAATTAAATTAAAATAAATTTTAATTTCAATATGATTTGACCTTCTTAAGTAAAGTTGCGTAAGAAAAAGTTAGAACAAAATATAAAGGTCTTATAGGGTCATATAAAGCTTGAGATTGTGTTATGATATCAATAAGTCTACCCATAAAATTGTAAAATTGTACTAGTTTTTTTTTTTTTTTTTCAATTAACCAAGTAATTAGCATTCGAAAAACAAAACTTGTATCACCGGCACAAAAAATTAACCTTACAAATTAATAATAATAACTTAAAATTTAACAACAATTTAAATGATGGGAAAAAAATTAACAAATCAAAAACTAAACAATATAACTCAAAATTAGAATCCACCATAACTAATCATCTATTAAAATCGGAACAGAAAATTAACATTATATGAATAATAATTCATGCTGACCTTACTTTTCTTCAACAAGCTCTGCAAAATCTGCCGTGGATCACCTATGAAAATAAAGATGGGATGGAAGCAACAAACATATAAGACTTGTAAGGTTAAATATGTGGACCAAATTTAAAGTTACAAGATTTTTTTTCTCTCTCTCTTTTGCTTTTTTAAAGTTGGACCCCCCGTGAATTGCACAAATTTAAAGTTACAAGATTTTTTTCCTCTCTCTTTTGTTTTTTCAAGTGGGATCCTCTGTGTCTGCCATTACTTATTAAGACTTATTAGGATCATGGCAGAAAAGAAATCTTTGAACAATAAATTAGTTGGGACTTTACCTTAAAAATACTGTTATGGTTAAAGGTGTTTTCGTTGTCGTTTTGATAAGCTAAATTGCACAATTATGCGAGCATGACAATTAATAAAAAATTACCTCAAAGTTTTTAAAGATTATCTCGACTAGGACAATTTCCATGGCATTTAATGTTAAAAATAGCTGTCAGAAACATGCATCATTGTTTGCGTGTGAGACCCATGTGACCATGTCACCCCCACAATCAATAATTGAAAAGGACTCACAAGCAACGGTAAATAGGGGATGACTCGTCAACTCTTACGCCACCTATCTCGAACCATCAATTATTGTCCACCCTCCCACCAATTATGACCGACCACGCATGAACTGCGTCCCACTCCATGCCACCCATTAACGTACTAAAATTATATATATTACCGCTTTCTTTTCATATAATAAATATTTATGCATCTTTTCTAAACATAAGGTTTACTTGTCCAATCTCATGCTTTCAATTATTGTCCTCCCTTGCAGTCTCCCACCAATCACTCGGTCATTAATTATTGTCCTCCATCCCATCAACTATGGCAGACCACGTGAACTGTTTTCCACTCTATACCTAATTTAACTGGTTAGAGATGGGTTTCATGTCACATTGCTTACCAAGATTGCAATACTTTTATTAGACTTTAAAAAATATTCAATTACAATAATATTAAATCTCATCTCATCACCACATTCTCTGTATTCATCAGTCATACTGATTCTCAACAACTCTGTAATCATCAGTCATCAATTATTGCCCTTTATCCCATCAACTATGGCAAACCACGCGAACTGTTCCCCACCCTATGCCTAATTTAACTGGCTAGAAATTGGTGTCATGTCACCTTGCTTACCAAGATTGCAATACTTTTATTGAACTTTAAAAAATATCCAATTACAATAATATTAAATCTCATCTCATCACCATACTCTCTGTATTCATCAGTTATACTGATTCTCAACAACACTGTATTCATCAGTCATCAATTATTGTCCTCCATCCCATCAACTATGGCAAACCACATGAACTATTCCCCACCCTGTGCCTAATTTAACTGGCTAGAGATGGATGTCATGTCACCTTGCTTACCAAGATTGCAATACTTTTATTGAACTTTAAAAAATATCCAATTACAATAATATCAAATCTCATCTCATCACCACACTCTCTGTATTCATCAGTAATACTGATTCTCAACAATTCCGTATTCATCAGTCATCAATTATTGTCCTCCATCCCATCAATTATGGCAGACCACGCGAACTGTTCCTCACCCTGTGCCTAATTTAACTGGCTAGAGATAGGTGTCATGACACCTTGCTTACCAAGATTGCAATATTTTTATTGAACTTTAAAAAATATCCAATTACGATAATCTTAAATCTCATCTCATCACCACACTCTCTGTATTCATCAGTCATACTAATTCTCAACAACTCTGTATTCATCAGTCATCAATTATTGCCCTCCATCCCATCAACTATGGCAAACCACGCGAACTGTTCCCCACCCTATGCCTAATTTAACTGGCTAGAAATAGGTGTCATGTCACCTTGCTTACCAAGATTGCAATACTTTTATTGAACTTAAAAAAATATCCAATTACAATAATATTAAATCTCATCTCATCACCATACTCTCTGTATTCATCAGTCATACTAATTCTCAACAACATTATATTCATCAGTCATCAATTATTGTCCTCCATCCCATCAACTATGACAGACCACGTGAACTATTCCCCACCCTGTGCCTAATTTAACTGGCTAGAGATGGGTGTCATGTCACCTTGCTTACCAAGATTGCAATACTTTTATTGAACTTTAAAAAATATCCAATTACAATAATATCAAATCTCATATCATCACCACACTCTCTGTATTCATCAGTAATACTGATTCTCAACAATTCCGTATTCATCAGTCATCAATTATTGTCCTCCATCCCATCAATTATGGCAGACGACGTGAACTGTTCCTCACCCTATGCCTAATTTAACTGGTTAGAGATAGGTCTCATGACACCTTGCTTACCAAGATTGCAATATTTTTATTGAACTTTAAAAAATATCCAATTACAATAATATTAAATCTCATTTCATCACCACACTCTCTGTATTCATCAGTCATACTGATTCTCAACAACTCTGTATTCATTAGTCATCAATTATTGTCCTCCATCCCATCAACTATGGCAGACCACGCGAACTGTTCCCCACCCTGTGCCTAATTTAACTAGCTTGAGATGGGTGTCATGTCACCTTGCTTACCAAGATTGCAATACTTTTATTGAACTTTAAAAAATATCCAATTACAATAATATTAAATCTCATCTCATCACCACACTCTCTATATTCATCAGTCATATTGATTCTCAACAACTCTGTATTCATCAGTCATCAATTATTGTCCTCCATCCTATCAACTATGGCAGACCACACGAATTGTTCCCCACCCTATGCCTAATTTAACTGGCTAGATATAGGTGTCATGTCACCTTGCTTACCAAGATTGCAATACTTTTATTGAACTTTAAAAAATATCCAATTACAATAATATTAAATCTCATCTCATCACCACACTCTCTGTATTCATCAGTCATACTGATTCTCAACAACTCTGTATTCATCAGTCATCAATTATTGTCCTCCATCCCATCAACTATGGCAGACCACACGAACTGTTCCCCACCTTGTGCCTAATTTAACTTGCTAGAGATAGGTGTCATGTCACATTGCTTACCAAGATTGCAATACTTTTATTGAACTTTAAAAAATATCCAATTACAATAATATTAAATCTCATCTCATCACCACACTCTCTGTATTCATCAGTCATACTGGTTCTCAACAACTTTGTATTCATCAATCATCAATTATTGTCCTCCATCCCATCAACTATGACAGACCACGTGAACTGTTCCCCACCCTGTGCCTAATTTAACTGGCTAAAGATGGGTGTCATGTCACCTTGCTTACCAAGATTGCAATACTTTTATTGAACTTTAAAAAATATCCAATTACAATAATATTAAATCTCATCTCATCACCACACTCTCTGTATTCATCAGTCATACTGATTCTCAACAACTCTCTACGTTTGACGTTCTCAGCAAAATAAGTATTTAATGGTTCATCCACTTCTTTATCTTTTTGCTATAATGATATGTTTATATTTTATCGAGACCAAAATTTTCATTTCAATTTCAAATAAATTTTAAGGGTGTGAAATTCTACCCCTGTTTATCAATCCTCTTTCCTTTTTTTATATATAGTTAATAGAAATAGATCCCGAAATCTATTTTATGTATTATAAAAATATAAATTAAAAAATAATAATTATAAAAAGATAAGAACCAAAATGATAATTGCTCCAAAAACAACACATAATATGTGATCACAATTATTACAAACTCTAAAGAAAAAATTATAACCTTTAGCCTTCCTCAGAAAACAGGTGAAAAGTAAGCATAATGTGGATTCCAAATAAAGAATAATGTGGGTTCTAGAAAGCATAATGTGTATTCCAAATAAAGAATAATGTGGGTTCCAAAAGAAAAACATGGATTATATAAAAGTTGTTTCACCAAAAACAACTTGGGCATGACATTTCCCGGTATAAGGCGTACAATAACCAACATCTTGCACAAGGTCTTTGGACCCTCAATTTGGAAATTTGAGATAAAAAATAATATGAAAATTCAATAACCAATTTTGTATTTAGTTGCCTACCTAATCCTTCTCATAAATTTGAACCATGTTTTTTTGCCTCTTTTACATAGAAAGATGTAAGTTATTAGATAGTTTTTGCGATTTGAGGCAGGGATCTAAGAAGAGACATTGAAGGTTTTCGAAGAGTGTGATTAAGCAAGATCATGAGAGTTCAGAAGACTTAAAGCCTCAGCCTGATGTGCAGAGCCTAGCGAAAATGGCACATATGAGAGAAGTGTTGAAATCCCTAAAGGTTACCTGCAACAATGAAAATATCCCATTTGATGATCAGCAAAAAGGCAATGTTCTAGCTTCAGGTTTGGAATAACAAAACTGTAGTTATCAAAAAACTAGAAAATTGGAAACCCATGTTTGAAACCAAGAATTAACGAGTACTTAATAAATAATTACCTGAAGAGCGACCATGCCAACAGTGCTACCAATCGAAGATCGAATTGCAGCATGAATATCCAACTTTCTTGTAGCCAACCATACGGCACCAATAGAAAATAAGGTTGTAGTGGCGAGGATACAGTGATCAAGCTGAATTAATGAAGAAACATGTAAAACCACTGATTCAAATTTTGATTATTGTTATCAAAATGGTAGTGATGAAAAATCATGAAACTTAAGTACTTAAAATGGTAAGATGTAATCTTAGCACATCAAAATTACCAGCACTGTTGATGTATTCTCAAAGAAGTTGCGAATGAGTGGCTTCATATCAAAAATATCATCGGGAATCCACGTATCACCCATTTTCGGAAAAGTATTATAAGCACGACCCTGAAAATTCAGTATGCAAGCATTAACTTGGGTTGTAGACAGGACAATCACGCTATTTACTCGATCCTTGGGAAACACCAAATCTATCATGAAAACAATTATAGCACTTACAGCATCATTCCCTGCAACAAACGCTCCTGTGATAGCCGTAATTCCCACAATAAAACTGACAGGAAAGGCAAGCTTTTTCACTTTTGCTGCCCCACGAACCCAAGCAACTGATTCAGCAGGTGCTTCAGGCATAACAACATAAAGACCAGTCCAAAAGAGGCTGCTGTAGACAACAAATGCAGAAGTAAGATGAGCAGCAAGACAATATGGGCTTACTCTTGGCTGAGCATATTCAGCAGGTGGCTCCTACAAGAGAGAAACTACTTTTATAAGTTTTATACAAACCAGAGGCCAAAAACAAATTGCAAAATAGATGAAGGAAGAAAATACAGTGGAGTATTTCTTACCTCTAAACCACTTTTCACCATCCACCAACCAATAAAAACCTGGCCAGCACCAAGTGCGAAAAAAGCAGAGAGTCTCAATCCTAGTCCTAAGGTAACGCATCCCTAATGCAAAAAATACGAGAATGGCAGAGCACAAATGATACCCAGTCCCCTTCCCCACATACAGTGAGCATATTCCATCCAATAAATGAATTTGAAATCTTCAATACTCATCCCTTTGTTTACACTGTCAGAGATCAAAAACCAAGTTATTTGGGGTGTGTACATATGTTCAATGTGATTTTCAAATGCTTACTAGAAGAAAAATATATTAATGCTACAAAGAGACCTGCAGTGTAGTTTGTACTTACCGTTTATATTCAGGTGACTGCTTATACTTCTCAAACTCCTGCAACCACTCGTCATCTGACATAGTAGGGAGGCCACCAGTGAATTTCCAATCGGGCATTGAAAGAGCAGACTCTGTTAGTCAAGGAACACCACCAAGTACCACCACCATGCAGCAGAGCCAAAAAGCCATATCCCAACCATTTTCTGTGCACGAGGGCCCCCAGTTACCAGTAGCTTCAATCCCTCCTTATTTTCCACACCTACAGATGCAGCCATGGACATTTTCCTCACAGATGGAGTATAAGTACCCTATGAACAACATTCTGTTTTAGGTAAAGTTTCATACACACATAAACATACACTCAAAAAGTGTAAAACATCAGCCTTCACTAATTTCAAAGATCGATCTACCAACAATTCAAAATGATAAACATCCTACACAATGATACTACCTTTAACAATACTAATGTGGCCATTCAAATCCATTCGCAGCAGTAAATTCATTCTCCTTAAATTTCTAATTTCACAATGCAAACAAAGCAATTCTAATTCTACCACAAAAATATGCCTAAATGAATGAGCAAACTTTCCTCAAAGAAACCCAATAGCACAAAATACATCAAGTGATATAACAAATTAAGTTTCGGGTAAACCAAACGTTATTGAAAATCATATCCAAACATAACCATATGATTACTTAATATCATTGTTCAAGTAAAAAAAGTAACCAACCCAAAAATCATTTGAAGCTGGAAACTAACTAGATCACAATTCAAAAGACAAAATTTTTCTTCTAAGATCACAACAACAAAGCAAAAATGGGAATACCCTGAAAGCGAAATTGAATCCCCATATAGGAAAACAGAGTTAAAAAGGAAATGGAGGACCTTGAAGAGAGATCTGAAGCCATAAAAGGAGGTTCTCGCAGCTGCAGATGATCCTGACGATGAAGAAGAAGAAGAAGAAGAAGAAGAGATGACTCCATCAGAAGCTGTTTCCTTCAAGTTGGATGAAATGTAATTCAAGTGAGCTTTGTTCCTCTCTAGAATCGATCCAATCACACTGCTTCGAAACATTTTTGTCTGCTCTGCTCTCTCTCTCTCTCTCCCTCTCTCTCTCTCACACTGGGTTTAGTTGGGGTATTTTGAGAAGGAAGAAAAATATTGACCACAGAAAAACTTAAAACCTTAAACTAACCAAACTAGCAGTGTAATGATGTTATTAGCCTCACACGAAATCCAGTTTTGAATGCAAAAATTAAACCACGCGACATATCAGAAGATCTAATTTTCTCTTAGGCATTTCATTAGACACTTGCGTGCCAATCAAAATACTCCAACTCCTGGGGTAATTAACACGCATATAATACAGGATTAAACTTTTTTGTCTTCTCTGTTTTATTACAAGCAAGGGTAGATCAGTATTTTGATTCTTAATATTGGTTAGGTTTGGGATTTAAGTCTTTTGCTGGCTATGTGCCTGGTTGATGAGTAACAGAATACTATAAGAAGAGAACTGATTGCAGTGTGTTTGAAACTGTTTTTAAAATGATGTATTTTAAAACAATTTTTAAAAACAGAAAATATGTTTTAAAAATACAATATGGTATTTGGTGCTGTTTTGTAAAATGAGTAAAATAGTTGTTTGAAAGGAAAAATAATGATTTGTTTTAAAAATATGTTTTGAAAATGATGAAAAATATAAAAAGTTGTTTTTCATTTTTTAGATATAATTTTTAAAAATGTGTTTTCCATTTTCAAAAGCACATTTTACAAAATAGCTAACCAAACATTCTCAACCAATTTTTTGTTTTTTGAAAAATGAAAAACCATTTCCAAAAAGGGATCCAAATAATACCATTTTTTTAAAATATTATATACAATGGAGCAACTTGACTCACAACCTGAAATTTGGGACATTGTCAAGTTATTAGGTGGTATTATTTAACAAACAATTCAGATATTAAGACAAACTAAATGATTGACTAACGTAAATTGTGCTATATGAAATATAATTTATGGGTATATTCCATACTTATTAAGCGATGATTACATATTTTAACTATGAAAGTACTAGCCGCTCCAGAAAGATACTGACCATTTTACAACTGCAACATTAATTAGTTATTCTTAAAAGATGTTTGCAGAAATAAAAGCTAACACAGAATCAGCTATTAACCACAACACCGTTAACTAAAACAAATAGACAATGAAGGAAATTTTTCATGATCCAAATACAAACCTTTCAACTGTTATATATTGGTTTAAAAAGGAAAGGAAAAGATTTCATAAAACTATGTTGAGTTTAATTAGTTCAATCAACAACATAGAATTTATCTTTCGAAATTAGTTTTCCTTAAGTGAAGTCACTGAAGTGCACTACCAAAACCTCCCACAATGAGAGCTCAATAAATACATATTGCAATTTGTTTAACTGCCCCATATTGACGTGTAGGTTGTATGACGTAAAAATGTAAGATAAACTTTGACTATTTTCTTTAAGGAAAAAAGGCATACCTGTTCTAAATCCTGCGATTTGGGTTCAAGACGGGCAATGTGGGTGTAGTCAAATTGGGACATGCCTCTAGATATAAATGAATTTGAAATCTTCAATACTCATCCCTTTGTTTACACTGTCAGAGATCAAAAAACAAGTAATTTGGAGTGTGCACATATGTTCAATGTGATTTTCAAATGCTTACTAGAAAAGACATATATAAATGCTACAAAGAGACCTGCAATGTAGTTTGTACTTACCATTTATATTCAGGTGACTGCTTATACTTCTCAAACTCCTGCAACCACTCCTCAACTGACATAGGAGGAAGGCCACCAGTGAATTTCCAATTGGTCATTGAAAGACCAGATCGTGTTAGTTGAGTAACACCATCAAGTACCACCATACTAAAAACCCATGCAGCAGAGCCAAAAAGCCATATCCCAACCATTTTCTGTGCATGAGGGCCCCCAGTTACCAGTAGCTTCAATCCCTCCTTATTTTCCACACCTACAGACGCAGCCATGGACATGTTCCTCACAGATGGTGTACAATTACCCTATGAACAACATTCTGTTTTAGGTAAAGTTTCATACAGACATACACACATAAACACACACTCACTCAAAAATTGTAAAACATCAGCTTTCACTAAATTCAAAGATCGATTGACCGACAATTCCAAATCATAAACATCCAACACAAAGATGCTACCTTTAACAATACTAATGTGGCCATTCAAATTCATTCGCGGAAGTAAATTCAATCTCCATAAATTTCTAATTTCACAATGCAAACAAAGCGATTGTAATTCTACCACAAAAATATGCCTAAATGAAGGAACAAACTTTCCTCAAAGATACCCAGTAACACAAAATAGATCAAGTGGTATAACAAATTAAGTTTTGTATAAACCAAACGTTATTGAAAATCATATTCAAACATAACCATATGATTACTTAATATCATTCTTCAAGTAAAAAAAATAACCAACCCAAAAATCATTTGAAGCTGGAAACTAACTTGATCACAATTCAAAAGACATAATTTTTCTTATATGATCACAACAATAAAGCAACAATGGGAATACCCAGAAAGCGAAATTGAATCCCCATATAGGAAAACAGAGTTAAAAAGGAAATGGAAAACCTTGAAGAGAGAACTGAAGCCATAAAAGGACGTTCTTGCAGCTGCAGATGATCCTGATGAAGAAGAAGAAGAAGAAGAAGAAGAAGAAATGACTCTACGAGAAGCTATTTCCTTCAAGTTGGATGAAATGTAATTCAAGTGAGCTTTGTTCCTCTTTACAATCGATCCAATCACTCTGCTTCGAAACATTTTGTCTGCTCTACTCTGCTCTCTCTCTCTCACACACACAAACACTGGGTTTAGTTGGGGATGTTGAGAAGGAAGAAAAATATTGACCACAGAAAAATTTAAAACTTTAAACTAACCAAACTAGCAGTGTAATGACGTTATTAGCCTCACACGAAGTCCGGTTTTGAAGGCAAAAATTAAACCACGTGACATATTTGAAAATCGAATTTTCTGTTAGACATTTCATCGGACACTTGCGTGCAAATCAAACTACTCCAACTCCTGAGGTAATTAATACGCATATAAATACAGGATTGCACGGTTTTTCTTCTCGGTTTTATTACAAGCAAGGGTAGATCGGTATTTTGATTCTTAATGTTGGTTAGGTTTGGGATTTAAGTCTTTTGCTGGCTATGTGTCTGGTTGATGAGTAACAGAAGAGAACTGTATTTCGAATAAAAAAAAAAAAGAAAGAATACTATAAGAAGAGAACTGATTGCAACGTGATTGAAACCCTTTTTAAAATGATTTTTTTTAAAAAAAAAAACTACTTTTAAAAGCGAATAAGATATTTTAAAAATATAGCATGGTGTTTCGTATTGTTTTTTATAATAAATAAATTAGTTATTTGAAAAAAAAGATAATGATTTATCTTAAAAATATGATTTGAAAATTGTGAAAAAACATAAAAAATTATTTTCCACTTTTTAATTATCATTTTCATTTATGTGTTTTCTTTTTTTTTTAAAAGAAAAAACATTTTACAAAATAGCAAATAACCAATTTTTTGTTTTTTAAAATGAAAAATTATTTTCAAAAAGGGATCCAAATAATACCATTTTTTTAAAAGAATATTAAATACAATGGAGCAACTTGACTCAAAAGCTGAAATTTGGGACGTTGTCAAGTTATCAGGCGGTATTATTTAACAAACAAATCAGATATTTAGACAAACTAAATGATTGACTAACGTAAATTGTGCTATATGAAATATAATTTATGGATATATTCCACATTTTTTATACAATTATTACATATTTTAACCATGAAAGTACTTGCAGCTCTAGAAAGACACTAAACATTTTACAATTGCAACATTAATTAGTTATTCCTAAAAGGAAGTTACAAAAATAAAAGCTAACACAGAATTAACTGTTACCATATCACCATTAACTAAACAAATAGGCCACAAAGAAAATTTTTCATGATCCAAAGACAAAGCTTTCAACTGTTATTGAATGTTTTGAAAAGAAAAGAAAACGATTTTGTAAAACTATGTTTGAGTTTAATTAGTTCAATCAACAACATCGAATTTATCTTTTGAAGCTTGTTTTCCTCAAGTAAAGTAACCGAAGTGCACAGAAAAAACCTCCCACAATAAGAGCTCAATAAATACCTGTAGTTTGTTTAACTACCCCATATTGATGTATAGGTTGTATGAGGTAAAATTTTTGATAAACTTTGGCTTTTTTCTTGATGGAAAAAAGGCCTACCTGTTGTAAATCCTGTAACTTGGCTTCAAGATGGGCAAGGTGGGTGTAGTCAAATTGGAACATGCCTCTAGATATAAATCATGCAAACATGGCCGAGTTGGATGGTAAGTTTCTGCATAGAATCTGCTGAGGTTGGTTATCAGGTCCAACAAGTTTCCATTCACTTAACTTGATAAGAATGATGCCATTTCCATCTCTTGCAAAGCATATGTTCTTATGGTTTAATTGTTTAACATTCATGCTCCAATCCAATCTCTCACAATTGCTGCCAGCTGCAATACACTTCAAGCAAAGGACAATGTGAATTAAAGGTTAGAAACAAACTACTCATATCATTGCATGCGATAAATATACGGTAACTGTATCCATACAGTTACTATGTGGAGTCTATATATATATATATATGTATGTATGTATACATGTATAGAAGAAAGCGCAAGGATAAAAATTAACCTGTGTGGAGCTAGATAGGAAATGAAAGACTCTTTTGTTTATAACCCACTTGATCTCTCATCCGTTGCTATGTAAAACTATTTGATCGGCTTGTCTTTCTTATTTCCAGAAATTGATACACAAATTGTGTTACTTCTTAAAAAAAGAATGAAAGTTGTGATGTTGTGCTGTATGAATGAAACTTTCTCTTATGGTTTCCAATCCAAGTGACTGGTGTACCGTATGAAATTGATCTTCTTCTGGCAAGTAAATAAATCAGTTTTGAAATCTAGTAAGTTAAAAATTCACAATTAAAACTAAACATTCCAAAAACTATAATGTATAGGTAAATCGATACTGCACCTGAACTTTACATCAAGGTTCATCGAGGTTTTCTCAAAGAAGTAGAGGTAGCAAATGGTCATAGAATTGCTCTTTGAAACCTTTAATTTAACTACAGTATCATGCATCGCACAGACAATTCACTCCAAACATGCATACATTGATTAGGAATCAGGAAAGAAACTAAAAATAGAGCCATGTATTATTACCTGATTAACTAGAAGCCATATATGCCCTAGATTGGAGTGCTACTGACTCTCATTAGTTTTCCATGGATGGCAGTAAGCTTTCTCGAACTTGACAAGATTTCCAGCAGTTAATCTCCAGCGTACGCTGGAGAGAACTTTTTTTTGGAAACCTCTTCCTTGCCTATTTGTGGTTCTTGCACAACCAAGCACCAAATTATCAAGTTATAAGAAGTAACCATAGATCTGAGAAAGTGTGTGTTACCTTTACCTTGGTATGCACAATTCCAATTTGGGAGACTGAAATTCTTGCAGTTATCTCTTGGGGCAAATCTCCACACTCAACTTTTAAAACACAAAAATACATTGTGATATCCTACTGAATTGAGTTGATAAAGCTTGGTAAGGCATCTATCGTTAATTTCTCAAGTTGATCGAGCTATGGTGACAAGAAACATAACTTTTAATTCCTTACAGTTTTGAACATCAATGCATGACAGACTTGGAAATAACATAGTTTAGAGATAATCCTTATGGAAGGTTCGATTCTCTGCATCATCCTCAACAATGATTTGCTCCATTGTTCCATAACAAAACGTGTAGATATATCTTAGCCAAAGGCAATATTCCACCTCTAGGTTGGTAAGATTTTGAAGACTTAAGATGTATCTTTCAAATGACTTCAAGTTCTTATAGAGAACTCAAGATCAGTATTGAAAGGAGAAGATTAATCATATTGAAAGGAGGAAAATGTTCATTTTTAAATGCAATTGATCACCTTGTTATCTTTAGAAATTTGAAATTTTCTAATTACATTTGAATAGAAAGTTATAAGAAAAGAATTTACAAAATCGAGCGCTATACCTTTGCTTTCACTATGAAAATTTTGAAGGAAGGCAAGACAAGAAAGAAAATTTGATTAATTCAGAGGAAAGCATGAATATTGCATGTATTTCGAGTTGAATTTAATTTAAACTTCCCAAAACAAAAATTTTGACTGGAATTAACTATATAACCTTCTTAGATTCAATTTATTAAAAAAAGGAAAACAAAAAACCAAAAACCAAAAAAAAGAGGTCATCTTCCATACCATTAGCTAACGTTTATTTCTTAATTCATAAACTTAAATTATTAGCAGAGGAAGAAGATCACATGGGTTGTCTATCCAAACTCAAAAACAATGTCAGAATCAAATAATGAAGTTAAAAGAGATACAATAAGAGATTGTACCCACATGGGGCACTATCATCCTTTGAATTGCACTCAATGCATGACCTTGTATGGCTTTAAATCTTTGTGAAATTTCTTCAGTTGGCTACGAGCATGCGCAAAAAATTCACTAATTTCCAACACTATATTGCCACCATGCGCAAAAAATTCACTAATAAGTAAATTGGTACTACACCTGAGCTTTACATCAAGGTTCATGGTTTTCTCAAAGAAGCAGAAGTAGCAAACGGTCATAGTATTGGTCTTTAAAACCTCTAACTTATCATGCATCGCACAGACAATTAACACCAAACATGCACACATTGCTTAGGAAAATCAGGAAAGAAACTGAAAATAGAGTCATGTATTATTGCCTGATTAACTAGAAGCCATGCCCCAGATTGGGGTGCTATTGACTCTCATTAGTTTTCAATGGACGGAAGTTAGCTTTCTTGAACCTGACAAGAATTCCAGCAGTAAATCTCTATGGTGTATGCTGGAGGAAACTGTTCTATGGAAACATCTTCCTTCCCTCTTTGTGGTTCCTGTACGACTAAGCACCAAATTATCAGGTTATAAGAAGCAACCAAAGATCTGAGAAAGTGTATGTTACCTTTACTTCAGCATGCATAGTTCTAGCTTGGGAGACTAAAATTCTTGTAGTTATCTTGAGGCATATCTCCACACTAAACTTTTCAATTGTGATATCCTACTGAATTAAGTTGATGAAGCTTGGTAAGGCATCTTTTGTTAATTTCTCAAGTTGATCGAGCTATGGTGACAAGAAACATAACTTTTAATTCCTTACAGTTTTGAACATCAATACATGGCATACTTGGAAAGAATATAGGTTGGAAATGATCCTAATTAAAGGTTTGATCCTCTACATCATCATGAACAATGATTTGCTCCAATGTTCCATAACAAAATGCGTAGATATATCTCAGCCTATGGCAATATACCACCTCTAGGTTGGTAAGATTCTGAAGACTTAAAAGATGCATAGGATCCTTTCAAATGACTTCAAGTTTTGATAGAGAACTCAAGCTCAGTATCTTCAAATTTGGGAGTGATAATGTAGTGGCAAGACCTTCGAAGTGCAATATCATTTGTACTGATCCACAATAGGCAATGTGTAATAGTTTCAAATGTAAGCCACTTTTCATAAGAACAAACAAAAAAAAAAAAAAACCACATTGAAAGAAAAGTAAAATGAGAAGATTAACCATATCGAATGGAGGAAAATGTTCACTTTTAAAATGCAATTGATCACCTTGTTACCTTTAGAAATTTCTAATCACCTTTGAATAGCAAGTTATAAGAAAAGAATTTTTACAAGACCGGGCGCTATATCTTTGCTTTCACTATGAAAATTGAGAAACATAATGTGTGTCTTTAATTATATATATACATATAAGACATACCAATCAGCTGCAACATATTATCTTCATGATGGCCTAATGTTTTAAAAAGGAACACCCAATTGATGAAGGAAACACCAGCTGACGAAAAGCATAGAACAAAACTTATTAGGTTGTTGAATATATAAAACCGAACCGTCAAAAGAGAAACTGGAAATAGAGACATATATAAGGTGGTAGCAGCCATGATAGAGCTTAAGGTGGTGCTATTTACTCTGTTCATTTTCCAATATATGGTGGCAACATTTGTCGAAGCGCATCACAGCCCCAGCAATTAATATCTACTACATGTTGGTTGTGTGTGCGCGGTGCCTGCACAATCAATTGAAGCACAAAATAAAAACATAATTATAGTTCATTCTAGTGAATTGAAAAGTGATAATGCACTGTATATGTTTAAGGTTTATATAGAACACAGCAACATCGTACCTCTGCTTGGGCATGCACTGCTCCATTTTCGTCTACTGAAAATCTTGTAGTTATCTTCCGACATCCGTATACCAACAACCGTGACAAAGATGGAAATATCAAGTGATAACCGGAAGGCCAGAAGTTGACGAGGCTTTCTAATCTGACAAGCCTCAATTCCTTAAGTTGAGGGAGCACTAATTCTAATTATGTGTCACCTGTCTTGTCTGCTTCATCTCTCTGTCCAAATATTTCTTCTAATTGAAATGAATAATCTACTGTTAGGTATTTTTAATATTTCTTATTGTGGGCTTACATATTAAATAACAATTATATTGTATGCTATCAATTTTAATAGGGCCAAATAAGTGATCTATTAATTGGACTCTACAAATATCCATTGGGTATGGGCTTAAGTGTGTAGAAATCTAATACTAATAGAATTAGGGTTAATGGGAACCTAATTAGGTTAGTATATAAAGAATACTATAAAGGGTTATGGTCCCCAAGTCAAATCAAGATACATTATATTTTGCTCTCTTTCTTCTTCCCCATTCAAGAAGAAAAATATAAAGCTTACTAAGGTGATTTGGCTGTGGAAGACTCAATCCTTCTCAAATTTATCAATATGGATTCAGGTATGTTTTTTCTATAACAATTCTTAATGATTTAATGTGAGTTTTCATATTTTAGTATAGACTTATACCTATTAAAGTTATTCAAACAAGTGGTATCAGAGCCAACTCATATTGAATCATTGAGAAATTGATTTGGTTATTATTGTTGTCATGGAAGCATGATGAAAAATATATTTGTATATATTGGATGCTGGTGATTTTTATTATTATTATTATTATAAAATATACGGCTAACTCATGAATTCAGCCTACGTATCCTAATTTATGTCAAATATCTTCAGTTTATTTTTTATTTTTTTGCGCTTTTCAACGCTATGGTGAATGTCTTCTGCGTTGGTTACAGCCATTAAAAGGAAGTATCACTTGTCTTCTTATGTGCATACACTGTGTTTTTGGATGCATATCTTGACAAAATTGTAGTAGAAAAATATTATGATGTTTGACTTTTATATGCTTTAGTTTTGTGGAATAAAATAAAGAAATAAAAGAAACTCACTCACTTGTGTGCAAAAGGATGACAGTGGCGTGAATTGCTTGCAATTTGTGTTTATTTATTTATTTTTTTGTTTATGAGAGTAGCCGCAAATCATGACTTTTTGGTTTTTTTGTTTTTGGCTTGCAATTTGAATGTTGAATTGCAATTTGAATGCGGTTGACTTTGGTGGCTTTTGAATTGCTTTTGTTTGCGGTGAATTCGGTTTCTGTTTTGACAATGTAATGTAGTTTCTTTAGTCAAATAAAAATAAAAATAAATATGATATTTCAAAATAAATTGAATTGAAATTATATGTTACCAAAGTAACCTCTATAATGTAAATTTATTTATTTTGGAATATTAAGATATGTATGTCTATTATTTATGCAAATAATGACCGACCCAAAGGAAGATTGTTATTTGGCCAAATAATAGGTATACTTGTAGTAATAAATATGTGACGATTATTAGGTTTTCCATGTGAGCAATAAATCGGTCCAGAAAAAGGTTTATTGCTTGACCGGATTAATTATCAATATTTGATTACTGCACGGAGAGTACCACTTACAGTTGATATTTCTGTCCAAAGACTAAATGTCAATGTTGTGCTAGGTATCTTGTTTTAGGGCCCACCATTATGGGAATTATTTAAGCATGTCATGAATATATTAATTAATTAATTATTCTTGTATTATGACATGATTATTGATTATGAGCTTGTATTTAATTTTGTTCTCGATTCAGTTACTACTTCTGCTTCAACAATATCTGCTAATATAAATTCCATTCCTGTGCTTAATGGCACGAACTTCAAGAATTGGAAAGAGAACGTTATGATTGTTCTCGGTTGCATGGATCTTGACCTTGCGCTTCGGGAAGAACGGCCTGCAACTCTTAATGAAAATAGTTCTGCCGATGAAAAGGCGAACATGGAGAAGTGGGACCGTTCTAATCACATGTGTCTTATGATCATGAAACGTTCCATTCCAAAAACCTTTAAGGGCTCTATATCCGAAGAGGAAAAGAAGCTGCAGTTAAGGCATCACAGCATAAGGTGCAAAAGAAACAGGATGAGGAGTTTACTTGTTACTTTTGCAAGAAAGCTGTACACATGAAGAAAGAATGTCCCAAGTACGCCAATTGGCGTGTCAAGAAAGGTATGCTTCTCAATTTGGTTTGTTCTGAAATTAATTTAACTTCTGTACCTAAACACACTTGGTGGATAGATTCTGGTGCTACTACTCATATAAGTGTGTCTATGCAGGGTTGCCTGTGGAGCCGAATGCCAAGTGATGCTGAAAGATTCATCTATGTGGGCGATGACAAAACAGTTGCAGTAGAGGCTATAGGAACTTTTAGGTTATTATTAAAGACTGGTCAGTTTTTGAATTTGGAAGAGACTTATGTAGTGCCGTCATTTAGACGGAATTTGGTTTCAGTTTCTATTTTGGACAAATTTGGTTATTCTTGTTCATTGGAAATAATAAATTTAGTCTTTTTCAAGATTCAAATCTTATTGGTACTGGTTTTTTGTCTTTGCATGATAACCTATATTTATTGGATACAATTGCCTCAATTAATGAAACCTTGCATACAAATTCACGAGGTACAAAACGAAAATTAACTGACAGGGATTCCGCCACACTATGGCACAAACGTTTAGGTCATATCTCTAAACAGAGAATTCAAAGACTTGTGTCTGATGGAATTCTTGATTCCCTTGATTTAACAGATTTTCAAGTCTGTATTGAGTGTATAAAAGGGAAACAGACAAACATTAGAAGATTAGGTGCCAACAGGTGTTCTGATGTCTTAGAACTAATACATACTGATATTTGTGGACCATTTCCTACAGCCTCTTGGAATGGTCAACAGTATTTTATTACGTTCATAGACGATTATTCAAGATATGGGTACCTATATTTGATACATGAGAAGTCTCAATCCCTGGATGTATTTAAGGCTTTCAAAGCTGAAGTTGAAAATCAACTTGGCAAGAAAATTAAAGCTGTCAAATCTGACCGTGGTGGTGAATACTATGGTAGATATGATGGATCCGGTGAACAACGTCCAGGACCTTTTGCGAAATTCCTAGAAGAATGCGGCATCGTCCCGCAATACACAATGCCAGGCAAACCTAGCATGAATGGTGTTGCTGAGAGACGAAATAGAACGCTTAACAACATGGTAAGAAGTATGATAAATCATTCTTCTTTACCAGAATCCCTCTGGGGAGAAGCACTAAAGACTGCAGTATATATCCTCAATAGGGTTCCAAGCAAAGCGGTAGCTAAAACCCCTTATGAATTATGGACAGGCAGGAAGCCTGGTATTAAGCATGTACACATTTGGGGTTGTCCAGCTGAGGCAAGGCCTTACAGGCCTAATGAAAAGAAACTGGACTCAAGAACTATAAGTTGCTACTTTGTTGGGTACTCTGAACGGTCAAGGGGTTTTAAGTTCTACGATCCCACTACTAGAACATTTTTTGAGACGGGAAATGCAAGATTTCTTGAGGAAGTTGAGTTTGTAGGGGGAGATAAGGTTAAAGACATTGTCTTTGAAGAGGAATTTATTTCTCTTCCTACTATTGCTTTTGATAATGATCAGGCTTTTATTCCTAACATTATTCAAAATGCAAATCCAGAATATCAAGACAATGTAGAAGAGCTCTCTGTGCAAAGATGAAGAAATTATACCTGTAGTGCAAACTCAACAACCTCAAGAGAATATGTCATTAAGACGATCCCCTAGAGAAAGGAGAAGTGCGATTCCAGATGATTATATTGTTTTTCTCCAAGAACATGAGGTTGATATAGGCATGGTGGAAGATGATCCAATCAACTTCCATCAAGCCAAACAAAGTTCTAATTCTCAAAAGTGGATTAATGCCATGAATGATGAGATGAAATCCATGAAGGACAATGACGTTTGGGATCTCGTTGAATTGCCTGAAGGTGCGAAACCCATTGGTTGCAAATGGATATTTAAGACCAAACGGGATTCAAAAGGCAATGTTGAGAGATATAAAGCTCGTCTAGTTGCTAAGGGTTTCACTCAAAAGGAAGGCATTGATTATAAAGAGACTTTCTCTCCGGTTTCAACGAAAGACTCTTTTAGGATCATAATGGCACTTGTGACTCATTTTGATTTGGAGCTACATCAAATGGATGTAAAGACAGCGTTTCTCAATGGTGACATTGATGAAACAATATATATGATGCAACCAAAAAACTTTGTATCCGGTGACCCAAAGAAAATGGTTTGCAAACTAAAGAAATCCATCTACGGTCTCAAACAGGCTTCCCATCAATGGTATCACAAATTTCATCAAGTTATTATCTCGTATGGGTTTGAGGTAAATAAGGTTGAAGATTGTGTATATCATAAGTTCAGTGGGAGTAAGTATATATTTCTGGTGTTATATGTCGATGACATACTGCTTGCTAGCAGCGATATAGGCTTATTGCACGAAACCAAGAGATTTCTGACAAAGAATTTTGAGATGAAAGATCTTGGGGACGCCTCTTTTGTATTAGGCATACAGATACATCGAGATCAAACTCGAGGTATCCTTGGATTATCGCAAAAGAGCTATATCGAAAGAGTTCTTGATAGATTCGGCATGAAAAGTTGTGCACCAGGAGATACCCCTGTAGCTAAAGGAGACAAGTTCAGTCTCAATCAATGTCCTAAGAATGAGTTAGAACAAAAAGAAATGCAAAAGATTCCTTATGCGTCAGCTGTAGGAAGTCTAATGTATGCTCAAGTATGCACGCTTCCGGATATTGCGTTCATAGTGGGAATGTTAGGCAGATATTTAAGTAACCCAGGGATGGATCATTAGAAAGCAGCCAAACGGGTTATGCGTTATTTACAGAGAACAAAAGATCACATGCTCACTTATCGGAGATCAGATCATTTAGAGATCATTGGACATTCTGATTCTGATTTTGCTGGATGCCAAGACAGTAAAAGATCCACGTCAAGCTATATTTACCTGCTAGCTGGAGGAGCTATTTCTTGGAAGAGTGCTAAGCAAACACTCATAGCTTCTTCCACTATGGCAGCTGAGTTCATAGCCTGTTTTGAGGCATCCAATCATGGAATATGGCTGCGAAATTTTGTCACAGGGCTGCGAGTTGTGGATAGTATAGAAAGACCATTAAAGATATATTGTGACAATAATTCGGCTGTGCTATATTCTAATAACAACAGAAGCTCTACGAAGTCCAAGCACATAGACATCAAGTTTCTCGTTGTTAAAGAAAGAGTTCAAAGTAATCAGGTGTCTATAGAACACATTGGGACAAACTCCATGATTGCGGAGCCGCTTACTAAGGGATTACCACCCAAAGTCTTTCATGAGCACACTGCTCATATGAGTGTTATTTTAGTTGATGATGTGCATGTTTAGTGGGAGTTGATATTTTATGTTTTTTGTTATGGATATATTTATTTTCTGCAGAATAAAGTATATGGTTTATTTATAAACTCTGAATATTATTTGTGTTTGATCTCACTAAAGATTAAAGTAGGACCAGTTGGAAATAGACATGTTTAAGATCACATTGCATGTAATTTCCATGCTGCACATCCATACTCGATCTATGTCATTGAATATATTGGTATGGTGACCATTGATGGGTCTAGTTACGAATATATGTAACAAAGGTCGCTTTGATCTCATACTAATATAGTAGATGGACCAGATTGTAACTAAGGGGATATTACAGAACAGATAGCTTTTCAGTGCGCACTCAAGACTATGGATAATATAATTGTTTCAGGAAATATATGTAGCCCAAGTGGGAGATTGTTAGGTATTTTTAATATTTCTTATTGTGGGCTTACATATTAAATAACAATTCTATTGTATGCTATCAATTTTAATAAGGCCAAATAAGTGATCTATTAATTGGACTCTACAAATATCCATTGGGTATGGGCTTAAGTGTGTAGAAACCTAATACTAATAGAATTAGGGTTAATGGGAACCTAATTAGGTTAGTATATAAAGAATACTATAAAGGGTTATGGTCCTCAAGTCAAATCAAGATACATTATATTTTGCTCTCTTTCTTCTTCCCCATTCAAGAAGAAAAATATAAAGCTTACTAAGGTGATTTGGCTGTGGAAGACTCAATCCTTCTCAAATTTATCAATATGGATTCAGGTATGTTTTTTCTATAACAATTCTTAATGATTTAATGTGAGTTTTCATATTTTAGTATAGGCTTATACCTATTAAAGTTATTCCAACATCTACATGTAGGAATGTCAGTTGTTGAAGATCTAGTCGAGCACGGGAAATAGAGTTTTTAATTGGTCACAACCATCGACAAAGATGGAAGAGAGATTTGGAAAGAGAGGAAGCTGGACATGATCCTCTCTATCATCTTCAACCATCACTGCTCCAATTCCCTACATCCCCGAATATCAATCGTTTGCAATTGCAGCAGATTTTGAGCAAGACATGATGACAAGAGATGTCTAAGCCTTTTGCTATCACTCACATCTAGGTGTTGAAGATTTGGAAGGCTCAAAAGATGCGTGGGTCCCTTATACAACCACTCTAGTTCTTCTAGATGCTCCAACTCTAACTTCTTCAAACTTGACAGAGATAATTGTTGTTCAAGCTAAAATATCACTTGTACTCCTTTACAATAACGAATTCTTAACTCTTCCAAAATTTCAAAGTTTTTTGTCAATTGAGGCAGAACTGCTTTGCAAAACTCATCACTATTTTCCACGTCAACAACCTGTAATGTCTTTTCTCAAAAAAAAACAAAAAAACACGAATATGTAAGATCCACAAAGTATCAAAATTTAATTTTATTAATAAATCATATTAAAAATAAATGAAGCTTGCATTAATAATCATTGCAATTCCATTGCTAAACCATTTATCATAAGTCTGATAGCATTAAAGCTTCAACAAAGAAAAAGTAAGATAGTACTAATGAAATTGCTATTTTTAATTATTGTTATAGATTTATTTAAATAAAATGAAAATGTTATGGTGTTTATATATTTAAACTATTTATAGAGTAGCTAAAGAGAAGTGAAACTTGCCCTTTGAACTTGTTTAGGAGCAAGAAAGTTAAAGGCTGACATAAAAATATATATATATTAAATTCGTCATTAGTATATAATGTAAAAAACCAAAACATGTAATAAAATTTTAGGGAGGGTCGGTAAACTTGTTTTATAAATGTGTCTTTTATTTTTTCAAAAAAAAAAATGATAAAGACTTTCATTGGTTATATTTTTTTTAATGAAAACAATGTAAACAAATGTTGTATTTTGAATTGAAAACGTCATTTTAATATTTTCATTGTTTTTCACTTTTGTTTTTTTACTTTTTAACAATTTTGTAAGTGCCATATGGACCTATTAAATAATACTTTGTTTATTAAAAATATAGTTATTAAAACATGTAAATATGGATTATATCTATCCATTTATTTTTATTATTAACTAATACACTTTTCCCAATATTAATAAAATATAGCTTTATTTTATGATAATGTGCTTCTTAAACATGAAAAATCACCTACAACTTTTAAATTAACTTACATTATTTTGAAATATTAATAATTTTTAATAAAAAAGATAATATAAAAATATTTTTTTTATATTTTTAATTAAAAAACATTAATTTAAATTAAATTTAACTACATACAATATTGCTTGTACAATTTATGATGACAGTACTATTTAAAATATATTTTCAAAACAATCAGAGCAATATACTTTTTAATTAACAAAAGTTAATTCAAATTAAAATTTATAAAAAAAAAACGAGAAAAATAGAAATTTTGAAATGTATCAGTAACTTGATATTATAATTCTTAGTTTAGTTTACTGTTATTCCACGATCATAAATCGCTACAAGTGGAATATTATTGGTGACAACTAGAGATGAATTTTAAAAGCTATTGAACAACAAATAAAATTAGTGCACATTTTGATTAATGACTAGTGTTGGAGTTGTCAAAACTTTAATTGTACACTTCAAGATACCAAATGCTTGGATGGTATATGATGAATGAAAGTAAGTTTACTATAATTTAATATTTTCCTTTAGAGAGACATGAAGATAAATAAAATACATCTCTAGTAGTCTGCATATTGGCTCCAAGTCCAGCAGCAACTAAAGATGGAGTGCGCTTAAGCCTTAACTCTTGCAAAATTGGCCAAGTTAAGCTACAATTTTCTGAGCAGAAGTTGATCAAGTTTTCTAGTTCTATAAATTGTAATATTCTTAACTTGGGGAGCACCACATCATTTCCATCTCTCGTAGCTACATTATCCTCTGTTTCCTTTGCTTTTATTTCGACAATATACTCCAAACCGTCACAATTGTGTACCTTGAGCTGTTGTAGTTGCAACAAACTTCGAGCAAGGTTCAATGTGAAGACATATTTCAACTTCTTACACCTAGCCACTTCAACAACTGTCAGACTTTGTAGGCTTACTTGTTGGGTGGGATCGTTCCATATATTCTTCAGATTTGATAAATCAAAGAGATCTAAACCTAATTATTGTGGTTTTTCAATAATCTGTTTAGTTAATTCAACACCTAATTAGAAAATATTTTATAGTAACATTTTCAACGAAGACATGTCTCTCAATTTGCAATTGATCAACCGTAATGTCACAAGTTTTGTTAATGATTGAAGTGAATTTAATGATAAATGAAAACCCTTAAGCCTTGCAACTTTCAATGCTTTCATCACTTCAAAAAATTCATTTGAAACACCATCATCTCCATCCAATAACAAAATTTCCAACTTGGCACATATCAGTTGATTAGGAAACACATCTATTTTGCTTTGCATCAACGAGATAGCTGTGCACTGTTCTATGTCCTCGTGTCTGTTCTATGTCCTCGTGTTGTGGCCACTCAGCCAATATCATGCCAACTTTAACCATGAAAACATTTTCCCCCTTGGATGCTATCCGTAAGGCAACATCACGAACCAAATCATGCATTTTCACATATCTTTCTCCAGCATCTAACAATAAACAAGAATCTTTGAGGTTATTAATTCTTACTTGTAATTGGCTTCTTGCATCGTCGATTGAGTCAGCATCTTGAAACAAATGCAGCCCTAGTCCAAAACTTAGCAATTCCTCTAAATCAATTTTATAATCTTCGGGAAACAATGACCATAACAAGAAAAAGAACTTTGTTTCTTTGCTTTTCAAATAATCATAACTCAATTTAAGACAAACATAAATATCAACATCAACACCTTTTACATCATCAAGTTTTGACTTTTTTAATTTTTTATACATTACTTCCCATTCTTCAACACCTTTATCTCTCAAAAAGCTTCCAATAGTTACAATAGCTAAAGGCAAACCATTGCACTCTTTCAAAACTTTTTTTGCTACATCACTCAACACGATGGAGTCATCTCCTACTCTCGCATGCTTTTTAAAGAGATCCATCCCTTCCTTTTGGTTGAGAACATTTAATTGAACTTTTTTCTGACACTCCATGGCAATACAGACTCGTTCAACATGAGTAGTTATAAGAATTTTGCAGCCTATATGCTCATTGCCAAAGGGAATTCCAATTGTTCTCAAATCAAGCTTCGTCCATACATCATCTAAGATTAAGAGGATTTTATTTTCACTCTTCAATCTTAAAAATAACCGCTTTGCTCTTTCTAGCTCATGTTTCTCCTCTAATTTCAAACTTAATGAGTCAGCTATTTGAGCTTGAAGACTCATAATGTTTACAACCTGAGACACAACAACCATAATAACTTCGAAATAGCAGACTCATAATGTTTACAACCTGAGACACAACAACCATAATAACTTCATCAAAAAGCTTTTGCTCTTTAGTAGCATTACCCACTACCTTTGCCAAGGTCGTCTTACCTACGCTTCCCATCCCGTATAACCCAACAGTGCTCGTCTCATCATCTTTTAACGCCTCGATAATTCCATCAAAGGCAAATTTTGTAGACTTGAAAGTCATAAAATCTTTGGGTGCTAGAAATTCTATTCCTGGTAAAATAACAGGATGAGAAATGTTGTTGAATTTGGCAGCATCTTGTAGCTTCAACAGTATGCTTGCCTGTTTTACTGCTCTTCTACTTAACTTATACTTGCAACCCTAGTTAGAACACCATCCATTAAGGCGTGACTCATTTGCATTAATTTCTTCTTTCAAGCTTCGAACATCTGCCACCACGCTGCTTGCCTCCGTTAGCCAAATCTGTACATCTCTCTCAATCTCTTCAGTATTTCTTCTTGCTGTCTCAACTTGCTGTTGCACATGCTCTTGTACCATTCTCAATTTTTCATATTCTTTTTTAAGATCTTCAACAGTGCTTTTAAAACAAAATAAGTAACGACCTTGACGTAGGGTCGGCTGCACCAAATATTTTGTTGCCTTGGACAAAATACCATTCAAAATAGCTGATGCAAATTCCATCCTGTTTACATCAAAAGTTTATAAGCATGTGCAACACCATACGATTTGAACAACTTAAATGTAAAATTCATTATCTAAAAAGAATGACAATCTTTGGATAAACATGGAACAAAAGCAACTAGGAATCAAGAAAAATAAGATTTTCAATTGTTTCTTAGACTATTGAATAAATTATTAAATAAGAACTTCATGTTGTCTCTTAATTGAAAACTATAAATTACTTAAAATGAAATAAATTAAACTAAATTTTAATTTTAATTTGATTTGACCTTTTTAAGCAAATTGGTATAAGCAGAAGTCAGAACAAAATAGAAGGGTCTTATGGGGCCATATAGAGCTTGAGATTATATTATAATATCAATATTTCTAGCCATGAAATTATAAAATTGTACTAATATATATTTTTTAATTAACCAAGTAATTACTATTTGAAAAGGAAAATTTGTATTACCAACACAAAAAATTAACCTTACAAATTAATAACAATAACTTAAAATTTAACAACAATTTAAATGATGGTGAAAAATTAACAAATCGAAAAAAGTAAACAATATAACTCAAAATTAAAATCCACCGTAAACAATCATCTACTAAAATTGGAACATAAAATTAACATTATATGAATAACAGTTCATGCTCACCTTGGTTTTCTTCACAAGCTCTGCAAAAATTGTTGTGGGTAAGCTATGAAACTGAAGATGGGATGGAAGCCACACACATATATGACTTTAGAAGGTCCACCTTAACAAGGACGAATTGCACAAACTTCCAATGAGGTTTGCTACAATTGCAGCTTCATGTAACTTTTATGTTGATTGCACCAATGTCCCCTACTGTTAGTAGTCAATGGCTAAATCTGTGTTGGCTAGCGTAAACAAACGATGAAACGACTTTTATTTTATATGTTTGATATTCTGATTTCGAATTAAAAGACGATAATCTAAAAGGGTGGGATCATGCAAAGAAATGTGGGCTTCATTAGGAGATTATTGGGGTGCAAATAGACAGGCCTAGTCGACTTGATTTATCCAAAGCCCTCTTATTGGTCCTGGTTTTACAGTTCCATTAGTTACTCATCAGTTTCATCAACTGATAAACCCTTCTCTGCTACACAACCTCACCGGCGATTATCTCCACTCCACCCTTCTCCGGCAGCTCCAGTTAGTTTCCCGGTAACCCTTTTGTTTTCTCCTTCTTTTTTCAATATTCATTGCATGCAACTCTCAGTCTTGTGGACTTTGTTATAAGTCTTTTAAGTCATTGTTATGAGGAAGTTATGTGAGCTCCCATGAGTTTGAATTGTCAATATAGACGACTTGATCATGTGGAGATGTGATATACTGGTCATTTTTGGAAGTAGAGTTGAGTGTCTGCATAGTTTTTATGTGGATATGTTGTTTCTAAGAATTCGGGGTGTGTGGCCCTATTAAAAGTTGTTACTCTTTAGAATTTGATCAAGTCTTGTTTTTTACTTGTTTGAACTGTTTCAAGATAATCGGGGAGGTTATGAAGGAGCTGAAATTAAGGGTTTGCTAGTTTATCTGCTTCTTGTGTGTAAATGCACATGTGAGTGCCTATATTTGGTACTAGTTGGATGAACTGTATGTGCTGTACTAGTTTGTAGTACCTAACAATGCTAAAGGGTTAATTTTTGAATCGATGTAGCAAATTGATGTGAGTAAAATTATCTAAAAACTAGAGCCCTTGGCAGTAGGAAGCAAGCTTAGTTGGTAAGGTCAATTTTTAGGAAGTAACCTGGTCACTCAAAGGAAGGAGGTTTCATGCATGTGAGTGGGAGAAGGCAAGTAAAGTGGACCTTTCTATCGAATATAGCTAGTAGAAAATGTAAAGAAGAACAAGGCAGGAAAGAAACTGTAGCGCTGGAATAAGCAATTTTCCAGATCAGGTAGTATACGTTATTACTTGTCGACAAGGGAATAGATGGAATTTCTCATTCAAAACCCTTGTCTTGTAGTGAAGTCACTCTTATACTTAAGCTTCAACTTTACAGATGCTAGTCAAATTTTTCTAGTTTGTTTTCTTTTTCTTTGTTATTTTTGTTGGTTTTCATTGTAAGCAAGTGAAAGATTTTACATACTGTATTTTCAGAAGCAGACACCATCGTTCTTGTATTTATTCTTTGTCTAGGTGCTGTGCTGCCCCTAGCCAATGAAACCTTTCCTCTTATTTATGGGAACTTCAAATGTTTCTTTATGAAAATATCAAAGTTCATGTTATGTTGGATGAAACTTGAATGTCATTGGTTTTACAGGTTAAATATAAGTTTTTGTTTATGTTGAGCTTTTAAAAAATGGTTACTTAAGTTTTACTGTTCTTGGACTTCTTAACTTATGTAGAGTTTATTTGATCTTTGCTGTTTATGTTGTCAGAATTGTTATTTCAATATCTAAGTCATGCAATTATTGGCACTATCTCATTTTAATGTTTGCAGACAAGTTCACCATCCTTGGGTTGCTTATGATGCCTTGCATATATTACGGACGTGGAGGTTTTTAAAACATTGCTTCTACCTATACATCACTATTCCATCATGGATTTAAAATTAAAAAATATAGCCTGGGTTGGGAAGAACATCTCTCAAAAGTTTGAAACAATGTGCCAGGAGGTGGATAACATTGTGTGTCAGGTAACATATCTATGTGTGTGTGTTTTTTATTATTATTATATATCTATGTCCTGGTTAAGCTGACTGAAAGAATTTTTATCTGACTTTTATTTTGTGTGCTAGATGTGTGTGTTGCTGACTTAAACATTCCTTGGCAATCTCTAATGACTATAAGTTGATTTTCCATGCAGGAGACTGTTAAATACGTTGAAAGCCATGTTCAAGCAGTGGGGGATAGTGTTAAGAAGTTCTGTTCTGATGTTGTTCAGGACTTTGTTCCACCTTTAGTGGATCCTCTAAAACATGAAGCTCAAGAAGTGGTTCTGAAAGGAAATGCTTCAATTAGTACCTATATCAAGTCAATGATAGGTTTTGAGGGGCATTCTGTAGATACTGTCAATAAGCAATCACATGAAGAGCTTGAAGCAGTTGATGCTCTAAAGGACCAAGTGGTTCATGCATGTAGTCGACTTGACGTTGTAAATCGACCTAGTGCTCCAATTTCTGTGGACTCCAATGAGGGGGCTGTGTCCAATTTGCTTTCAGGTCAAATTGATGATGATTTAACTTGCAAGAACTTGGATGCAGGTGCTGAAGAAAATGCCATTAAGGAGTCATCTACTTCTGAGGTAATGAAGTTATTGTCTCCTGGTGAGAAAGACTCCATTGAGGCATCCTTCTGTGAGTTTGGTGATTATGTTAATCATGATGCATGTGGGGTTGTGGCTGAGGTTTCACCTGCAACTTCAGTTCATGTGGTGGACTGTCAAACCATCCAGAAGTTGGATACTGTCTGTGATTATTTTGCTGCTGCAAGTGATTGTGAAGCTTCGAGTACTTTGGCTTCCTCTGTGATGGTATCCTCAGTTGGTTCTGATAGTTTGTGTGAGAGCTCACTGGAAAACCTCCCCTCAGGAAACAGATTGTCATAATGATCCAGTTGAGGAGGCTGGGTTTGTTTGTGATATTTCTGATGCACTGTCATCTTCTAAATGGCCAACAGTTACATCGCTGGCTGCAGAATTGGTACACATTAATTCTAGCAGTGTCCTGTCACTGGAATTAATTGGTTGGTATTTTGCAAATCCTATGTTGAAAGAAGTATTCTTTCTTATCATGAATCCTCATTCACTTGTGTTTTGACAGGGGAAGATGAGTCTGTATCCACTACTAAATTTACGGGGTCACAAACTGAGATATCTCCAAGCAGTAATGTTAAACATTGTGGGTCCAGTCATTTGGATACTCTAACTATGACCTCTTCAAATGTTGGTATGCCTGATTTCCATTATTCTTTTCTTCCTTTTCTGTTGTCTGTCTTTTAAATTAGTATAGTGGTGCCACTGTGATGATTTTTGTACAAATTTTGATGGTTGATGGATTTCACCTTTGAAGTAGTACATCTTCCTTCAGTTTTTTGTCTGTAGGTAATTTATGTTTGGTCTACAATTAGTTATTTGCTTTTGTTACTCAAGCTTTGTTATCCTTTTCTTCCTCTCTTTTTTTTTTTTCTTTTCCTCCTAAGCTCAGAGGTATGAGAAGTATTTATGAAGTAAATCAAGATTGTGATTATTTTAGTTAGTAACCACTCTGACCAAAAGAAGGGTCCAGCAACAGTATTTAAGCACTCTTTATTGAAGTTAGTTTTCTCAGCTGTAATCACTAATTTTTATTTTTTAAAAAATAAAGAGATTAAGTAGATGTTACTTATCTCTAGAGATTAGGATTATCTTGATAAGGATAGGTGGAGTTAGGTTTGAGTTAGGATTCTTGAAGATGTAATCTGTCTTTACAAAAGGGAACTCAGCCTCTTGACTGAGTAAGCCTTAAAATAATAAAATAAAAAACTTCTCAAGTTTTTCACTAAAAACAACACTCTTAACGCACCCTCTCACGTGCAAAATAAACCCACTGCCACATGGACCAAACCCAAACTTTAACACTCAAACAAATTCAGATAATAAGTAATATATTCAAATGTAATCATATGGGGAGATTCAAACCAAGGTATTTTTGATAAAAGTATGATCTAATACCAAGTTAGTAACCACTTAATCCAAAAGCTTAAGCTGTTGAAAATGTTTAGTTTTGAAAGAGCACACTAAGGTGCTCCAAATTCCCTTGTATAGGTACTAATATTTGCTTTTCATATGTTGCCTATCACTAACAATCATTTACAGGGTATTCACATGATCCATGATGATGATATGGATTATTCTGGGATGGAAACCGTTGAATTGTTCAGCAAGGTAAAGCTGGATGATAGTTGTCTCATGGTTGACAATAGCGCACTTTATGCTGTCCCCTATCGAATCCAGAAATTAAGATCATTCAAGGTGATCTCTGCCCCATGTTTTTGTATTCTTTTTTTTTTTTTGTTTCGGAGGGGTGTGGGGGCTCACTCTCGTGTGCTTGAATGAAAATTAGAAGACTAAAAACTGTGCATATTAAAATCTAAAATGCAAATGGCTCATGGTGGATTCGACTTTCTTCTCATGTTGACAAGGCACTTTTACAAGGAAAGCCAGAATGTACATTTATGACTGTACCATATCTGTACTGACAAATCTTGCCAGAAAAAGTTTCTCATCTCACTGGAAAAATGTCATTCTTTTCTACAAACATGGGGGCCAATTGAATTTCTATTATTTTTCCTAGCATGTTTCACAGCTGATGAAAATCCTTTAGATTTTTTCCATTCCTGCCATTAATTTTTTTTGTTACCTTGGTAATTGAAAGTTAAATCTGTTTCGCCTTTTATTCTCTTTTTTCATCAGAAAAGGATCCAGGATGCATTTACTTCAAGAAAGAGGTTAACAAAGGAGTATGAACAGCTAGCAATTTGGTTTGGAGATGTTTACATGGGATCTAGCCAAGACTCATTGCAAAGTCACATATCATCTACTACTAGCACCTCCTCAACCTTGGACTCATATAATGTAAATTCAGATCAAGCATGCGATTCTGAATGGGAACTCCTGTAAATTAATCAACAAGATTGCTTACTAGATAACTCATTATAAAGCCGCTTGTATGTGCTGATGAGTGTGTTGTTATACCACTCTCTATGAGGTTGGAGTTGTATAACTTTCTGTATAGAAATAACAATAATAAGCCCGTCAAAGATGACAGTTACATGCAATTTTATCTGGTTTTATAGATGGGATAATACTAGTCTCTGTTGGGTTGACTTAAAATGCCATGTCTCTGTGATGCTGTGCTGCTGTCTTATTTCACACACAGGTAAAATCTTCATATATAAGCTCAAGAGTATTGCTTCTTTTTGTGAGAAGAAGAAATAAACTAATTTCCAGTGTAAGCTAAATTTGTGTTTCTTCATTAACAGTCTCAAAGTTTTTGTTCTCCATTAGGTTACAAAAAGTTTTTATGATTCTGGAGCAAATGCGCATACAGAATCTCGTTCCATGTATCAGGAACCCCTGGTAAACACCAGTGAATACAGTCAGCAAAATTTTTCGGATCAGATCTTTGTTCCTTCGTCAACAATTTACCCTTCCGTTCACCATATATCGTAGTATGAGCATCTTTACGATAGTCAGACAACTGGGTGATATTCAATAATGTTACATTGATCTTTAGTTCTTGTAAAATATCATGAACTATCTCCATGATGGTGAGACTAGAACCACTACCCCAGTATGAACCTTGGATTGGATATGACTCATTGAAGCAGTTTTCATTACTTCCAGGCTTCCACTCCCAGCTCCTACAACAGGAAATGCATGTGGTTCCATAATTAGAGCAGGGATTTGAGAGTTTATGGATTTATATATCAAAACTTCAAGGTGGATATAGTTGGTCATTTATTGTCAATCTTGGAAAGATATTGTAGGCAAGAATTTAAATACAGGGTAAAATATAACTGCCAAATTCATTAGAAGATGGGGCAAAATTTTGCTTCGAACTTCTGGAGCTCTTATGTTTGCCAGATGAAAAAGTTACTGATACTCACCATAAATGTGTTGGGGACATACTCATGAAGAAGACCTTTTGCGTGCGAGGGTTGATGTTGGAATCAATCCAATTTGCCCAAGTTTCTAATGCCAACTTATACGCAGTAGTCACATTATATTCTTCGATGTCATCAGGAGATCCATATCTGGAAACATATAAGATTAGGATACTAGTTTATAATTAGAGGGCAGTTAATGACACCATTACATAAGAGTATTGCACTGGATAAGTGCTTACGTGGCATTGATCGTTGGCTTGTACATCCACCATACATAGCTTTCAAATACTAGCACATCAACTCCTTCCCAGCTTTTCCCATGTTTAGCAATGGAGTCAAGATTAACCAGCCTTTTCCGAACTGTGTGTTTTGTTGCGTGATCTGATATTGATTCCACAATAAAGGGTGCCCAGTAGTATTCTATGGATGCATTGTATTCCTGAGGACATTTCATATGACAAATTACTAGGATACAAAATCACGCAAAATAATAAATATTGCTATCGAAAATGTAGGATGTATACCTCAGCTTTAAAGATCTTCATAGGGCGGAATCCTGTGAAGAGATTTCTTTCCATCAGGGAATCACAGATTGCACCATACACACCATGGACTCAAACTGCCCTCTTTGTACTGAATCTCCAATAAACATCAATCTTTTGCCCCTCAAAATAGTCCAATAGCTTCAATGGATCAAACCTGAGCATTACAGACACATATATATGTGGAAGCAGTTGATAAATATTTCCTAAAACAAAGCTACTTCTTGAAGTGTATTTTCAGAGAACACTTTTAAATGCTTTATAGATACCTGGGAAGTTTGCAATCATTAGGCTGCCACCTCCAGTTTTGATAGAATGAATCACGTCTGCCATTTCTTAAGCAAGTGGTCTGTTTAACCAAGTAAGGGCAGCTCTCTTCTGTATAAAGAGGGTATGTGATATTATCCCAAACCCAACTACCTTCGAAAACATTGCAGCCTGCTTCAAACCGATCTTTCGATGAAACAAAAACCGGTTTACTTTGCTTAAAGCCTTCAGGTTTGCCATACCACTGAAAAATCTGGCTCTGGTTGCTCTTCAAATTATCTAGGACTAACTGAACAGTCCCTACTATCAGAACCGAAACCAATGCAACTGGGAAGAGGGACTGAATCCGGCGATCAAGCCAGGAATATTGTTTCATTATCATCTGGGGTTGGTCTATAATGAAGTTGTTCTGTTTTTACCCATCTTCGGAGACATTATTAATTGTTACAGGTGTATTTGAGGAGTACCTTGAGTTACAAGTCAAGTAGTCCATGCAACCACCAGTTGGTGGTAGAGTTCAAAGTTTAGGTAACATCTATTGGAAAACTTGTCATTATCAAGAAATGTCCATTTATATTATAGAATTGTTTCTGGTCTGAAGAGGGTTGGCACATCATATTCCCTAAACTGGATTTCATTAGTTGGTGATTGACTGGCTTCAAAGCTACCTGGCAACAGCAATTTTTATTTAGTCAAATAAGTATTATATAAATTTTTTAAAAATATAATTCTGTTAATTTTCTTGATTGGTACCAAGAATGATTTACAGTCATATACTATCATTTTAAAAATAAGGTATATAATGAATAACATGTTAGAGATAATTTAGTAGTTTAATGTGATGAATAATTTCTTGCCCTTTCTGAAGAAAAAAAAAAAATACTTTAATGTTTCTATACTTTTCTTTACAAAAGCTAATATAAGTAAATTTGACTTGTATCAGATTGGGCTAGTGGTTTTGTCCCTTGTACTTTAATTCATGAAGTTGTTTCCCTTCCTTTAAATGTTAAATTAATTGTAATAATTCAATATATATTGGTGATTAATGAATTAATAGAATGATTAGAAAATTAATTAAAAAATGTTTTTAAATAAGAATTTTTAAGAATTTTTCTAAATTTATCAAAATGAATCGACAAAAAGATTAACTTTTACTTTTGCTTCAATACACTTGGACATGCTACACAACACAAACAATGTGATGTAATCATCGAGCAAGGAAATATTAATTTTGGTGAATAACATCGGAATTCTACATTATAAAATTATTGGTTGTAGTGTCGTAAGTATAATTAATATCCTTTGATATATTGAATATTTAGAAGTGTTTTTTTTTCCCCTTTTAATATCAATTATTCTAAAATATAAAAAATATTGAATATATTGATTACAGTTTCCATAGTTATTTCCCTAATTACGAGTCTTGCATACAAAGGTAATCCGGAGATGCTACTTTAATTGGTGGTTCAAAAGCTAAATATGAAAAACAAGTACATTCATTTATTATAATGCTTATATTTAATGAAATTAAGGAGGCGTATCTAGTTAAAAATCTTCATAGAACTATCTGATGAGACGTATCAATAGGAAATGTAATAGAAAATAAAAAATAAAAGATCAATAAAAAGTGTAATAGAAAAAGAAATTATATTATTTCATTGGTACCAGTAAAAAATTCTATCAATTTAGACTCTTCGAGACTTTTACGGAAATTACAGAAAATATATATAAATATATTCAATTCATAATTTTAAAGATTCTATAAAGTTATGAGATAAATTTTGAAGAGTTGAGTCATTCGATAAGACTTGTAAGGTATCCGAATCTTTGAATGTCACCTCAACAGGAGTTGTTAGTGGTTACACTGCAAATATTTATAACCAAAAATAAACAAAAATGAAAACAAATATAAAATAAAAAGGGATATTTATAATTTCCTCCCAATATTTGATCTTAATCTGAAATTGCTTTCCCTAATTTCATAATTAGCAGTTTACCACCCCAAAGTTTAATTAAATAGAGAATTAACTCCTCACCGTTACAAATTTCATCCATTATCGTTAGGGTTAAGAGGGTAAAAAGGTAAATAGAGGTGATAAGTAAATATATATTAATAAAAAATAATAAAAAACCAAAAAAAATAAAAATAAAAATTGTAATTTATTTAAGAAAATAATTAAAAAATAATTTATCTCTATCATCTAGATAAATACAGAAATCAAATTAAAAATAATTTAATGTAAACAAATTAAAAAGAAAACATTCTCTCTCTTCATCTCCTCTCTCTCTATTTGGTCATTGTCCGTGGTGAGTTCATCATTTTTTTCATCTTCTCATCTTCTTATTCTTCTTCTTCACTCATTCCCTTCTCTTTTGTCTTCTTAAACCTAAATTTCTAGGTTCGATTCTAACCTAGTTTCTGGGCTCGAATCGAATCCAAATTTATGGTTCAATCCAAATCTCGTTTCTGGGTTAATTGGTGATTTGGGTTGGAGATTATGTTGGTGGTGTTGGTTGGTGTTAACAGGCTTTGGTGATTTATTTTGGGTTTCAATGGTGGTGTTGTTGGTGTTAATGGGTTTTGGTGGTTTCAATTAGAGTTCGTGTTGTTGCTTGGTGTTAGGTTTGGTGGTGGTGTGTAGTGATGTTGGATGTGTTTGATGGTGGTTTGTGGAGATGTTGGATGTGTTTTGGTGTTGGGTTCAGAATGGTGGATTGCAAGTTCTAGATTGAGAATTGAATGTGTTTTGGAGTGTGGTGATGTTGGATGGTGATTTTTAATTTTTTTTAATATTTTGAAGATCTGAGTTGTGAGAAGAATATATTCGACTTGAAGATGTGGGTCCAAGTCTTTAATTAGAATTTTATTTTTTTAGTTTCTCTTTTTTCCATATTGTATTTTTATTTTAGATTTTTGTTTTTAATTTTTTGATCTCCACCGTTCATTTTAAATATGGATGATGAAGTATCTTTATTTTTAATAAAATTTAAAAAATTAATTTTTAAAATAAATATAAATGTTACTTATTAAAACAAGGGTAAAATAATCATTTTGTTCTCTAGGTAACTTTGTAATGGAAAAATTGACGCTGGGTGTAAAACAGTTATTTAAAAAATTACGGGACACGTTTCAAATTAGGATCCAACGTTGGGAGGTAAATTATAAATATCTCAATAAAAAATAAAAACAGATTAAAAAAATTATAAAAAAAAAAAACAAAAAACAAAAATCCAAAACCTCTGTAAAAAATCTTAAACCTTACCCACTTGAAAGAAATGGTGATGATGAGTGGAGTATGCGGTGGTGTGCCCATTCTCCGCTGCTTCAGAGGGCGGAGCCGCCTTTTCTGCAGCTCGACCAAGAAAGAGAAGGTCATTGTTGTCTCTGGGCCCACCGGAGCCGGCAAGTCCCGCTTGGCTCTGGAGCTGGCAAAGCGCCTCAACGGCGAAATCATCAGCGCCGATTCTGTCCAGGCACCCCTCTTCTTCTCTCTATCAATTTTCAATCTTTTTAAAATGGGGAATTTTTTGCTTCAATGTTGTTTCCATTGCAGGTATATCGAGGTCTTGATGTTGGCTCCGCCAAGCCTTCTTTTGCTGATAGAAAGGTCTCCTTTTCACATACTTCTGTTTATAGTGTTTTTATATGTTGTATGAGTAGTATTACATTTGTATGCAAGTCGGTTGCTTTTGGTTGTTTTGGAATGTGAACTCATGCATATATTTATTGAGAGTAAGTAATGTCATTGAAGCTCGTTTTATATGGGTTTGTTTTTGTTTTTATTAAACAAGACAGACAAGTTATGTAGTTGTTGTAATTACTAGATTTTCGGTTTGTTTATACCGCAGGAAGTGCCGCATCATTTGATTGATATATTGCAACCATCTGAAGGTATGTTTTCAATGGGGAGCAGATAAATTTGATAGAGGGTTTAGTGCATTTTGTGATTAGATTTGCTGATTCTATTGGTTGGATCTCGAAATTTATGTTCTCTTATTTAGAGATTGATCAGTTTATCTTTGTACAGACTACTCTGTTGGACAATTTTTTGAGGATGCAAGGCGAGCTACAAAAGATGTACTTAATAATGGTCGTGTTCCAATTGTTACAGGTGGGACTGGGTTGTACTTGCGATGGTATGTTTTTGTGTAGTGATGGGCAATGTTGGAATTAGCTTTCTTTTTTCGTATTGTTTTTCAATTTGTGGAAATTAAGTGAATGTTTCTCATAAAAGAGGATTTGCATGTGAATTACATCAGTGTTAATATGATAAATGTGGTTGTTGTCTCATGCTATGATTTATAATTCTTTTTTGAGTTAGGAAAGAAAGTGAAACGGAATGTTCTCACTTTTATTGTTTTATTTCTATGAAATTAGGTTTATATATGGAAAGCCTGATGTTCCTAAAGCCTCCCCAGAAATTGCAGCTGAAGCGTATTCTGAACTTGCACATCTACAGAAAGATGAAGACTGGGATGCAGCTGTTGAGTTGGTGGTGAAAGCAGGTGATCCAAAAGCTCAGTCTTTGGCTGCCAATGATTGGTACCGATTACGGCGCAGCCTTGAGATAATTAAGGTTAGTTTGCATGTACTTAGCAATATATATTGGATGTTTAGATACCTCTGTGTGTGTGTGTGTGTGTGTGTGTTGTTTGTGTTTTGTGTGAAAATAAGAACATGAAAACGCGACCTACAGCATGAATATGCATAATAATTTCCATGAGCATATTTACTAACACAACATGAAAAAGTCTATATCACAGATGTGAATTTGGACTCTTTTCATGAACATTATTACTTGACTGACATATCCATAGATTTAGCATCCTTATTCCCCAACCCTCACTTCCAGCTTGGACTTAAGTATATTCGAGTGCCCAAAGAAGATGCTTGTATTTTCAACTGTGAAGCAGCTTTTTTCTGATTAGATAAAGAATAATTGTAGGAGAATTTTGGCTCTATGCAGTGGCTGCTCATTGATATTTCTTTTGGCATGACAGTCCACCGGCTCTCCTCCATCTGCTTTCCGAATACCGTATGATTCTTTCAGGGAGCAATCTGATTCAAGTGAAACAAACCACTCTCACAATGGGAACTCTGCTGCTGGTGTGTCTAAACAAGATCCTAAAGATTTGGATTATGAGTTCGTTTGTTTTTTCCTTTCAAGCCAGAGGCTTGATCTCTATAGACAAATTGATTTCCGGTGTGAAGATATGCTTTCAGGTAAATTATATTATATCAGAACACTATTATAATAAGTACTTATCATTATGTAAACTGACCTCTTCAAAACTGTCCCATCATCATTGCTCAAGGTTTTAACTTGCAAATCTTTATGATCACAAACTTTTCCAATATAGTCTATCGCATGGTTTTATGAATTATTGTCAGATGCAGGTAAGAATTAATATCACCCGCAAACTTCAGGACAAGGCATCCTCTTGTCAATCCTAGGATATATATATATATATATATATATATGGAAGGTTTTTTTTTTTTTTTCCCTTCTTTTGGTTAAACAGTTATATGTGGATGTTGATCAAGAAATTTCTCTACCCGTGGAAACCATTATCAGACCACTGTTTTTAATCTATCAGATATAGTGTGATCATAATACTGGTTATATCTAGTATTTTTTTGCTACAAATCCTGTTTTAGTCATGGTATGAGGTGCATGCATTCTGTCATCTTGGCTACTCTCTAGCTGTAGTCCATAAATAAAAGTTTCAACCAAGAACAATCAGATATAATCCAGACACAATTAGAAATGCACTCATATTGATCTCTATGCATAAGAGGACTATAGGTTTGCCCAAGTTTAGCTAGCTCACCACTTGAAATAATCTCTTCATGTTTAGCCAATAACATAAGGTTTAACCTATCTTATCCAGGCACATGAAAGCTGCTTTGTTACCAACTGTAGCTACACTGTCGTATCTATCAATGGAAGTAGAAAGGTATATTAGAATAAAGGGATTGACTTCTTCAAGGGAATAGACCTTCAATAGGACAATAATTCATCATTTAATTATTAATTGGCTCTGCTTTGTACTCTAATTGCGTAAAAAAATACCTTCCTAACTAAATATGGTAAGCGATGAAAACAATTGGAAAAATGTGATAGACTAGCAATTTTATCGTAATTTCTCAGTTTTTTTCTTATGTAATTAATTTTCGGGCATATATGCAATTGCAGATGTATTAATCCATTCTTAATATAATTCTTCTGTGATGTTTGTTTCTGATTGTAGGAAGTGTTGGGATTTTGTCCGAGGCCAGATGGCTTCTTGATATGGGTCTTCTTCCAAATTCAAACCCTGCAACTCGAGCAATTGGTTACAGACAAGTATAGCTCTGATTTATAATGCTTGTACTATTCTTGCCATTATGTAGTGATGTTGAAAGAAAAAGGTTATTTTCCATGTTATTCCTATATATGTATATAGCTTTTTCACATTGCCTTGTTAGCCAAAGATCAATGTCTATTTGATAGTTAAACAAATTTTGTAGAAAGTTTTCTTTGAAATATATAGGTGCATTGTTTTTTTCAGAAAATGATTAAAGCATATCTTAATTTTGTTTCTGAAGCCAAGTCCAAAACATCTGTAGCCATCAACCTTACCAACTTCTGTTTGAGCTTCTGATATATTTGAAGATGCAGATGGTGATTACTTTATTTTACTTATTCAAGGATTAGCGAAAACTCTTAAGTATTTAATTTTTGTTTCTTACTCATACCATTCCTTTTTTTTTCCTAAGATGCATAAATGCATTTTCTGCCATGTTAGTATATTTTCCTTCAATTAATTTTTGCCTAGTTTTGGTTTTATTTAGTACCTTTTTTACTCTGGTGAAGAAGTTGAGATTCATTTTGTTTATCTGATACTAATTCAGGCTATGGAGTACCTACTGAAATGTAGGCAACAAGGGGGAATCAGTTCCACTCGAGAATTTTATGCTTTTTTGTCTGAATTTCAGAAGTTATCTAGGTAATATATGTCCCTTCATGAAATTTATTTATGTAATATGGCAAGTCTTTTCTGATAAGCCTATATTGTTTAAAGTATTTCCAACCTTTTCTTTATTACAAGAAACGTCTTCAACGGAAATGCATGTATCTTCTATAAAATTATTATAAGTTCTCTTTGAGGAACTTCAAATGCTTAAACGTGAGTTAAAAACAAGAGAAAATTTTAAAAAGGATGGTCATTAAAGAGCGTGTGTCAGACAGACTTTCTAAACGAAATTGTGATTATTATAGCTTAGTGTTTCCTTTTATGCCTTTTGTGCTTGTCTAGAAATATCTGGATAGAGATAAACAGTAAAGAGGTTTCAATAAATGAGTTGAAGGACTGACATGAGAAATCTGTTCTTCTTGCTATCTTTTTTCGATTCTGATATTTATGGTTCACTTTATGGATTTTCTTCATGTAGTAGACTCAAATAATCAGTTTATTTCTCATCTTTTAACTAGTTCATTTCTTTTTACTGTGATTCTCTTCCCTATTTGGCATGTTTAGTGATTCTTGTTGGGCATAAAGGAAATATTGTATAGAAGGGTAAGGGAATGGAGTTAGCACCTCATGTTATGCATGTAGTTTTGTATATAACAAGATGAACAGAAAAATAAAATTAAAATTAAACGTTGATGCCTCCAGCCAAAACCAAAATCAAAGAAATTCCTCCCTCTCCTGCCAACATGGTAAGAATTTATTTTTCTAAATGCAAACATGAATCCTAATTCTCCAGGCATTAAACTAGTTAGAATTGAAAGTATATTGAGGGAACTGCTTTAGATTCTTTAGTAAGTATCCATCTTGTTTTTCTCATAAAACTTCTGAACATGGGTGATTGTTTAAAATCCATCTCTTTGCATATGCACTAGTTATCCATGATAAGATTATATTTATTACTCCTTTTTTCCCATAACTATATGCTGTAACACACGAGAAATACAAATTCACAAATCATTTATTTCTTTTGCAGAAATTTTGCAAAAAGGCAAATGACGTGGTTCCGTAATGAGAGTATTTATCATTGGGTTAACGCTTCCAAACCCCTGGTATGTCACTTGCATGTTAATTTCTTTAGAATAACTTACATCTAAAGAGACTTATTTTCGTCAAGAGCTCTATGCTTCATAAGCCACTTTTGCACAATCATGTTCATTTATGGCAACATACGAATTTGTGCAGAAGTTTATGTCATTAGTGAATTGCTTGTGATGCATATGTGCACTTCTGCATTCATGTGCGAGTTCAAATGGTCTAGCGCCTGAAATCCGTGATTCTATTGCTTGTAGCATCATTTTTTTCCTTTTGTTAATTTCCGCAGCTGGCTTTTGCAGGAAAAAGTGCTTGATTTCATTATTGATGCATACCATGATCAAACCGGAAATTTGGTTGTGCCTAGAACTCTTCAAATGGAGAAAGATTTAACAGGACGAAAGGAAGTTTCTGAACTCAAGTCTTACCGTACTATAAACAGGTATGAGCTTTTTCAAGAGTTCATCATTATGTAATTCATTACAAGTACTAATTTATTTTTCTAATTCATTGCGAAGGCATTTCATCAACCGTGAAGATTGTTTTGATATTCTGGACTGGATAAAGACGACTCAAGGGTAAAGCAATGAACTTGGCCTCTTTCACTTTTGACTTGCGTTTCATATTGACATTAGTAACATCTCATGAAATAACTCTCGAGTCTGTTTCATACGTGGTCGTTTGAGGTTGTTGATTCCTTGCTATATGTTTAAATCTTCTTGAGCTCTATAATGAAGGCCTTGCATAATGCATGTATGCAGCGAAACGTGTGGACTAGATCAACCGGTCTTTATTTGAGCACATTTATCCAAAGTCAGAAGCCATATTGTTCTTCCTCTAACAAAAGGTTGTTTAGTATGTATTATGTATAGTTAAAAACATATATTCTTAATTTTATTTTTTGTAATTCAATTTTGCAACTATATTTTTGTTCTCTTTTGGGAAATAATCTTGTAATCTCAATGTAAAAAGAAGCTCTGCATGGAAGTTGATTGGTATAGGTAATGAGATTATTTTCAAATTGGATTGATCTAGTGAAGGTCTGAGGGTTTAATCTCAATATCAATCTTCTAACAGAACATGTAAATTTTCAACTTCTCCAGCATGAAACAGTACCCATCTATTGAAGAGTTATGTTCTGTATGGGTATAATAAATAGGGAAAGAAAGCATAATAATAATTATAAAAATGTTCCTGGTTGACAATTTGAGATGCTTTTGGTTCAAGCAGAATATGCTGTGTGGTACAAGGATATCATACGATCATGAACCATGCATTTAATACTTCTACTTGCAACACAAGTAGAATAAAAGCAAGCGTGAACCAATTTAGGTAGTATTATTATTATTACAACAACGTGATGGGAAGAGCATAACATTGAAACGATATCCTAAATTGACATTACTTATATCAGCATGCGATTCATGTTCTATTTTATTCTCTAAATTTCCAAATATGTAATAATTTTTATGAAAAAATGTGACTGCCTATATATTATGATAAAGGTTTCTACTCAACTGTATAGATATTTACCATCAAAAAATATATTTTTTGATAGGAACCATCAAAATATATGTTGGTTACAATTATTAAAAAGAGAAAAGAAAAAAAAAGGTTAAATGGTATATTTTCATTTTTGTTTTTCAAAAGGGATAATCCTATGTTTTCCCTCCTAGTTTAATATAATATTAAAATCTCTCAGTATTTTTTATAATTATTAGTACTTCCATTATCGATTTATAAAATAGATAAAATACACATTATAATTTATAAAAATATCCAAAAACCTTATGTCATCAAAATTGACTTTGAAAATCAAAATTTGACCATTAATATAGAAAGATAAAACTATAGTGATACTTTAATTATTTCGATCATTTTAATAACGGTAGTAATGATGAGGAGTAAAATGAATTTTTTTGAAATTATAGAGGAATGCTTAGTGATTATGTTAAATTTCAAGAAGCAAAATGGAATTATCCCTTTTCAAAATTTGACAGTAATAGAAAGTAAAGAGAAGCCCAACAAATTTGGTGCGTCTCTTGACCAAAACTCCATTAGAAGAGTCTCTCTGTCTCTTCAATTTGCATCGAAAATGAGGTCGTCACTTCTCAGATCCGTCAAAACCCTAAACAGGCCGACAACGTCCCGTGCCTACTCCATAGATTCCGTGCCCAACCGGAAGGTGGCGGTGCTGGGTGCGGCCGGAGGCATCGGGCAGCCCCTGGCCCTCCTCATGAAGCTGAACCCTCTCGTTTCCCAACTGGCTCTCTACGACATCAACAACACTCCTGGTGTTGCTGCTGACGTCAGCCACATCAACACCAGATCTGAGGTCCACCCCGTTCCCTTCCAAGCTGTTATCTTTTCTCTTTTTTATTACTATTTTCACTTTCATTTTAATCCAGTTATTGTAAAGCAATAATTTTCACTTTTTCCTTTAAAAAAAGTTATTTATATTACCAATTGTGTGCAGATAATGATGTGATAGACAATATGACATTTTTATTTTTTAAGATATGACCTTGTAGTGTAACGAATTAAACCTGAAACATTGTCAGACTGAATGAACGAACCCGAGGAACTTTTGTAGGTGCTAAATCCATATATTAAATTGATAAGTGACTATCTGGGTGCTATTTTGTCCTGGAATTTATAATGTGTGTTTGTGTGTTCATGCTCATGCTCATTTGGTTGTGGTTGATTTATTGCTTTTGCGTTGGTCACTACTCTAGTTTTTGGTGTGTGGAATTGAATTGACGATCATGATTGTTTGCTAGCTCTGTTTGTTTTCTCCGCTTCTTTGAACTGATTTCGAGTGTAAATTTATGGGAAAATGGATCTTGTTCTTATATGATTGTTTTCAGAAAGTTTTTAAGCTTTTTGTGCATTGCTTTTTGTTTGGATATTCCAAATACTTGTGATGTTCTCCTATTTTCTTGGTTTGTGCTTTCATTTTAAAACTTTATTTGTTTTGTTTGTTTGTCTGTCTGCTGTAGGTTGCTGGGTACATGGGTGATGATCAGCTTGGCCAAGCTTTGGAGGGATCAGATGTTGTCATCATTCCCGCTGGTGTTCCAAGGAAGCCTGGTATGACCCGTGATGATCTTTTCAACATCAATGCTGGAATTGTGAAGTCCCTTTGCACTGCAATAGCAAAGTATTGTCCCCATGTGAGTATATTATGTAACCAATAATGATAATGTTTTCTTGTACCTATAATTTTTTTTTTTTCTGGAAATGCATTTAATTTAGTTTACATTTTTGGCTTTCAGGCAATTGTTAACATGATTAGTAACCCTGTGAACTCGACTGTACCAATCGCGGTTGAGGTTTTCAAGAAAGCAGGGACATATGATGAGAAGAAGTTGTTTGGTGTGACCACTCTTGATGTGGTTAGGGCTAAGACTTTCTATGCTGGAAAGGCAAATGTAAACGTTGCAGGTTTGCTTAACTGCCTCTTCTTCATCTGTTTGGCCTGTTAAATAATTAAATGGAAAAAAAAAAAAAAAAAATCTAGTGAAAGGATAGGGAGTGGATCAATTTTTAATATTTGTACTTTTGGGGGTTTTTGGAGGAATGGAAATTTAAAAGTCATGATGCACTCAGTTGTGTTATCAGCTAGGAAGGGGTGCATGACTGAAAAACTTTTAATTAATATTCAGATTACTCTCCTATGGCCTGCCTATCAACATTAAAGAGGCTGAACATCCTGTTAACGTTCTTGATTATGTCACCAAATGTTCTGTTTACTTGAATTTCACTTTTTTGTGTGCAGAGGTTAATGTGCCAGTTATTGGTGGTCATGCTGGTGTAACTATTCTGCCACTATTTTCTCAGGTACATACCTGTTCCATTCCCTTTTCCTTTTTCTTTTTCTTTCTACTGCATTGTATGCAATGCGGTATGATATATTCTTTATTATGTGGTTTTTGAGCCTCTATTTTGTTATTATTATTCTGTTTTTCAATATATACTGATTTTTGTATGTTTTGTTTGAATATTTGTAGGCCACACCAAAAGCCAGTTTGTCACAGGATGATATTCAAGCTCTTACAAAGAGAACACAAGATGGAGGGACAGAAGTTGTCGAAGCAAAGGCTGGAAAGGGTTCTGCAACTTTGTCAATGGCGTAAGTATGGATTGTTATTGCCGTATGTATTTTTACAGAGCAGAATTAAAAGCTTGGCTAGTTGTTCTACTTTATATATGAAATGGAAATTTAGTTGTCCACTAAAGTTTTGATTCTAATGTGTGAAAAGTTTTACGCAATGAATAATGAATTGTAATACAATTTTCTATAATTGACTTTGAATGAACTTTTTTCTTTTGGATTTTTCAGATATTCTGGTGAATTCTAATGACTATTGTTTTCACATTGTATGATACCGAGATTAGCTGTCATAAACTGTCATCATGGTTTGTTTCTGAGCATCCCAGTATCTGGGTATGGTTATTGCTTTCCTGTTTGAGTAACACATGCATATTGTAATTATGCGTATACTAATGTCGATCTTTTTCATTAATTGATATGCCTATTAACTTGTATTTATTTGAAATAGAAAAAGTTGTGGATTGAAATTTGTGTTAATTCTCTTGCCTTCATCAATGTTGAGTGGTTTCATGTTGCTCTGCTATAATCCTTTACATATGTTCCTCCTGCCCCTTTGATCTTATCCACGCCCTATTCTCAACTTTTTAATCCCCAGATTCCTTTTTCAGTTTTTTAAACGCCCCTGTTCATTCTTTTGATTCCCTGCTTTTTAACCAATTTTGTTGAATCCTGATTAATCCTTTATATCTCTTGCAGATATGCTGGAGCCCTTTTCGCTGATGCCTGCCTGAAGGGACTTAATGGTGTTCCAGATGTAGTGGAATGTTCATTCGTGCAATCAACCATCACTGAGCTTCCCTTCTTTGCTTCAAAGGTGATTAACCCAACATAATTTGACTACTAGTTTTTGCCATGGACCTTTAGTGTTAATGATAAGTATCTCATCGCATCAGTAACTTGAAAGGTGGTCATTTTTTTCATGCATTTGCGCTGAGATAAGAGATTAATAATTATGAAGCGTAACAGTTCACAGTTAATTGTGCTCGTGTCTCGGGGAATGATGAACAGGAATTAACAACTTTTGCCTTGTGATCTTGTCAATCTGCAGGTGAGGCTTGGAAAGAATGGTGTAGATGAAGTTCTGGGATTGGGTTCACTCTCAGACTATGAAAAGGAAGGATTGGAAAAACTGAAGCCAGAACTCAAATCATCTATTGAGAAGGGAATTAAGTTTGCCAAAGAGAGTTGAATGTCTGTCTAGTGATCTGCCCCCCTCCAAATTTTGCATTTTTTTAAATAGAATTGAATTCCTTGTTGCCTGTGGCGCCGGCTTTTTTGCTATTTCCATTAGAGTAGCTATCACACAAACTGAAAACTGAAATTTCATCAATATTAGTTATACAATGCCATGGTCTGGGAGGGTCAAGTAGTAAGCTTGATCCAATTTTTAGTGGGGATTTTTCTCATGATCGATGAAATTGCTTCATTTATTTTACTAAACTCTGCAAAATATAATATATTTCTCATTTCCTCAATTGGTAGTTTATCAGCTTGCACTGTTTCCTAATGGAGAATGCTAAGACATCTAAAATTAACATGAAATAGCCATGAAAAGGTTCTCTATCACTGCTTTATAATACACTTAACCAGCTTTTGAAGAGCATCATGAACAACATACAGCTTTTCTGAATTCTAATCAACCAACCATGAAAAGAAGTGAGATTCCTGCTAACAACAAAGTTGAAAAGGGCATTGCAGCTACTGATTGTGCATAATATGTACCAGGGAGAATAAGCATCTCAAGAAATGTGAGGTGAGAGAGCCAACATCAAAGAGCTGAGATCTAAGACCTTTAGAAGAGCTGCAAGATAAGTAAAACACCTTATCAGCACTGGAATCTATGTAGGCAAAAACAATGTCAATCGGTATGGTTTTCCATTAGTTGATTGCAGGATATCTTCATATAATGAGGAAATCAAAGCTTGTGTAATGAAATAAAACATTATAGATCTCTATTATTACTAATACTTATTAATGTAGAGGACAAAGCTGTATCCGAAACACACAATACTTTATTAAAAAAAAAAAAGAGGAAAGGAAACAAGAAACTGTTGTCCACAGAAACAGTGGCGGCTTAACAACAAATTCTTTGCCACTCTCTTTAGACCATATTAATGTTAACAAACATCACTGCTCATTAATAATCTATTCAGAAAAAGGAGAATAAAAAAGCCAAAATAAATATCTGCATTTCTCCTAAACTGTTTTCCTTTCGATCCCAACTCCTGAGGTTATAAGAATATGCCTCCAAGAAAACAACCTAATTGGTCAGATCTCTTAGAGTATCACAAAACATCCATGGATCACATCCTCATATCAACCTTTTGAGAGAAATTCAGTTTAATTTGAGTTTGTAAAAATAGGTAGGATGATTGAGGATAAAACTAAGAAACTTCCTATAACAGATTGCAGAACCTAACACGATAAACCGAATCGACATTTAAATTTCGAGCTTTTGAAAACTTGAGAATACTAGAGTGTGAAGACAGAGGCAATCAACTATTTGTATGTGCATCAAAGCCAAATCTGCTTATTCAAGACGTATACAAACTTTTAACTCGACTTTATGACCTACTGAACTCTAACTATTTTTTTGATAGGAAACAATAAACTTTATTAATAAGAGAAAAAGATAATACAAAGGTGAATCAGAAATCCACCAAAATTGAACCAACACAGAAGCTAAACAAAGGTAAAGCTAAAAAACCAAAGGGAAAGAAACAATTAACGAACAGCTGCCTTCCAATCTAGCATAATTAGAAATAGCGATAGATCTTTGAATTCTGTACTAGAAGATGCCCAAAGAGAAGCTAAATAATACACTTTGTCCCCTAGAAAATTCTCCTCCTCTTGGCTTTCATGGAAGATTCTCTTATTTCTTTCCTCCCAAATAACCCAAAAAATGGCAAACACTCCACAATACCAAAGAATAGTAGCTTTCTTTCCATCTCCTAAGGCTTTGAAGTCTTCCAATACAAAAGAATATACCGATTTCGGTGCAACCCACTTCATCCCATTTAAAGAAAACAACTTATTCCATAACACTCTAGCCACCGGACAATGGAGGAAAAGATGATCCAAACTTTCCCCCCACCTCTTGCACATGATACAGCAAAAAGGAGAAAGACAAGTACTCGCAAATCTTTTTTGAATAACATCACAAGTATTTAGTTTCCCATGAACTATAAGCCAAACCAAAAATTTAACCTTGTTCGGAACCTTTGATTTCCAAATGATGTTAGCAAACTTAAATCTAGGAAGGGAGTCATCTTGAACCAACTTATCAAAAAATGATTTGCATGAAAACATGCCATTAGAGTTTAGCACCCATCTTCTACTGTCGGCCCTGTTGGGGTTGAAAGGAGCACTCTCTAACATAGTGATCATCGAGGAAAATTCTTCAATCTCTCTATCATTCAAGTTCCTTCTGAAGTCAAAACACCACCCTCGATGGACAGTCGAGCAATCCAATCTACTTAAAACTGAAGTATTTGGGGAAGCATCGAGCTTGTACAATCTTGGGAACTTCATACTAAGAGGCTGAGAATCCACCCAACAATCCTCCCAAAACCTTATTCGAGCACCATTTCCAACTAGAAGTCTTATATTTCTTGAGAAAGCATAGACACCTGTCATGATAGCTTTCCACGGACATCTACTGTAACCTTTCAAAACCATATTAGACTCCCATCCATTTCCTTGGATCCCATACTTACTTTTAATTACCCCATGCCACAATGAATTGGGTTCTAACGGAAACCTCCATAACCATTTACCGAGCAACGCCATGTTCTTTTTCGCGATATTCCCAATTCCTAACCCGCCTTCCTGTTGAGGTCTCGAAACAATCTCCCATTTTACTAGATGGGTCTTCTTTCCTTCGCCTACACCTTCCCATAAAAAATCCCTCATGATTTTCTCAATCCTGTTGGCCACCCGTCGTCAACATTGGGCTGCTTCAGCCAAAGTGAAGATGTAGGCCTGGCCTGATTTGTTCTCTTTCTTGTTTCTTCCATCGGCCCACCCATTCCTCTAGGCCCAGGGTCACTAAACTGCTGTTTCTCTTTTCCTTTCTGATGGGCCTGAATTTGTGAATCCCCTATGCTTCTTAGCCCACTTGACCCACTCTTTTTGTCCTTTAAAAGTCTTCCATGATCCACTTCCATCTCCATATTCAGTCTCTTCTTCTCATCAGACGTCTGCATATTCTGGCTCTTCTCCCCGATATACCCATTTTCGTGAAAATCTCTGTACTCAGTCCCGACAGCAGTTGTCGCTTCTGTAATGATGGTATCCTGTTCATCTCCTTGCTGCCATTTCAGGTCTTGCAGAACAGTATGCTTTCCTTGGAAAACCGTAGACTCCTCTTTCTTCCTCTCTGTCGATTCCTTTCCCCTATTGTCTCTCTTGACCCTCCAGATCTCTTTTGATTGCGTACGGAAAAAAGATCTCCTCTGAAAATTTGAATTTTCCAGCCCCCAGCTATGGCCACGTGTCTGATACCCCCTGCCGGTCCTTCCTCCGACCCCGTCGTCCTCCTTCCGGTTGGGAGAACCACTGTACCTGCCTTTAGGATGAAGAAGGAAATTTGACAGAGGTCTTATTCTAATGTCAATAGTGCTATCCCCATCCTTAATTCCTATTACAGCAGGAATGAAACCATCTTCCTTCTTGCCAACTTTAATCCTTGCCTCTCTTAAGGATTGAAGAAGCTCTGTATCTCTATCAACCTGAATGAGACCCCCACAGAGATCGGCTATTTAGCAAAAGGCTTTCCTATTCCATAAATGAAATGGTAGCCCTTCAATAGCTATCCACCCTCCACCAAAAGCCAATCTTTCCTTGGCAGAGTTAATTTCAGGCCTCCATTGTTGCAATGAGACCGAAACAGAGTCATTTACTCGGCAATGTCCTACCTGCCCGACCTTAGCAGCCTCTGTAACATCGTGGCAGAAAAAACACTGCTTTATCGTCATGGAACGGTTTCAGGTCAGTCATGAAGCCTAGGAAATTAGACAATGCCTTCTGTATATCACTCCAAGCAACCCACCCATCCTTTCTTGTGCAGACTACTGCTCTCATCCACTCTCCATATACAAGGCATTCCGCAAAGCTTCCTGTCCTCTTAATTCCTTCCACCCTTCTCGTCTCACTTGCATCTTTACTCCCATTACTCCCACGGGTATCCACCTTTCTTCTTCTTGCCCTTGTAGCTTCGTCCATCTCGCCCCCTGAACGACCCCCTGATCGGAATATGCTTAATATCATCTTTGCACACTCAGCCCATCCCGCTGCCTTGATACCCATAGGAATGAAGATGCTCTTTAAACCCATGTTGCCTACAACTAAGGATATTTTTAAGAAAGCTCCTTTGTTGTTTTCAAACCTGTTAATCCATATTTGATTCGTATTGAATCTACGAATACGGAAAAATTTCATATCATTGGCATTTTGAACTGCTTCTAGTAAGCAATTCCCCAGCCAAAAAGCACATTCCAATCCTATCTTAAGTTCAAAAACCCCGTGAATGTTCCTCTCCAGCAGCTTAATTACGCTACCAGCAGATAACTCATCAAATTCTAAGGAAAAGAACTTGCTCTCAATCCTAATTTGTCTAGCTAGATGAGAAAAACGACCCATTCTCACGAAACTGGAGATCCATTAAAAGGCAAAGTCATTACTGAACTCTAACTATAAACAAAAAGAATAGCTCAAAAATATTATATTCCATCAGAACAAATTAATATAATAAAAAGAAAAAGAAAACATGTAGACATAAGATGGTCTATCAAGCATACAGATGCAGACTCCAACATTAATGACAAAAAATGCAACGATATGTTTCATCCACCAATTATATCCTCCATAGATCCTTTTCAGTTTTTTGAGATCTGGAAGCTTCATTAACACAAGTCTAGCAACTCATGCATCACAAGTTTTCCACTCAAAGCAAGGTCCCTAAAATGCATTATAATGCCTATTATGCACACATATTACCAGTTCTTTTCCTTTTCCAGTTTGGCATAATAGCTAAACCATTTCTGCTAGGTCAAGAGTCGTAAATTAGATCTACCCTTTAAGTATAACATGCAACCATGTTAATTGATGGCATAGCTAGCGGCCACAAGCAAAGCATGAGCTCAAAATTACACCAACTATCCAGAAGAAATCCTACCAAGACACAGACTTCTATCTGGCCACCAAATAGCCAACAAACAGTCACATACTAAAGAATGGATACTGTATCCATATCAACAGAACATGAACTTAGAAATAAAACAACGTTGATTGTCAGTACAAGAAGTACCAAGTGAAAGCATCGTGAACTTGTCAATGCATATTTTCAACAATAGACAAGCATATTTCAGGAACAGCATGATGAAGAATCAAGATACATGATTAAAATTATAAATGACTTGGTATCAAACAAGCATCCTAAAAGAAATAATTAACATGAAAATTTAGAAGAAAATAAGGATGCTTGCCAAAAAACGGATGGTCAGGGTTGCAACTGTAGAGGAAGTTAGAACCACAAGAGATATGTTACTTTATACTATTAAAAGGTTTAGGGAATATCAAAGTGTCCCATGGTTCACAATAATGCTTTCTAGGCATCTCTAGCAAACATGAAACAGGTTCACTGATAATTATAAATTTATAATCAAATTCAGAAGGCAGAGCTCAAGAAAAAGTATGATTGAGGCAAGGGTTGACCACTGAAGGACTATTTTAATACATAATAGTTTATGCATGCTAGTCGTATGCAGCTAGGCACTCGACAGTCTAAACAAATAACTGACATGACCTATTAAAAGCAAACAAAGATTTTACATAATTGCAGAGCATGCAGCCAGAATTTTGCAATCAACGTCAAAGAACAGTGGTGTAACCACATAATTTTAAGGAGGTAAAGAAAAACCCATATCTCAAAGCTTGATTGAAAATATTAGTTCAAATCAAGTGAAAAACAAGTGATTGATAAAGCTTGAGAGCCAAAAGATTAGGCATCCTACCTTCTCTGACTCCATTCACTTCCTAGGTTAATGTTCTGCATCTGATCCACATGCAGAGGAACCATCACTGCCAGAATCTACATATAAAGTAACATAATAAATTAACAAAGGCTGTACTTGGCAAATACAAACAGTGAAGATTTGTTATATGCCATACTATGTAGTACAAAAGCCAAAAGATTTAGCATTTACCACTGGATGATGACCTGGAGTGACTGCTAGGACCGCTTGAACTACCTGATTCACTCATGCCATCACCTCGCTTATGAGAGGATGTGGCAGCAATCGTTTCCACTACTTAAAATCCAACCAATTTCAATAAATTAAGCAGAATGACCAGGTTCTAAACAAGACTTTAAAACAATTCCTAAACAAAGCACAGTAAGTCCTTTTGACTTCAGCATCATTACCTGCATCAGTTTCTTGTGGTGCTTCTGTAATCACTGGTTCCAAATTCTGCAAAGATTAGGAAAACCAGCAGATCAAAACAATAATTTCGTGTAGAAAAAATAGATAGACAATCATCAACAAAGATTCTCACATTATCCTGAATATCATGGTCAGCATCTACCGTAGTTCGTACAGTATCCCCATTATCATCGTCAGCATCTACTGTAACATGCACAGTGTCCTGAACAATATCATGGTTATCTTCTACAGTAATTCTTACAGTGCCCCGAATATCATCATGGTCAGCATCTGCTGTTGTTGTGACTGAATCCTGAATAGCATGGTCAGCTTCTGCTGCAGTTCTTTCAGCATCCTGAATATCATGTTCAGCTTCTGGACTAGCCTGAAAAGCGAATTCAGATTTTCTCTTGTTCTTGCTCAAGTTCTTTTTAAAATTAGTCACAAACCTATCAAGTTCCCAAAGCGTTTCAGGGTCAACGCTATCTATATCCACCTCAATTTCATCATCTTCTTGAGAAAGTACTGGATTACGCTTCTTAATAATCTGGACAACACTCTCCAGTTTATCTGAAGGCAAATCCTGAAGGCTAATACTGAGTTTCTGTTTCTCCTCATAAGTCATATCCCTCTTTTCAGGATCCTTTGCCTTGGGCTTCTTTGGGGCTGGTGTCCTACCCTGATGACCCAGACCAGTAGCTTTTGGCTTGGGATCCCCAGGCATTGTCATAGACTCCACTCTTTCCAAAGTCCTTGTTTCTAAAGGGCGTGGAGGTGGAGCAGAAGCAGGAGTGTGAACTGGCGCAGGAGGATTAGGAACTGTCCTTGCAGTGGGTGTCGGCAGACCCAAATCATGATCCATGTCCAACCTCCGACTTAAAATTAAACTCAGCCTCAATTTTTTTCCATTTTTCTTCAAATATGCTTGATAATTGCTCAGCCATAACATGCACATCCTGTCCTTTCGGGTTATACAACATGGCATTACTAAAGGTAAGCCTCACGTCCTCAGCAAATTCATTAGGCGACTGATACATTTTCTTACTCAACCTACCCTTCACTGTCCCTAAATCCATCGGATGCTTAATAATTGTATAGTAATCATGTAATCCAAGCCCTTTAACATCTACAGGCTTATTAAACACCCAACCAAACTTGTGCTTCATCAATCTCTCCAACAAATTGCTACAACTCTTGAAACATCTCGTTAAATCCTGATCCCAGACACACCCACTTCCCATTTTATCCACTTTCAACTTCTTGTTACTCCCCATTGGACTTAAATTCTCTTTCCGCCTAACCGCATCCAAATTCTTATAATTCTGATTCATTTTCGATCCCTTCTTCACTTTCCCCACTGACTCAACATTAACTCCATAACTACTCACTTTCTCATTCACAGACACATTTGATCCCCTAAAACCCCTAGCATTTGACCCAACTTCAGAATTCTTTCTCATTCCACTTCTATTAACATTTTCTGTAGCTTCAAGTTTCTTCAAAACACTAACTACCTGATCAAGCTCACTTGTGAGCTTCCTCTTAAGTGCCCTAATCTCATCCCTATTTTCTAAATTGAAACTGATCTTAACAAAATTATCAAACTTAACATAACCTGGAACAGCATTCCCATTGGTTGGCTCACCACCCTTTCGCGGTTGCAAACGATTCTGGCTAGACGAATCATCAGAGGCCACAGCAGCATTCTCCTCTGGCTGAGAAGTAGCTAACTTTCCCTGTGCCTGGTTTTTCCTGGCATAGACTTTGCTCTGCTTCTCACCACCATCTTTTTCACCAACTAATACACCTGAAGCCATTCATGTAACTATCAAACAAACACCAACCCTAATTTTTCAGACACCCTACAAAAAGACCCTCAATAGAACCCAAAACACAGACCAAAAGAACCAAACTTTACATAAACCCTAACACCCCATTAATGCCATTTGTAAACAAAATCAGACACACAATCAGATTTTTTTTTTTAATTAAAAAAAAAAAGATGGGATTTTTTAGGGTTTAAGAGGTTTGTACGGAACTAGGGTTTTGGGGCATGAAATAGGAGAAAAAAGGAAGGGGATTTTTGGAAGCGAGTGAAATTACAGATATGGCCTTTTGTGGGAAGACAAGGAATTGAAGGAAAGGTAAAGGTATGGTGGATAGGTCTGTGACTGTGAGTCTGCGCGAGTTGAGTTCAATGGAGCCTCTGTGACCAGAGAGGTGTATCCACGCGCTCTGGAACGCGAATGATACAGACCAATAGAGACAGAAAACTGCTCTCACTGCCACATCAGATTGGTACGGTGTGAAAGCATTCTTACAAGGAATGAGTGGCGGCCCCAGCGTGATTCGAATTTATATTCAAAATTTCAATTAATATGGAATGTAGGCTGTAACTACTATATAAAATTTGAGATTTTATAGTTTCCAAAAACAAAAAAAAAATTGAGATTTTATGGTGAGTGATTTGTATGTTATAATTTATCATTTTCTTCTTGTTGATGGTAACTACTATATAAATTTTGAGATTTTATAGTTTCCAAAAAAAATGGAGATTTCATGGTGAGTGATTTGTATGCTATAATTTATTATTTTCTTCTCGTTGATTGTAAAATTTGGTCTACAATGGGTCAAAATGTCATGCAAGCAATATTGATTCCTTAAGTTGAGAAAAATGTTGTGTGCATCCTCTCTGAGTAGATGGTGGATTGTTGTCTGAACAAGAATATTTTTAGTAAATATAGAGTGATCGAGTATTGTTTGAGTATTTCCGATGAAAGTGATTTGAAACCTAAAAAACATAGTTAAGAACACCGGTTGGCTCATGGTTGTCATTTATATTTTGACGTTAAGTTAATAACAATTTTAGAGAGAGAAAGTTTAGAGAAAGAGGTAAAAATTTAACTTGCATGAAAGTTTTCATGTTGTGTTCGAATGGCTTTATTATTTATAAGGGAGGAAGTACGTCACAAATGAACAATACTCAAGTGTTTTTCTATCACATTGAATTGAGTGTTTGCCGCACATGTTCAACAAACATAGAGGCCCTAAACCAAAAATATCCATTCTCGAAAAAATTATCTTCTTGTTGTAATAAAATAAATAAAACCTCGATCAGGTCAACAATACATACAGAAACCCAATATGTGGCAAAGACCTCGAATTATGTACACCCTCTATTCGATTCTAGAGAAGACTTTTAAAGTTATTTTTTAAATTTTAAAATTAAAAAAGAAATAATTATAAAATTAGGAAAATGAAAGAGTTTCATTTCATCAGGCGCTTGAAAACAAGCAGTTGCTATCGACGTTTGGAAAGAATGATAAAAAAAGGTAAAGCAATGATTTTTCCTTAAAGAAATTCAGTTTCATATTGTAAATTCAATTTTTCTTTTTTAAAGTTTAGTTGTTGTGTAAATCTGTTTTGGGGAGAAAAAGATAAATTTGCTTAGGGTTTATCTTTATTTTTGTTATGTTTATTACAACTTCGAAAACTGTTGTTATAGTTTTATTATAACATGTTTTAAACATGGTTCTATTGTTATTTCCAATATTATAGTGTTTTAATGTGCCAATTTATTGTTTGAAATGTTGTTTGTTTTGCAATGTTAAGGTTTTCTATTGATATTTGTGTTAGGGCTTGTTAAACAATGTTATCTTGGTTTTATGTTGTTGTTTCTGTATAGGTTTGTTACACATTGGTATATTGCTATAAATAATACTTGTTTTGTAAGGTTAGGGTTTTTCGTTGATGTCTATAACATTTGTTATGTAATTGTTTGTCCATCTAAATGATATGTTTTCTATTGACGTTTGTAGCATTTGTTAAACAATTTTTTTTTTTTTTTTAACTTGAGTGCTTGTGTAAAACTGGTGTTTGCCATCTTTGAGGGTAATTATCAATGTTTTTATGAAAGTAGTCATGATTGTGTGTTGATTGTTTATAATGCTTTATTGTAAAATTTAGATGTAAGATATTTATATTCAATGCTTCTGTTCTATAACATTCATGGGCAAGTTTGAAGAACTTGGTGAGTTTACTTGTGACTATGTATGCTTGAAGTCACTGTGGAATTGTATGGTGTTATTGCAGTGTGGGTATAAAGCTATTGTAAGGGAAAAGTTTAGTCAACAGGTTTAAATAACTTGGAATGGGGAACTACTAATAGGGAGTTAATAGATGTCTTGTCTGAGTTTAAGGAAAGAAAATGCACACCACATATAGTTTATAGACTTAGTACCCCTCTAAACCTTATTCCTTATGACCTAAACCCACACGACCAACAGGCCCACCTAGAACACTAGTCCAATCCAGAACATCATCTCATTCCATTAGAACATGAGCCCTATTTAGAACACCAACCCAATTCAAACTATAAGCTCAATCTAAATTATGAGTTGAACCTAAAATTTGATAATGAGAATGATTTCCAACTATAGGGCTAGTGATGTGAAATTTAGTCATAATAAGTCTAATAATAGTGAGGTGTATGGATTTGATGTCGAGCATAGTGATTTGGATAGGGATACCAATTTAGAAATTTATGGATTTGAATATATGAACAATGATAATGTGGACTATGAAGATGTGAGAGAAGTAGGAAGTGATAGTGATAAAGACAGTAATGATGAACCTAAATATAAAGGTACTACCTTTGCATTAAGTGAGGATGAGAAGATTAGACTAGCTGATGATCAACTGTTCATGAACATGACCTACTTTAGACAAGTGTCGTTAGATTATTCGATTCAGGAGGGGTTTAAAATGAGAAGAATTAAAAATTAGAGGACAAGGATAATGTATGAGTGTGTAGCTATTGAGTGCCTATGGAGAGTTCATGGCAACCTTACACTTGATGGGATTACATATATGTTTAAAACTTTGAACGATGCCCACACTTGTCTTGCTATTAGAATGAATAAGGATGTTACTATCAAATGGATTGGAAATAAGTTTCAATATATAATCAAAGTAAACCCAAAGATATCTATTATTTGTTGTCTTGCATCAGATTATGTTAAGCAATTATGTTTTGGATGTGCCATCTGACACTTTATATAGGGCTAAGAATCATGCACTAAATGTAAAGAGTGAAGAACACAAGAAAAGTTACAACAAATTGTATATGTATGGGTACGTTATAATAGAAAGGAATTCAAGATCCTATGCATTGTTAAGCACCATTAGATATAGTCCAAAGACTCCAAACATGAATGTGTAAGCCCACTTTAGTAGATTTTTCTTAGTTTCAGTGCTAAAAAAAATGATACTTAGATGGTTATAAGCCTTTTATAAATATAGATGACTATCATTTTAAAGGGTCATATAAGGGCATATTATGTATGCATTTGCATTGGAAGCAAACAATATGGTGTATCCATTAGCAATAGATGTTTGTGAGAAAGAAGAGGGTCAGACTTGTAGTTGGTTTATTGGGTTGTTACATAAACATGTGGGCTTGATGAGAGAAGAACAGTTTGTTTTATGTCTAACAGACAAAAGGGAATTCGAGGTACTCTTGAACGGTGGTGGTTTAATTATATCAGTTGGTTTTCAGCTAGGCATATCCTGAAGAATATGATAAGCAAATTTAAAATTGATTATTTGAGGAAAATGTATTGGCCACAACCAAAAGTCTAAACAAATCAAACTTCTTAATGAGGATGAAAAAAATTTAAAGAAGCATCTCAAAATGCTTTTAATTACCTGATAAAGATACCAATAGAATACTGGGTAGTCCATGTATTTGATCATTAGACAAAAACAAATCATTACACTAATAACCTTATTGGAAAATACAAAAGGCTTGTCTCGAATGATGTAATCGGGCCTTGGGTTATGGGTTGGGTTTTACTCAAAATCTAGAACCCAACATCCAATTTGAAATTGAATAATGATGATCAATTGCTAAAGCAGTTGATATAAGTTGAAACTGCTTTAGAAATTTATGGTAGATAAAATACGTTATTTAAAATGTAAAAGGTGTGTTACCATACCAATGATGAAAATCTTCTTCTTTTTCTCCAGAAAACAGATGCAAACACAATTTTATATTTTTGGACTCTTACATTATGAATAGAGTTTGTTTTCCTTTACTGTGATTGCTTAGTTGACTTGTAACATTGTTTGATTGATCTTAGTGCATTTGAAAGCTATGTATATTAACATCTCTCATAATTTATTTGAAGTTATTGTTATGTTATATTATTACGTTATTGTCTAATTTATGAATGAAAATAAAAAATGGTATCAGAGCTTTCATATAACAGTACTTGGTTTTATTTTTTTCTTGTTTTACTTTCATTGTATTTAATTTTGCGAACCTTAAATTTCGAAGTATAAGTTTTACAAGGCATTAGAGACTTGAAAACTGCATGAAAGTGAGAAAAGACACTGATTATTGAAGCTTTGGTTGATTTGAATTGGTTAGGAAATTAGGAAACTTCAAAAAGACATGTCATGAATAAACTCGAAACTCTTCTTTGGATATTAATGCTTTAAGTTGTTTTCTTTTCAATGCGATTAATACACTATTGAATAGGGCTCCAAAAGGGCTTTCTAATAGTATACAGTATAATCGATTTCGATGAAAATTAAGTGAGAAAAATGAATTTTATTCAAAACTAAAAAAAAAAAAAAGAAATATGGAAATAAGTTTGAAGGTTGAAGACGATGAACAGTAATTAGGGACACGTGTCAAGTTTGGAGAGGTCTAAACTAGATGACGTGGCTAGCTTGAATGAAGCCTCGTAATGTGACACGTGTCAACATCTAGAGCGCCAGCGCATGCATGCAACATGGCCCAATCAGATTAAGCCACATGTTATATGATAGTGCAACATCTGGAGTGACCATGTGTCAATGATTTGAACAGATGTGATAGTGCCACATGTGACGTGACAGGGCAGCATCTGAAGTGGCCACATCTCAAGGACGTGTGGCCACACCAGGGGCTACCGTATGGTTAGTTGAAGCAAAAATGCATCGACGCACATGTGCTGCACGTGCGGTAGATGTGCCACGACTGCTGAACTAATGGGGCCCACACGCCACTAACCACTACGGTTTCCAACAAGCGAAAATAATAATAATAATAAAAAAATTCTCACCTTTTTTAATCTATTTACAATAAAACTTGTGGAATATTCACTTTAGGGGGAGCTGAATTACATACCCTAATATAATAATTTTTTTATTTACTTTAGTTATAATAAATCGTTTAATATGCTTAACATAATAAATTATTTTGTAGATGGTCTATCATGTTAATCATTATTTTACTGATTCTGAGGATGAAATCGAAGAAATCATCGAGATACTAGAGAGTCCTGATATCATCGATGTTTTTAATGATCCAGCTATTATTATAGTCATTTTAGATGATAAAGAAGACATTGAGCCTCAAAACTATATGTCTTCTATTGCTTAAGCTGATTCTATAGTTATTTCAGATGATGATAAGAGCATCAAGCATTCGGACTATATACCTTTTGATGTGCCAATCGCTATTATAGTCATTTCAGATGATAAGGAGGACATTGAGATTTTTCAAATATCAGATGATGAGATAGATGTCAAGGTCATTAACAACTCGGACGATAAGCGAGATGTGGAGATTATTGAGATCTCCAATGATAAGATGACTGATGTGATAGAGACTTCTGACAATGAGGTGGTTGAGGTTATAGACATCTCATCAGGCAAGGAGAACACTAATATGGATGATTTTTGGCATTATGATGAGATGGACTATTTTCGTTTTTAGTATGCTTATCTTATTTTATTTGTAAATGTCATATGTATTTAATTTCATGACATTACTTAATTGTTAGTTAAATCGAATATAAATATTTAATTTCATTTAATATAATTACAATGTGCGTTTAATTAAATGATTATTATATTCATTTATCAAAGTGTGTGTCTTTTGTTTAATGCTTGAATAGGACTCGATTGCGCAAAAACGCTTACTTATATACCATGTTTGAAATGCTTGGAAGGAGATGATTATTAAGCAGTTGACTATTTTTTTACTTTACTCATTGCATTCATATATTATATTTATAGGCGTACGTTTGTTGCAAAGAAAATATGAAATAGTATAGTGTATGCTAAAATAGATATATTTTTCTTGTCTCTGAATAAGATAAATTTTAAAAAATGGTTTCAGCATAAAATAATATCATTGTTGAGTTAACAAGGGTGAGAAACTGAATGATGACAACTATGACATATGACATTGTAAAACTCAGTACATTAGTAAGATGCTTTTAAGACTCTTATAAACACCATGGTATCACCTCAGTCAGATACATTTGCTCAAGGTAAGAGAGATATTAAGGTTTATTAGACTTGAAAAAAGAAGAATAGCACTGCTCGGATCACGATTCTAAGCAGCATGAATGATGACTTCATGTGTATGTATAATGATAATAAGATGACCCAAGACATGTGGATGACCCTCAAAGACAAGTATGGTGGTACTTCAACTATTAAATTGAGGAGGCTCACTATCAAGTTTGACATATGCAGAAAGCACCAAAATCATACAATAAGACAACACTTTAGGAAAATGTCAAATATGATCTGTGAGCTCAAGTTTGCCGAGCATAACCTCACTAATAAGTAGTAAGTACAGATAGTAATCCAGTCTCCCCACTTTAGCTAAGAGAACATGAAAATTAACATAGCGCATTATAATAACATCAAGACTTTTAATGATATTTCATGTCATGTTGAGTTAAAAGACGAGCGATTGGAAGCGGTTAAAGCTTCCAATCAGCTTTTCTTGGCTAAGTCCAACAAACGTAAAGGCTCAGGCCTTAAACGCAAGAGAGGGAAGAAGAACTTTAGGAAATGGAAAGGTAACACCAACTTTGAAAAAAATGAGATCGAAAGACGTAAGAAGGGCAAACGTGCTGTAGGTAAGAGGGATAAAACCAAGATAACCTATTTCAACTGCGAAAAGTTTGGTCATTTTGTTCGTGAATGCACTAAACCCAAACAAGAGAAGATATATTGTTACTCTAATTTGTCTAATTATGTTTATGTTTTTAACTCAATATTACTACTAAATCTCGTACTTTGTGGACCGTAGACTCAGTAGCAACAAACCATATAGCCAGATACTGAACAATCTTTATGGAGTATCATCGAATCAGTCATGGAACAAGATGGATCCATGTAAGAAATAATTCACATGTTGAAGTGAAAGGAATCAGCACATGCAAGCTTATATTGTATAGTGACCAGATATTTTATCTCTATGATGTATTTTTTGCTCCAGATATTCGACAAAATCTTGTTTTTATTCAAGTACTGTTAAAGTTAGGATATGTTTTGAATTTTTAATGGTGATTGTATGAATATTATGTTGGATTCTATTCAAATAGGTATTGGTTATATGTTAGATGATTTTATTGTACTAAATACCGAGACAAACAATTTTAATTATGATGATGATTGCTTTTCTCTAATAGCTTCTTTTGATATTGCAAACGTTGATACAAATATTTGGCATGCTAGACTAGGTCATATAGATCATGATAGAATGATTATTAGGCTCACTTAACAAATATTATTTATCTATTTGTAAGCGTAGTCTAGCTAGAAAAGCTACTAGAAAATCGTTTGGAGAATGAACTAGAGCTGACCATTGCTTTCTTAGGAAATATAAGGTAAGTTCATGTATTGATACTGCTAGGATTTTAGTCTAATTGTTCATTGATGCAATTTTATAATTATAATGAAACTTCAATTTCATGCACCTTTTTATGTCAAAACAGGATGTCATGGGGTTGCACCTCATTAATGTTTCTGAACAATTTGGGATAATAGGTAGAAGCAGTAGTAATTTTTATGTTTAACTATGACAATAATTGTGAATGGTTTCGTATTTGAGATTGAACACATGTGCAATTGGGGATTATTACTTTTGTTTAGGTGTATAAACACATGTGTAGTACTTTTGTTAGTTAGGTTGAATTGTTTTATTTAGTATGACAATTTGAAGTTTTATTTGGTGTATGGTGTATGAAGATACACCAGATTTTTGGATGAATGGTTTTATTTAGGAATGACATTTGAAGTTTACTTTAATATGGATGGTTAGGATGTTTATATTAAGATACAGAATTGTACATTAGTTTTTTGTGTTAGACAACATCACAAATTACATAGTCAAACTACTAAATATTATATTGATAACAATTAGTAACTTCATCTTCTTTTGTGTAATTTCCATAATATCAAATCTCTTTCTAGAGAAAATTTGTCAGGAGACACTAAGCTTGGCGTACTATGCTGATATTAGTGTGATATTCTAATAACAATGTGACACGTGACATATCTTTTAAATGAAGACTTTCTCGTAATGAAGGAAAGAAAACAACATTAATTTTTATTTAAAAAAAGTTATGTCATGTGTCAGATTATTATTAGAAAGTCACACCAACATCAGCATATCATACCAACTCAGCGTCCCATAGATATTTTCTCCTCTTTTCGAACACTCGATTGCGATCCCTTCTTGCATAACACTATTATTTTCCATTGCATTATACCTGCGGTGAATACCTTAAGACTATTCATTTTCATTTGGAGCCCAAAAAGAATAATAGTTGCATTTGCATGTCTCACACGAGAAATATAATTACTTCGATTTTTTTTTTTTTATAAATTCATAAATCTTGATACTAATGTTCCTTCTATAATAAACCCGCAGTTCTTGAATTTGGATAATACTACCATTTATTTCATTATTTGAACTAGAAGATCCTTCCATATCCGTTACCAAATATTTGACAAGATAAAAAAATTTGAATAAAGAAATATTGAGATCAAACTATAAGAGAAAGACAATTTAAAAAAAAAAAAAAAAAAACTATAAGAGAAAGACCTTCTTCTTTAAAAAAACAGACAAGAAAAGGAAAGAAAGACCTTCTATAGGTCAAATAAAAAACTGAACAAAGAAGTTTTGAGATAACAAAAGAATTAGTACAAAACAAATGCTCTGAGTGGCCTTCATATAGGCTTGAGGGGAGGCAAAATGTTACTGTTCATCACCAACGGTAACATCCTTTAGTTACATACGATTTTGTTCTTTTCTCATTTTGAAACTCATAATTCTTAATAACAGAAAATGACAATGTTGTCCACAAGGCTTTATAAACACCTCCACTTGCTTTTCTGAATTTGCTGCCATTTACATATTATTTTATTATGCATTTTTATCCATCACAAAGGTTAAAATCGTCATCTCAACAAGCTAACAATCGTTTAGGGGCAATTTAGTCTTTCAACATGCTTTTTTTGATGGTCAAACTTGTTTCTGATGTTAGTACAGAGGAGGTCGTTGTAAAAATGTGCAAGCAATGCTTGCGCTTATAAAAAATCAAACGTAAAGAGACTTCTACATATTTTACTCTTCTAAAAATTTATACAAAGGGCATATTTGGTAAAATGATAATGTTCTATGAAATTTAATGGGGCTGTATAAATAAAGTCGGTCCAAAATCAAAGCGCGGTGCGGGTGGGCGTAGTTGGGCTTTTGGATGAGTTTCGGGTTCGACCCATTAAGCACCGAACCCACACCCTACTTATTTGTTTTCTCCTTCGTTTGCTGAATCGATCCGTCGATCGTCTCTGACTGCTTCTTGTCTTTGGTCTGTCTGTGGGTAAGATCGCTTTTCCAGTTCTGTTAATCTTTTGTTTCCAGTTCGTCAGCTCTCTTTGCTTTTATTTTCAGTTTACGTTCGTTATTTTTACTTACGCTTGGTTGAAATGAAAATTTGACCTATGTTTGATCAAATATATTACTTTTTTTGTTTATGTTTCTGTTGTTTACTTTGATCAATTTTTATATGTGCATGTTGTCGGCGATTTTAGACTTTTGTCAGATGAATTATTGTGCAGACTTGAAAATCATATATGTGTTGTATTGCAAACCATTCAATACAAATTTACTTTGATCGGATCATTTTTTCAAAAACTGGGTTCAATTTCGTTTTGGGTTTGGCTACCTTACTGGTTGAATAAGGTTACCTATCAATAACAACCCTTAGATATTCTTCAATAACCACCTTTATAACCAATGCAAGAATTCATAGTAATGGGTAATCTTATCCAACCAGTAAGGTAGTCAAACCCGTATGTTTTTGACCAGATTGCTCCAAAAGTGAACCGATCCAGTACGTGGCCACCCTTAGGTGTAGTCTTGGTTTTACATACTTAGGTTGGTTGGTTGGTTGAAATAATAGTTCTAAGCAAGGTAGTTTCTGCAGGAGCAGTTACTATCTAGGAGTTGTTTTTGGATAGAAATTCGTTATGGCTGCATCCGAAGAGAATAGTGCGTTGTTCCCGATTTTCATTTTGACTATAATGGCCCTGCCTTTAGTGCCTTATACAATAGCGAAGTTGTGCCGTGCTGCCACAAGGAAAGTAAAGAGCATCCACTGCCAGTGCTCTGAGTGTACTCGTTCAGGGAAGTACCGGAAGTCTATATTTAAGCGGGTGAGTGAATTCTTTATGTTTAATGTTTATGAAGATTTAAAATATGGTATAAGTTCAATTGTTCGATTGAGTTTTGTCGTTTATTTCTGCGATGTATTGGATGTCTTTTGCAGATTTCAAACGTGTCAACTTGTAGTAACTTGACACTAGTGCTACTTTGGGTCATCATGATAATCCTCATTTATTACATCAAAAGTATGAGTGGGGAGGTAAGATGTTTAGTAAAGTTTTAATTGATTGAATATAAGATTATTTAATCTTTGTATGTTGCATATTTGATTTTTTTATTTTAATTTTATTTAATGCAGATTAAAGTTTTTGAACCAGTTTAGCATACTTGGATTGGAACCTGGCGCTTCAGATTCTGAAATAAAGAAGGCATATAGGAGACTCTCCATACAATACCATCCTGACAAAAATCCAGATCCAGGTTGAAGATGTATTTTTTTTTGGGGGGGTTGGTTGGGAGGTTGTCGTTCGATGTTTACTTAACAATAAACATCTGGTATTTGAGTATTAATGTGCTCATTTACTGTTCTTTATTTTCACAGAGGCCCACAATTATTTTGTGGAGTACATATCGAAGGCTTATCAAGCTCTGACCGATCCGATATCCCGTGAGAATTTTGAAAAATATGGTCATCCTGATGGGAGACAGGTAATGTTCCATTCTTTTTCAGAAACACTGTTGGCAATTGGTATTTACTTAAAGAATTTACCTAGACATTTATTGGTGACATTCTTGAAACTAATATCCTAATTTGCGGATGCAGGGATTTCAAATGGGAATAGCACTCCCACAATTCTTGCTAGACATTGATGGGGCATCTGGTGGAATACTCTTACTTTGGATAGTTGGTGTTTGTATTCTCCTACCATTGGTGATAGCTGTTATCTATCTCTCGAGGTCATCAAAATATACCTGGAAATTATGTAATGCATCAAACACTGTCCACATACTATTATTTGATGAAACCTTCTTTGGCCCCTAGGTACTTGTTTCTTCTCTTTGTATTGCTGTTTTTTATTCTTGTTCAGTTCTCAGATTATCACTTCCTTCTTATATCAGAATCAGTAGTATGTGTGCAATATGTGAAGTTACTTTATACACTGAGAAGTGCATGCATTCCTTGCTGGACCTTTTGCATGACAAAAGTAGAAAAGGCATGATCTCCTTGGTTTTTTCCTGTCAAGACTGTTCCGACATGTGTGTAGTGTGTTACTTTGATTACTAGTATGCATTAATATGCTGGTTTTAGCTATTCAGCTGCAAAATCATCCATAGACAGATAAGTTTTTGGTGCAGTTGATGATCGACACAGAATGTAACTCGTTGGTTTGGAAGCACTTGTTATGTCCATCATTTAGAAATCACTGAAATTAAGTTTTACAATTTTGCATCATCCATTTTATGTAAACAGGTGATGTCTTTATTTATTATGGTTCTGTAATGTGACACATTGTTATACAGCAAAGTTATGGAGGTTTTCATCAAGGCTGCTGAACATGTGGATATTCCAGTCCGTAGGACTGATGATGAGCCTCTCCAGAAACTGTTCATGTCAGTCAGAAGTGAATTGAATCTGGACCTTAAAAATATTAAGCAAGAGCAAGCGAAGTTTTGGAAGCAGCATCCAGCCATAGTTAAGGTACTTTTATGGACCAAGATTTAGTATTGTACAGTTACAGATGTTGTTATAACCTTATATGAATTTTCATATGCTTACTTCCGTGTCATTTTTTCCTTCAGACAGAATTATTGATTCAGGCTCAATTAACTCGTGAATCAGCTGGCTTGCCTCCAACTTTAAATGGTGATTTCAGACGTGTGCTAGAACTTGCACCTCGTCTACTTGAGGAATTGATGAAGGTAATTGTTAAGTCTTGTGGCTTAGATTTCTTTATTAGACTTATAGGATTGGTGATAATGGCATTTAACTGTTCATCATCTCCTGTAAGCCTGCACTATTGGTTTTCATTCAGAGCGTACAATAAAATGATCATGGGGCATCTTTTAACATGGTGAGATGAGTCATATGAGTAGCCTGCTGTGAAAGGGAAACATAATTGATTTATCTTTAGTTATTTTCTTTCATTTCTGGAAATTATTAGCACACAAGTAGCCCTTCTTTTGTATCCCCTCTAAGATTTGTTTTCCTAAAGTAGTATGCGTGAATTATTGGGGTTTAAAATGGGATCTGTCCTTCTCATTAACTTGTGACATATTTTGGGACTCAACATTGGGTATTACTTTAGATGGATTAGAATAATTCACTAAGTTTATCCCATTTAGTTGGGATTGAGGCTTAGTTGAATCAATGTCATGTGACAATTTTATGGGACATCAAGGAGGGAATAGCTTAAGACACAGTAGAACGGTAAAAAATATTCATAAAGGTGATCTCATTTTGTTGGGGTTAAGGCTTAGTTGAGTTAAATATTTATGTTGTGGCAGTTACTCGGACAGAATATTGGATTGTTTATGGAAACTCTTTCATATTCATTTTGAGCATGTGGGAAAGTCTTCACTAGTCTCTTATTTCATATACTAGGCATCAGTTCTTTAAGTATTTGTGTCAACACAGTATAAGCTGTTTCTATCTTTGGAAACCATGTACCTTGGTTATGAAAGTATCATATAAAGATAACTGGGACTGAAAGGAGGAGTTCCTTTTCTATATTCTGGATTCATGTATTTTGGTGAAAATCCCCCAAAACCAAAATTTTTGGCAGTGGTTGACATGGTTGTTGGAAATAACTATTTATGGTCCATTGTTTATGCCTTCGATGAACATAGACTACCAACATTCAATCTCTTATAGGAGATTTAAACAAGGATACAAGCTAAAAAATAACCTGCACCTTATATTGGTTGTGCATGAATTTCTTGTTTAAAGTCTCTGTTTTTCTCTTTCCTTTTCGTGTTTTCCCCTCATTTTCTCCTTTGTTTATCAAATCTTCAGCAAATTGGTTCTTTTGTAGGTGTTCCAGTCTTTTGTCTCGATTTTTAATATATGCCATCTCTCATGTATGTATCGGTTTGGCCTTTGAGCCAAGGTTCTTCAGCGTTATTAATGGTTTAATCATTTAATGCAGATGGCACTTATACCACGCACAAATCAGGGTCATGGATGGCTTAGGCCAGCAACTGGGGTGGTTGAGCTTTCTCAATGTATCATTCAGGCATGTGCTTTGGAAACAAATTACAAATTTTTATCATCCTTACATGTTTTTCCCCCCGGTTTTCTGTTTTCTAAAAATGTCAACATACTAATGAAGAATTTGATTATTTATTATTACTTTATTTTGATTGCATTGTTTTAATTTTATGAAATTAGTAACTAATTTAAATGAATATCCTGGAATAAAATTAGTAACTAATTTAAATGAATATCCTGGAATAAAATTAGTAACTAATTTAAATGAATATCCTGGAATAAAATTAGTAACTACATTTAAATGAATACCCTGGAATGCAACTATTTAAAAATAAATAGCATTTCAATTTCAACTAATAGATGCCTGACAGCACCTCCTGCCTTCCCTCTTATTTTTTGGCATGCCTTCACACCCCATTGTAGATCTATTTAATTTTACTTTGCTCAATTTAGTGGTTTCTTCTAAATTTCAAGTATGCCTGGTTGCGAAGATTACTTTCCAACTTTTTTGAAATTAAACCTTGTTTGTATGTCTTGAAAATATGCTGGTTTGTCAGATATTAATTTACCAGTCACCTTATTTATCTGACAAACCAGCATATCTTGACAATATGCATTTGCCAGTCACCTTATTTATCCACTATTCCAGTCCTTTGCATTTGAAGCTTAATGTGTGCTTGAAAATCTGCTTCCAAAGCATTTACCATTGCTCATGGAGATATGATTGCTGCATGGATGTTGCTTTATATCATTTGATATTTACTCGTTCCTGTTCTCCTTATTCTGTGTTATGTTTGATTCAATTGGTCATATCAACACTACACTTTATATTTGTTTTTATGGTCCGTGATGCAGGCTGTTCCTCTCAGTTCTAGGAAGGCAACCGGCGGGTTCCCCGAAGGCACTGCACCCTTCCTGCAGCTTCCCCATATTAGTGAAACTACTATAAAAAAAATAGCTCGCAAGGTAAGTGACTAAACTGTTAGATGCAGGAATGCAGTTGTTTAGTATAGTTTTCCCACTCCCTGTCAAAGAGAACACTCAGTTTACGCTGATGCTCATGATTGTTTTCATTAGTATTTTGCTTTGAAGGATAATATCTAATACATTTTTGATGAATTAGTTTAAACCTGGACTAGTAATTGGTTTTGTGTCATGCGATTATATTTTTTGGGGATTTTATTATCCTTGTAAACCTACAAAAGCACTTTATAGAAAAAACTGAATTGAATATAGCTCATTCTGATTTAAATCAGGTTCTGTCAACCATTTGTTTTTAAATCCCACTAATCAGAGTTTCTGAATCTTCCATTGCAGAAGGTAAGAACTTTCCAGGAGTTCCGGGACATGACCCTGCAAGACCGTGCCGAGCTGCTTACTCAAGTAGCTGGATTTTCTGATGCAGAAGTGCAAGATGTTGAGATGGTGTTAGAAATGATTCCTTCTGTAACAGTGGAAGCAACATGTGAGACTGAAGGTGAAGAGGGTATACAGGAGGGTGACATCGTCACAATTCAAGCTTGGGTAACTCTCAAACGTGGTAATGGCCTGATTGGTGCCCTCCCACATGCCCCTCACTATCCATTCCACAAGGAAGAAAATTTCTGGTTTCTGCTTGGAGACAGTGTCTCAAATACTGTATGGTCTTTCCAAAAGGTGAGTTTTATGGATGAAGCTGCAGCTGTAACTGCAGCTTCAAAGGCAATTCAGGACACAATGGAGGGGTCAGGAGCAACTGTGAAGGAGACTAGTGCGGCTGTTCGAGAAGCAGTTGAGAAGGTGCGAAGCGGATCAAGACTGGTGATGAACAAATTCCAGGCCCCATCAGAGGGCAATTACAACTTGACGTGTTTCTGCTTGTGTGACTCCTGGATAGGTTGTGACCGAAGAACAAACTTGAAGGTCAAGATTCTGAAACGAACAAGGGCTGGTACTCGTGGTGGTCTTGTGGCGGAAGAAGGACCCATTGTGGAGGATGGAGCTGAAGAGGAAGAGGAGAACGAAGAAGAGGAATACGATGAAGATTACGAAAGTGAGTACAGCGAAGATGAGGAAGACGAGAAAGATATAAAAAAGAATGGCCCTGCTGCCAATGGCAAAGTGCATAAAAAGGGCTCAAACTCTGAAGATTCAGGCTCAGATGAAGATTGAGACACAAAATTCCATTCATAGATTAACAGAATAATAAGCCTTTTGTTTTTGTGCTTTTGATTTGTGAGGAAACTCAACAGCCACCGCATTAATAGTCATTTTATGTGGCCCTCTCCATAGTTTTGATACTATACACTTGGGTTTTAGATCATTAATCCCTTTTGTTTTATTAATGGTAATCCACATTAATTCATAGAATTTTGTTCAATTCTTCTTGTCATCCCACAAAGCACGTGCTTAGCTCTTCTTTTTTAAATAAATTTTGGGATTAACAAGTATATATATTAAGAGATGCTAAATTGTTCAAAATTTTTGCTCAACTTTATATCCTAATGATGGGACATGAGAGTTATTTAACATTCATATAAATCATAAGATGATATAGCATGTGATATGTTATTCACATTTTAACATTTTGGACATGATTTCAAATAAAAATTTTGAGCATTGCACTGCATTGATATTAATCAAACAAGTTGAAATCGGGATGGGGAAAATTGGGGAAGTGGGAAAACGAAGGTCCGAGATAGGGGGAATCCATCTCCAAATAACCCCATCCCCATTTCTCTCAAATGGTAATTTGGGTGGGGAGAAGGGAAGGGTGGAGGAACGGGGATGGAATTGGGGCCTATCTCCATTTGCCTCCATTGATATCTCTCTAGGTGTAATTGTGGGAGGGCTAATTTCATCTACCGTTTTCAATTATATTGAGTCTTAATACTGTTGTAGACCTCATTTAGACAAAATATATTGGTGATGTAGTGATTTAGTAGTGCCATGTCTTTCTTGTTTAAAACACATTTTCATATAAAGATCTTTTTCATTTTTTCTTGACCCTACGATTTGAAGTCAGAGACATTTTGATGTATACAACAGGATTGAATCAACTTATTAATCTTGAGTCTTATAATACATCAACTTTATTGTATAGTAAGATTTTTGGTCATTAACATTTTGACGTCTAGAACAAGGTTGAATCAACTTGTTGACCTTGAGCCTATTAAAACATTAACATTATAGTATATTAAGGTTTTTGGTCATTGACATTTTGATGGATCTTGTAATAACCACATGAACATTATTTAATGATAGCAATATTTCACCTGGTAACAAATCTTGTAATAAATATATCAACATCATTTGATAACAACAATAATTCCACCATGAGAAAAGAGTCATAATGAAACTCTTTATATATGACAGAAATTTCTCTACAATATAGGATTTAAAAGATAAATGTGAAATTTAAACTCTAATTATAAATGTAAAAAGAAAATACAAGAACATTTTATAAGAGTGGATGTGTCATCTAAGTTGTATTGAAAAACAGATTCAGACCTCAATTTCAGTTTTCTAAATCCGTCGAATTTGTAAATGAGAAAGCAACTAGTTAATTTGTATATATGTCGAATGATATTCATTGACTACTAATAATACATAAATATTGACAAATTTGAACTATTTTGATATTTTGGTGTGAGAATATAACAAGATAATAACTAACTAGTTATTCAAAATGCGTAAATATTGACAAATTTGGACTATTTTGATATTTTGGTGTGAGAACATGATTAGTTAATAACTAACTAGTTAATTCTTTCAAAGAAAAAAAATATATATTAATAACTAGGTCGTTGTATTGCTAAAAAATTGTACACAAATGATGGGCCGGAGTGTCAACCGAGCCCAAACAAATTTCAAAGCCCAAGCAGAGTAATCTTCACTAGCACGGACGTGGGGGATTTTCTGTCTCTCTCTCTCTCTGGATCTATGAAGTGGACCACGAATAACGAAAAACATCGAAGAAGTCGAACGAAACTCACGCTTGGTCAGTTTCATATTATACTTGATATTTTATCTTACATGGTCATGGCTATTATTTCCAAGTATTTTATTAAATATGCCACATTAGATCTTATATAAAACAACTATAATTTTTTTCTTGTAAAATTGTTTTTCCTCTCGAATGCAAAGCAAAACAAAAATCCGAACTTTCAATCCAAGAAATTAAACGCCATCGTGCATCAACCACATACTTTCAACGCCAAATCATACACAAAATGCATTGAATCTAGTTGCAAAACCAAGTGATCAAGCTATGTGATATCTTCATAAACCACCGAGGCATCGACACGGAAAGAAGTGTGGCAACCTTGCTCTACAATCGGCTTTTCCAGCTGAATCTCTGTCCTTTCTTGGACAATAAGAACATGAAGTCAAGAGACAAGTTGTTCGAGAAAATCGATAGTGCCAGAAGGAATTGTATGGTTGGTGTAGCCATGTAGTTGTGTTTTCGCTTAATTATTACAATTCATATTTTTATTTATACGAGTTGGCTCTTATAATGGAGACGGAGAAGAAGGTCATTTTTATATTTTATGATATAAAGTCATCTCAGCTTCGTGTTTGTGGATGATGGCAAGTGCCCTAAGATTGAGATTCGTAGGTTTAATTGGGCTCCTAAGTAGGCCAAGTACATCGTTGAGCTCACATTTGATTCTTTGAAAGGGTATTGATTTTATCATTATTAGTTCTTGATCATATCTAATTATTGGATTAATTTGTTGTTTCTAATATTATGTAACTCAAAAATTAATCTAGAAATTAATACATATATATTACCGATATAACAATTGATTAGTTATTGTTATTCATGGTTATTTATACAGTAAAAACATACGTTATAGGACTCTATGATAATGATAATTACACTTTCACTATCATTATCATTTGTCATGCAATTTTTTTTTTCCCAATTAGATGATGTTTACATTACTCCGCCGTTAATAGTATAAGGGTTGAATCGATATGATACACTCATGTTGAATAAAGATTATTTAGTTATTATATATTTTTAATATATAGTTAAGAAATGTTACATATTATTTTAGTTATCAAATCACAAGCGATCCTTTTTAATCAAATTCCAGAAACTCCTAGTTCATCATCAGCATTTAATTTTCAATATGGAACATCAAATACAAGGATTTAGTCCAATCTCTGATTTTACATAACTTCTTTTTGCTCTTAATTGTCCTAACAGGAACCAGTCCGATGTTCCGACAAGTGCTACTGATATAGTCATTAATTGCTTAAACGAGCAAGAGGTTGAACAACAGCAGCAGCTGCTGCACCGGAACATGCCAGTACCTGTAAAATGCTGTGCTTCAAGCTACAACAGTACCAATGAAGGATTGAAATTGCAATGCTAAGAAGAACTTCTTCTGATGAAATAATTATGTATAATAAAAATGCATTGCTGATGTTGTGTATTATAGATTGTATTACTATCGAATTATAAAATAAAAAATGTAATAATGTATCAATTTCATATACTTGTTTATAAGACACGTATTATTATTTTTTTCTTCATGATTATATTAATCTGTCTTTAGAGGTACTTCAATATTTTAAACCTTTTGAAAAAGAAAAAAAAAAATTAAAACTTAACGAGGACAAACTTTATACTGACCCTTATGTAGAGCGAAAATAAAATTTTATTTTTGTTAGCACTTCAAACATTGGAAGGAGCTTTGTTTAAGATGAAAAGCAATAGAATTTTGATCAATCAAAACAAATTAAAAATATAAGCAAGAAACAACTTTCTTTATTAATTTTCATTATTAACAAACTATTACATATTTAAAAACCAAATATAACAATAATAATAATAATAATCTAAATCCATAATTTAATTGATGTGGGCGTGAAGGAATAGCCTCAACTTCTGTCATTTGAAATTGTAAATACAGTATTGTTGAGGTACTTAGTAGGAACTGCAAGAACCTCAACCATGTCCTTAAGATAATGACCTAATTGGACACATGAGAAATTAAATGATAAAATTACAAATCCTTATTTTTTAATTTGAAGGTTTGTGAAAGTCATAAGACATAAATAGGGAGTTGACAAAAATCACAAGACAGGCCATGTGCATATGCATAAACTATATGTATATGTACGAGGAGATCCGGCATCAATGCAAGTAACCATTAATGTCATTGACATTTTTAACATCAATGAACACAACCATTGAACTAACCAATCTCAAATTCATGAATTCAATACCACAACACTCGTTTTAGACTACTAACAATGGGGTTGAAGCATCAATCTGGTAGAACTCCCTCTTCTAGCTTTTGGCCTAGCAGATATTCACCAATTCTCACTATAGCTCTCTTCTTTACCTCCTTTTATGTCTTCTTTTGGCTGATTTGGCGTGTCCCAGAACCAGTTTTGGTTACAAAACCAGCCAGTTTTAGTGGGGACCTTAGAGATGCTACATTTGCCTGGAACAAGCTTTGTTTTGGACCAACGTTTGAGAAGCTAAAGCTGGCAGTTTTTTCCAAGGCATGGCCAATAGGTGCAGCCCCTGGTGGGATGGAGCGTCATGCATCAACTTTGTACCACTCTCTTGCTTCAAGAGGGCATGAGATTCATGTCTTCACTGTGCCATCAGACAGGAAGCCTCACCAGGACATCCATGAAGGAAACCTACATGTCTACTTTATACCAAATGATGTTGGCGTGCTCAACTGTACTTTAGCATTTGAGATGTTTAATAAAGTTAATGTCTCCCGAGATTTCGATTATGTCCATACTGAGAGTGTTTCCCTGCCTCATTGGAGAGCAAAAGCAGTGCCTAGTGTGTCTGTCACTTGGCATGGAATTTGGTATGAGATCATGCACTCAAAGATGTTTGAAGAGCTCTTAAATGGGGGTCTCATGCTAGAGCTTCAAGAAGCAATGCCAAGGCTTGTTAATGAGATCAGATTCTTTTCAACCTATGCACAACATATATGCATAAGCAATAGTGCTGGTGAGGTACTAGTTAAAATCTACCAGCTCCAACAAAGAAATGTACATGTCATACTCAATGGGGTTGATGATACAAAATTTGTGCCTGACCCTGAAAGTGGTTCGCAATTCAGGCAAAGGCATGGTGTCCCTGACAATGCAAGCCTAGTAATGGGAGTTGCAGGCCGTTTGGTTAAAGATAAAGGGCATCCACTTCTCTATAAAGCCTTTTCTTTGATAACTAAGCGCCATCCAGGGGTATATCTACTTGTAGCAGGATCAGGGCCATGGGGGAGTAGGTATGCAGAATTAGGCCGAAATGTGAAGGTTTTAGGTGCATTGGAGCCTCAGGAACTCTCCGAATTTTACAACGCGCTTGAGGTGTTCGTGAATCCTACATTGCGGCCTCAAGGGCTTGATCTTACTTTGATTGAAGCAATGCATTGTGGCAAAACAGTTTTGACTCCCAACTATCCAAGCATAGTTGGGACAGTTGTTGTGAATGAAGAATTGGGTTACACATTTTCTCCGAATGTGAAGTCATTTGCGGAGGCATTGGAGCTGGTTATAAGAGATGGGCATAAAGTGTTGCAAAGAAAAGGCGTGGCCTGCAAAGAACATGCAGTTTCAATGTTCACTGCAGCTAAAATGGCATCAGCTTATGAGAGGTTTTTCCTCTGTATGAAGAACTCTAAATACTGTCAGTACCCTCTTTCCACAGATTGTTAGATTTTTGTTTTGTTTTCTCCCCTGAATTTTGTTGGAAATTCAATAGTACTGACACGTGAATTCATTTTATTTACATCAATTCCAATCTTTGTAAATTAGTCTTTTGCAGTAGATTCAAGACATTGAAAAATAGAACCACTTGAGAGAGATTTTTCTAGAATTGCATAGCATTTTATTAATAGTACACAGATGTTATTATTGCATTACAGAAACAGTTCAAGGTGTCCGAAAATGAGAGAAGAAACAAGATAGGAAAAATAAAGTTGAAATGGAAACAAGAATTCACTCAAAGTAAAGTCCTCTGCAATGAGCTGAATTTGTATGCTATGCTGTGGAATGACAAATATCTTACATGGTCATATAGTTCAATGACACAAACAGTCTGCCTTTCAAGTACTCAATTATTCTCTAGATACGCAAATGAGCACTAGTTTGGTTTATTTTTCTCACATTATTAACCTATCAAAGAAAGATCAATCCTTGTTTCCGGACGCTATGCACACACAATGGCATACAGGACAACAATGCTGGTGTGTTTTCTAGTGATGTTGTGGATCCGGACCTCCAGGTGAAACTCTCTCAGTATCAGAGTTGAGCATCCTCCTTGCATAGTACTCAAGTTTCCATACATCATAGCCTAATTGGCGTAAAACATGTTTGCTATCGATCTTTGCTGGTAAGGCAGAGAAACGATGAGGAACTCGTGCCTCAGAGCTCACTACAAGCATCATTAACATAACTATGAACGCAAACAATGACACTTGTAACTTTGACAAACTAGCCATATGTAAACTACTCTTTAAAGGGGCTATTATGAAAACAATAAGAAGGGAAGTAGCTTATTGCACAAGAAACACCCTTCTTTTATACTCACCAAGAAACACACTGTTATGATAGGAGCTTGAAATGAAAATGGTCCCTCATTCTATACAAGACAGAAGAGTATTGGAAAATAACACATAAGCAGATAAACTTTGAGGTGCTTGTCTTCTCTGAAAAACATTGCAAATTGCTTTCTTGACATCAATCTCCATTACCTAAAATCACATCACATGCACTAAATCCACAGGTGTTTTCTATCCGTTAAGTGAGTAGCAAAATTTGGTGCTTCTTAGCTCTCACAAGTTGCCAAATGGGTGTTCTTTAGTTCACCCCAGCTTGTCATTTTTGTTCTCTAGTGTCCATAACACATAAACTATACAAAAAATTTGAACCTAAAAACAGATAGACATAAGTCCTTGCAATCTGCAAAATGCAATTAAGCAATTCATTAGCATAATAGGCTTGTCACTGAGTGTTAATTGTTCCTTGTCAAGAATGAGGACAAAATTGTGGTCTTTAATCCACTATCTGTTTCTTGATTTGGCTGCTTGTGATCCGACTAAGTTTCTTGTTTGTTTCTCACTTTTGGCAGAATTATATTTAAGGAGAGAAAAAAGTAGAGGTAGACTAGGAAATAAGTCTAATAAGAAAGCTACACACAGTTTAAAATTGAAAGAATTGGTCACTAGGACAATCATTTCAAGTTGAAATTAACAAGAAGTAGAAGGAAGAATGTGTAAGAATTTTCTAAACCTTGAAATTGGATATGACTAATTAAGATCTGATCATGTATGAACCTACATCTTATCCAATATGTAAAATGAGATAAGCTAGAGAGCATGATTCATGAATCAGATGATTTGAAAATTCTTTCCTCTAATGATTGTAGTCTTACACAGTCTAAGTTATATGGTTGGTTGAAGGCTTGAACATGACACTAGATTGACAAGTTAATGAAATTTTCATCCCCATTGGACGACTTTTAAACCAACCATACCATATAGAAAAAAGTTTAGGTTGGGATGGATGCACTAGGTAATTTGTGTGCTCACCCACTTACATTATTGTTCAGAAATTAGATATGATCATATGTGGTGTGGACGGTTAGATAAATCTTAATCCCTTGCCACGTAACATAATGTTATTGGAATAAATAAGTTATTTTTCTTCCCTAGATATCATTGCTTCAATCACCCTTAAATAAATGAATTGTCTTGCAGAAACATTAACAATTAACATATTTTATTTTTTCTTCGCATGATATATATTTATTTATACTATAAAAACTAAAAATAAGATAAAAAGAGAATTAATATTATTGTTACTTTTCGTTTTGTACATCTATTGTACAATGTTTTAAAATCATTATATAATAATCTTATCATCATTATACTATTAATATAAGAGATCAAGTTTAAATACTATCAATTGTGTAATGTATCTTCACAATATTCATAAAAGAAAACTCCACAGCTGATATCAGGGCCTTGCATGTTGAAGTGGGTAAGTGCAAGTGCCTCGCCATTCCAAGGCATTGAAATGCCTTAGCACATGACCTGGCTTCATGGCTTCAATGGCCCTCTCCACCTTCTTTCTTCTAAAATCGCCTCAATCAAAATGCTGTTTAATTTTTTCTAAACTCATAGCATATTATCATCTCTATCAAAATATCCCACCTTCACTAATCCTTACAAGATAATAGAAGTCACAAATTGCCTTTTGGTGCGTCGTCTCTTTCCATCAAAAACCCCACTTGAACTACTTTACACATTCATGTTCGGGGCCCTGCCCCGGTCACTTCCATCGATAAATTCAATTACTGTATGCTTTTTTGTAGATCACTATGCCAAATATATTTGGCTATATTCCATTAAACCCAAATCAAGTGTTGCTTCCATTTCTTCACAAAACTCATATGCCTACTAGTTGATGGATTTGTACATTTCAAAATGACACTCACCTAATAAGCAGATTAATTTTACCTACTGCCCTTTGCCACCTTCTATCCCATTCAAAAAGGTGTTGCATAAACCACCAACCTATCACAAGCAAAAGATGTTGGATTATTGCTTATGTTATCCCTTGACTCAAGCCCTCTACTCAACCTGAACCTCACTACTCATAAACACTACACTTCTTGCCATGTTGTCTTCATTGAAAACACATTTCCTTTTCATTTTTCATAGCACTACTCCTCCACAACACTATCAAGCTAAATTCTAATGGATCAAAATGTTAATATTTTATTCGTATTAATTTTGCTTTATATATAAAAAATATGACAACTCTCTTCAATTATATAACATATAGAATTATATTTCCTTATAGGAAAGCATTAAAAATTTTGTATTACATCGGTTTATGCAAATATACCTCAAGAATATAATAAATCATCAATATATAACGATATTACATATTAACAAAATTAGACTCTGAATATTTTTAATATTCTTTAATTTGTATACTTATGATACAATAGATTATTCGATGAGTTATTGACAAAATTTATAAAGCAAAATAGGTTTATAAGTTAAAGCAAAATAGGTTTGTTAGTTAGAGCAAAATCCTGAGGATGTGAAAGCTTTTGATTGGCCGAAATCACAACTGAAGAATGGTGTAGTGTGGCCAAATTTTCACACTATGGTGTACATTGATCCAACATATATATATATATATATATATATATATATTATAGTGTTATATGCAACCTTGCAACAAACAAAACAACCTTGGCTTGTAACCATTAGATTTAAATACGCATAAGTCTAGTCCTTGGATCTCTAAAAGTTGTGTCTTCTCTTTTTTATTTGGACACTCAAACAAGTCTTTTAAAGTGATCTTTAATATTCAAAAGACATACACATCTAATTTTAAAGTTATCCCTTCGACTGAACATTTTTTTATTTAGAAATTTTCTGATATTCTGATATATATATATATAATTTATAAATAAAAAAATCAGAAATAAAATAACACTTGCAAGTTGCAAATATGATCAAAAATTAAGATAACTGAAAAAATAATTAATAAAATAAATATATGCACAAAATGATCTCTTAACTAGCCTTTTGTTTTTTGTTTTTTTTTTTTTCGTTCTAGTTATAATTGTTAATTAATTAGTTAATGTTAAATTTGGTACTATTATAATTTAAAATAATCACTATTTGTTATGCCAAAGCAATATAAGCTATGATTTAATCAAGCATCCATATGACTAATATTGTTAAACTGTCATATACAGGACTTGTTTGATAAATTTAATTGTTAGTTGTTGTGAATTTATATTAAAACCAAACTAGCCATGAAAATAAAAGAATCTTTTAATTTTTATTTGGCGTCCAAATCAAACTAATATTTGATATAAATGTTTGAAATTAAAAAGCAATTTTATGATTACATAGGGCATAAAATCAAACAAATTTAAAATATTAAAATTTATTATTTATAATTCTTTTTTAAAATGGAGATTTGAATTTTATTTTTTTACCATCAACATTGAGAAAATGAAAAGTCAAGAAAGACAAGAGAAGAACTTTGTTAGTTACAGTAAGATGGGCTAATTGCAAAAGTGGATAAAAAATAAGGGCATTCATTAAATTTGCCTACCAATAATTTTACAATTTTCGTCCTTTCTAGACAAAGTTATCCCTTCCAAATCGAAAATTATTCATGTACCACTTAAAAAAAAAAAAAACACTTCAAAAAAATTCATTCCACCAACGGTGGACTACTTCTCGCTAGAAGAGCTAGTGCTCCTTCGATGAGGAGCAACTTACTTCTTTTCGGAGGAACAATCCTCCGATGAGGAGAATATGAAGGTCACCAACAACCTCCATTGGAGGTCCACAACCTTTATTAATAGAGGTTGAGTGGCCTTTAGTAATAGAGGTTGAAGGGGAGCATATGTTACCCTCCCAAACGTGACAAACATTTCTTTACGAGAGCATTGCTTATGCTCCCTTTGGTGAACGTGACTCATCGCTTTCTAAGGGAGGGCAAGTCTTGCAACATGACTCATGCTCCCTTGTGAAGCAATGAGTCACGCAATATGACTTATGCTTAGTGGTGAACTTAGACATTTATATTAGATGACACTCTATCACTAAGTAAAATAAAATAAAAAAATTAACGATAAAACAATTATAGCTTACATGATTTTTTTTTTTTTATGAATTTTATCATGTAAGATAATTTATATACAACAACAATAATTCATATTAATAATCATAAATAAACCAAGACTTATTAAGACTAAACAACATTATACAGTTTTACTTTCATAATATTGAGAAATATCTACTTCCACAAAAAAGATAGAAAACTCTTATATATGTTGATAAATACAAATGATAGAACTCAAACTATTAATTCACAAGTGCGAAAGAAGTGTGTACTAACTATTTAAACCATAGATAGAGATGCAATTTACACCTAGTTAACCATGTTCTTACTTTTAAAATTTAGTCATGATAAATGGGATATAGTTTGCGAGAAAAAAAAATAGTTCATACTAATCAGTTAGTTAGCAATAGTTGTTCATTGTACATGATAAGATATACAAATTTTTGAAGCCTTTGTATGCTAAATTTGAACATGAGTTTGGGTGGTAAGTTTGGTGCAGTCTTCTTGATCCAGATACTTGGTTTGAACGTCATACATACATGTTTTTATTATTATTATCTTTTTTTTTTTAAGAAAAAAAAAAGAGAATAAGTAAATGTGGGTAATTGGGAATCGAAACTTGGTTCTAATAGAAACAAAAGAACATTTCATACCACCAGAGTCAATCAACCATTTGTGAGAATATTTACTTCGTGAACTATATATAATATTCATTTGTATATTTAAATATTTAATCACTAATATTATAAGCTTAATAATTTTTTATAAAATTTCAAGGGGGCACGTGCCGTGTCTAGCTCTAAACTAAGTCCGCCCTTGCTTATGCTCCACTGGAAACTTATCACTCAAATAGCATAAGTCACGCTTATTTATTTTTTCGAATTTGCATCTACAAAACTAGAATAAAATGAAGAAAATAAGATGATGTGATGATGAAGAGGATGAAAAGGAAGAACAAGAAGAAGAAGATAAAGAAGAAAAAAAAATAAAGAAATAGAGAAGTAAGAATAGGAAAATGATGAAGATGAAGAAAAGGTAGAGGAGGAAGAAGAAGAGATATGAAAACAAAAGAAGAGTAAGATGAAAAAGACATAAAAGAAGAAAGGAAGAAGAATGAGAAGGAGAAGAGAAAGAGGAAGAAGGAGAAAAATGAATAAAGGAAGAAGAAGGATAAGGAAAAAAAAAAATGAGAAAGAAGATAAAAAATAAATAAATAAAAAGAGGAAGAACAAAACAAAGAAAAAAAAAGGAAAAGAAACAGGAAGAAGAAGAAGAAGGGGGGAAAAAAAAACAGAGGAAGAACAAAAGAAGAGGAAGAAGCAAAAGTAAAAGATGAGAATAATGAAGAGAATAAGAGGAAGAGGAGAAGGAAGAAGAAAGGGATGAAAAGGAAGAATAAGAGGAAGAAGAAACGATAGAGGGGAGGAGGAGGAGAAAAAGAAGATAATCAAGGGCGGACCTACATAAGGCCTAGATGAGGCTCTCCCACATCAAATAATTTTAAAAATAAAAATTAGTTTATTATATTTATTTTTAAAATTAACAATTTAATATATAGATTTTTCATTTCAAATGAATTTATTGTATAAAATTGATTTTATATTATATATATATATATATATATTAGAACTTTTATTCTCCACTTTTGTTCATACAACAATGTATTTATCTTTATTGATACAAATTAGAAAATTCTTCATTTTTTTGTTAGATTAGTACATTTTCTAATTATAATTTTTTTTTTTCTTGTTTTGTAAGTTGCAATATTCTTTAAGTTGATTGTCTTATAATTTGTGAACTTTCCTCCTTTAAAATTTGTAACATCAAAATTGCCAATAGATTAGGACGTTTCAATTATTTTAATCACTCATTTCTTTCTTTGTAATATATTGTTGATTTTATTGTTTTATTGATTTATTTTTTAAAAATATTTTAATTACAATTTAATTATAATATCATCCAAGTTTATTGATTGGGCGTGTTGTTTTGATTTGATATAAATTTTTTTATTCAATAATTTTTCTATACAATCATTTATGCTATATTGCAATATTAGGTTTTTAATATTATAATTATTATTTGTAGTAAATAGTAATACCATGGAGCTTAATGGTGATATAGTTGTTGGGAAATTTCGCCTATCAAAATTTCTTCCAAAAATCTGTCTTCTGTACTTTTTAAAAAAAAAAAACGTACTTTTTGTAAGAATATAAAAACAACAAAGAAATAAAATAGAAAATAATAACAATTACTAAAACATAAGAATTTATGTGGAAAAACTCCAAAATAGAAGAAAAAGTCATGACTCTCCGAAAGAAACTCATTATATGAAAAATTATTACAATCACACAAACTATTCTTTTACATCTTATAACTTCAATATACTCACACTCTTCAAAGTATAAATTAACTCATATATTCCTATATTTTAAAATAAGAAGAATAAGAAAGAAATTTTAACTAGAGTCAAATACAATACTTAAAGTGTTATTTGACTATTGTATTTGACTAGGGCAATTAGAAACAGAAACCTTAGACTCTTTTTATAGGCTTAAGAATCCATTCACTCTTGCTTCTTTTTTGACGTGGGACAAGATAACACTTTTATTTTTATCAATTTCTTAACAATCTCTATCTTGACTAAATAAAAGAAACATTTGTTGCAACTATAGAACAATCATTGTCTATACGAGCAATCATGATTCTTAACGCAGAGAACCATCATACTCCACAATAAAAGAGTACATTGACTTAGAATCAACAAATTCCAAGAATTTCAATTCGACGGACGTTAAAAAACCTGCTGCAAATTTATGATACAACTTATACGTTTGACTTTACCGGAAGTTCATCAGTCATAGACATGCATTACCGGAAGTTCATCAGTACCAAGCCAATGTTTGTGTGCCATTATGGTTCCACTAACAACAACACATTCTCTTCTATGGCAAAGTAGATATACCATGAGAATATACTTCTTACTTTTCAAAGGAAATTACTGTCTCTTATGAAGAGAGAGACATTGCTAACTTCTGACTCAAAGCCTTTTGTCAAACCCGCTCCACCTTGATAATTTTTCTTGACGTGACTAGAGTGTCCATATCCCTAGCAAATTATATTCTTCCTGAAGTTCTTCTTCTTCCACTTGTTCCAATTTCTAGCTATCAACGCAGTTTCTTCTAATGAAGTGTGATCTCCACTCTTCAGCTCTCTCTCCTCAGAAAGAAGTTTATTGGTAACTTTTGAAAAATTCAAAGTCTCATTCTCATACATTAAAATAGGTTTCATGTATTAATAGGAAGATGAAAGACATAAGATGAGCCTTAATGTTTTATCTTTATCTTTAATTTTAACTCTAATTAGTCTCCAGTTCATAAACTATATCATTGAGAACACTCAAATGATTTGAGATTTTCGTACTTTCATCCATACACAGAGTATGAAACCGTTGTTTAGGTACTCTTTGCTTGATACAACCCTTCAAGCTTCTCCTAGAGTTCATTGACTGTCAATATTCCATGCACATTTGCAAGAACATTCATGGCCAAAAATAGATGAATCACACTTGTAACTCTCAAATCCAAATCATCACAATCTTTATCATTCATACTAGACTTAGTAGATTCTTTGTCTTTGCTAAAATCTTCATTGAGAACAAGGCTTGGTTTCTTTTTCAATATCTTATGTAACTCAGATTATATTAGCACATCTTTAACTTGCATTTGCCACAAGTCAAAATTGATCTTTCTATCAAATTTCTCCACATCAAACCTCATTAGGCTTGAAAACTTCGACATAACTATATATTGGAATAGTACACATAGTCTATGAATAACTCACCAAGTAAGTTATCAGAAAAGAAAGGTAGGTCACAATTAATACACTTAAATACCAAGTCTTTTTTAACCAGAACTTATCCTAAACATATACTTCTATACCACCACATTGATTTCTAGCAACCAAAAATAATTCTTTTCTGATATGGAGGATCAGACAATGCTACAACCACAGAGTATATTAAGAATTTTCGAAAACATCTAACAATTTACAAATCAGATAACTAGGCTATAATACCACTTGTTGGGAAATTTTACCTCCAAAAACCTTTTCTAGAAACCTATCTTCTGTAAGAATATCAAAACTAATAGAGAAATAAAATAGAAAATAATAACAACCACCAAAATATAAGAATTTACGTGCAAAACTCCAAAACAGGAGAAAAAACCACGATCCTCAAAAAGAAATTAATTATGTGAAAAATTATTATAATCACATTGACTATTCTCTTATATCCTACGACCCCAATACACTCACACTCTCTAAAACATAAATTAACTCATACCTTCCTACACTCTAAAATAAGAAGAACAAGAAATGAATTTTAACTAGAGTCAAATGCAATGCTTAAAGTGTTATTTGACTGAGGGCAATTAGAAACAGAAACCTTGGACTCCTTTTATAGGCTTGAGAATCCATTCACCCTTACTTCTTTTTCGATGTGGGACTAGATAACACTTTTATTTTTCCTAATTTCTTAACAATAGTTTATTCAATTTCACTAGAGGTATACACACTCATCCTATAGTTTAAGTTTTTAGTATAATTCACTTTCACATCCATGATAGGTGTTTAAGTCTTATTTTGTTCATGTACGACTACAAGCATGTGTGAGAAGTTTTTCCCCTTTAATATGAGAGTCTCGCGATGCCATGGAAGTTGACTTTAAAGTCACATTTATGGTGTTTAATTTTGGTAAGTTTTGGTAGACATTATCAACTTATATATATATATATGTAGAGAGAGAGAGAGAGAGAGAGAGAGAGAGAGAGAGAGAGAATTTTTATAGTTAGTGTCTCCTAAGTATAACAAGTTAAGACAAACCAATCAAATTCATTCATTGTATTCTTTTTCCTAAAACAACTTCTATTTTTTATTTAATTCAAATGTAATGGGATACATCAAGGGTGTCAATATACTTGACAAAAAAAAAGAGTTATTGCATTCTAAAATTATTTATTGTAATTTATTATATCTAATTATAACTAAATGAGTTAGATTATATTTACAACAATCGATAGTTAAAATCATATTTACTGACTTTAATATGACATGTTAATCGATAGGTAGAATCATATTTACTGACTTTAATATGATATGTTTAGTAATAATCATATATAATAAAGATATAATTAAATTATAATCAATAATTTTATACTGCAATCACTTTTGTCAAGTGTATCGATAACTTAGGTATATTGTTGAATGTGTCTATACATACATATATAGTTGATACATTAATTAAAAGTATTTATGTTATAGTTGAATCTTATTATTTTTGTATTATGCTTTATTATAGTGTCCTCATATAAATTTCTAGATCCACCCACTAAAGATGATGATGAGATGAGTGATGGTGGAGATGATTTTGCGTGATGGAAGGTTTGTGTGGTGTTTATGGTGGATTAGACAGCCATTTGATTTCTTTGATTCCAACTTACATATACCCATTTGGTGTCTCTAGTTTAAAAAAAATAAACAAAATAAATAAAAAGCGAAATTTGGTGAGGGGCTCCATTGTTAGAGTTCTTGGCCTAACATGGCAACTACTATCCTCCAGCGAGTAGAGTAGAACCCCCGATTCATGGGTTGGGTGGGCAATACCTCGTCGACTGTGAGTTCTCTGGTGAGTACTTGGAGCTACTTACCAAGTTTTGCAAGTAGTGATTACTACTTGAATTTTAAAACAATACTGTTTTCATGTGTGAAATAGGCTAATCTCTACGATAGCAGAATGTAACTACATTTTAGTCCTTGTGAGGAAAGAAAATCTACTCAGAATCTCTAACCAATTACTCGCCAAGTTTTACAACAATAATTACTAATTAAATTTTAAGTTAAGCAATATATTTCAATATGTGAAATAGTCTAATTTCTACAATGGCGGAAAGTAACTACTTTTTCGTCATGGTGAGGAAACAAAAAATCTGCTCAGAATCTCCAAAAAATTGGTTATTATTAAGGTTTTGGTTGGTATGATGAGACAGCATGTTGAATCTTGCACATACCGACCCACCTCATGGAAAAACATATATCATATTTACATGTATTTTATAACTTTTATTGCGCGCGATTCGCAAAAGTAAAAATAAATAAATAAAAAGACTATCTTAACAGATTCTAGTTTAACAAAATTCAAACTTCATTATGTTGACAATCGTGATTAGTAAATGAAATCCAGATTAATTAAAGCTCATATATATGTGATATTAAAGATCGTGAACTTTTCATGTCCTTTTTCAGAAAATGAGAAATTTTTAACCGGACAATTACGTCGTCATTGTCTCATTGATCACACAATGTCACAATCATCACTATTAGAAAATCTTGTAAAATTAGAATATCCATGCTTGAGAATTTTAGTCTAAAAGAATCAGCCGAAAATCTACATTGAGGATACTTAGAGATCTCTCTACGACATTCCTGAAACCTCTTTAAAGAAATTGGTCATCTCAATATATATATATATGTAATAATTTCATCATCAGTACCTCCTAACTTTAAAAAATTAGAACAAATCAATTAAATTTATCAATTGTATTTGAATTAAATAGGAGAAATAATTTGTTTTAGAAGAGATAATGCAACAGATGAATTTGATTGATTTGTCTTAACTTTTAAAGTTAGGAGATACTGATGGTAGAATTACTCATATATATATATATATATATATAATCAAATAAATGTAGATAGTGCTTTTCCTTTTTCTCTCTTACAGATATTCTGGTTTAGCAAAATTTTGAAATTGATCGTGACAACCGCGCGTGATCAATGAAATAGTATCTTGATACAAAGCTTTTATGATTTGGAAGAGTTGTGAACATTTCATGTCCCAGCAAGAAGATGAGAATTCTTTATTCAGACCCTCACATATATCCTTGGTTACTTTCGTGATTACTCAATTCAAAATTTTGTTAAACTAGAATAGAGTACATCATCGCTGCATGAAATTTTAATTAAAAGAATTAGACGAAAGATCATATCACTGATAATTAGAGATCCCTCCTCTCCAAGACCTTTTACAAAGAAATCATTCATAATTACGGAACTCATTAAAAAGAATCATTTATATATATACATACATACATACATAAATATAGATATATATATATATTCATTTTAGTGGATATTGAAGTTAATTAAGTTAGAATATTGATTGTGAGTCATTGATTAAGTTAAAACAAAAGAAAATAAGTAAATCTAATCATTTATAATTAAAAAATTGAAATTGTTGTATCAGTATGTATTAAGGAGAGAAAAACGTAATCAAATTAATGTAGGTGAAGCTCTTTTTCTTTCTGCTTTTGCAAACACAAACACAAATCTCACATTGCTTATGGTAAAAGTTGTTAGTCTTATCATTACATCATTTAAACAAAAACCTCTCTAGATGTTTGTTAAAATGAGATTCGATTTCAACCCTCTTTAATAACATCAAGAAAAATAACAATAAAGAGATAATCCCAAAAAATCCATTGTAATTTGTAAAAATATTTATTTTACCACTATAGTTTCATTTTTATCCAAAATCTCCCATGATATTAAAAAAATCAACAATAAAATGATCATTTTACCCCTTATAACTTCATCCTTAATTTATGATTGTCGGAGGTATTTTCGTCCTTTCACTTTCCTCCAAGGAGTATTTTAAGTGTTTTTATTAACGTAATGGGTGATTTTAGATAAAAATAAAACTATAAGTGACAAAGTGATATTTTTACAACCTACAATGGATTTTTTAGGATTATTCCAAAAATAAATTGAACTAAACTAACTACTGCCTACTATAATTTTACTTGATGAATTTAATATTGTCTCTACCAAATAAAAGGAGCGAACCAACCCATGATCGATATCCCTTTTAGTAGTTGGGGTAGTAATAAATATAATAAAAAAAAAAAAAAAATCCAACAAAGAAGAACCTAAAACGTGCACAAGCACTTTTGGTCCGGTGGGTTGACCAAAGCCAACTTCGATCAGGCGGATCCTAACTCTTAGTAGAATCCACATAAGGTCCACTTCTGTAGACTGAGAATGACAACAACAACTATCACAAATGGACTCACCATCATTTATAAATCTGACCATTTTCATACTAGATAACTCCAGCTAAAATCCAGCTTCTTCCTATGTCAAAAAAAAAAAAAAAAAATCCAGTTTCTACCAAAGTCAATTATATATATATATATATGATCACAAAACGACTGTTGTGTTCGAAAAAATTATAAAAATTAAAAATTGGACTATAGGTACGATCCCATTTATAGTCACATGTCCACGCGCTGCAGGACCCATATTTGTAGCACTTTTACATTCCAAAATCAATAGAATATGGTTAGAAACGAATAAAATACTTTGAACTTTGAAGGTGCATTGATACTTTATGCTAAGAGGGTCAAAATGCGGTTACTCTCTATATCTAGTACGATCTTTTCTTTTCTTTTCTTTTTCTTTTTTTAATATATTTTATTGTGCTCCATCCATAATACTGTTGACGTGCAAGAGGATTCAAGTAATTTTGAAAATCATCTTCAAAATAATAATAATAATATTGAAATTTATTGAAAGCCTATTATAATTCTCTAAACAAAAATGAGTTGATTGGAGAATGAAAATTCTTAAAAGTGCAAATGACACGAAATAGCATAAATAAACTGCTATTATGTTTAACTAATACTAAAAGACTGAGTTAAGTTTTATTAGCATTTACCTGAATTAAAGACATTAATATCCTTCTTAAAAAATTTAAAAAAAAAAAACCTAATAAAAAATTTTTCATCTCTCTCTTTCTCTCGCTGTCTCGATCTCGTGTCCTTCTCCATCGTCAGTAACCAACCAACAACCACCGTTGACAAACCCAACAACAGCAGCTCCCTTCATTATCTTCTTCAATTTTTTTTATGAGTGTTGTTGTTGGTTCGAACCTAGAATCATTCTGATTCTGAGTTCATATTGGTTCTAGGTTCGGTTCCCTTTTTTCTTATTATTATTATTATTATTATTGGTGTTGTTATGATGTTGTTGTGAGAAAATTGATAAAACGGATGGTTGATGATATTGAAGATTAATTAGGAAGTGATTTGTAGCGAATCATGTTCTATATTAGGACGCGATTCGCATCTTTTTTTTTTTTTTTTTTCATTTCCACTGGTTATGTAATATTTTAAAAACAAGGATGTTTTGTCATTTGAAAAAATGAACAATGAAATCGTGTTATAAAAAACTCATTTAAGTTCTTTGATGCTAATAAAACATAGGCTCAATTATTTAGTACTATAAAAAAATGACCTCTTCTTATAATACCTTAAACCCCTCTTTAATATTGTCAAATATGGCTAGTTAGAGAAGATTATAGTTAAAAAATAAATAAATTAGTCGATGTCATCTATAATTAAACCTATTCTTAAAAGTGATGATTAAAATTATTGTATCCAATTCGAAATGAAAACCGAAAGCGGATCACAATGGAAGTCTTTTGATCAGCAAAAATTTTGCGTAAACAATCAGAAAGGAGGTTTAATATAAAGCAATTTAATCAGTTCTGTTTGCTGATGCATGAATCCAATGGAAAAGCCAAAGTCCCCACCATCTCTACAAAATGGTGAGAGCAGAAAGAAAAGTACCCTATTCCGGCCATGATAATTGTCTATATATGAAGCCCCCCTTTTTATGGGCATATTGTTTAAAAAGTAATGTTTTATTTTTTTGGATAACTAAATTGCTTTAAAAATTACAAAGGATAAACTTCTTAATTCGCATACACAACATGATCCATTATAATATAATATGTTATTATAAGTAGTAACATTCACTTTCCTCCCTCATTGTTACAAAATGTAGTTATGACTTAAAAACATTGGATTACCTGCCAGAAATGGTAGCTCTAACCAAACGGTCATGATAATCTACACTCTAGTAGAAAGGAAAATTTTACAAAATTATTAAGAGGGAAATCATTATTTATGATGGTGAGGATCAGGTCCTCCAGGGCTGACTCTTTTGGACCCAAAAAACCTGCCAAGAGCCTCCTGTCGTTGTACACTCTCTTTGAACATCTTCTTGGCACTCTCCATCAATGCGCGAGCACTTTCATCACCCGTTAACCCCTTTGACTCGAAGTGTCTTTCGATTATCTCTTGTTTCTCCATGCTTGTCTTTGACACATCTGTAAGTACTCGATTTCCATTTTTTGACATTATGGGATCGAGAAGACGAGCTTCGATGCTCGAAAACAGAATGAAAACAAGGCACAAGTGCAAGAATCTGAACATGGTTGTCAGTTTTGAGGTCTCAACTCAGACTTTGCAATATGAAGTGTAGAATTGTAGAGCCAAGATAGTTGGCTATTTATAGGCCTCAATGGCACCACTGTTCACTCAATAGTACTTTGATTTAACATTTAAATGAAAAGGGTCAACTTTATGGGAGGATAACTAAACTTTAGTGCTTTTTTGTAGTTCATATTGTCTTTATCTAGTGAGAAACGAAAATTTGACCGACATTCTTTTATCAAATCCAAATCTGGTGTAACTTTCTTTTTTATTATTATCTAACATCTTTTACGGATTAGACTACTATTGAAACCAATCTAGATAAAACTATAATACTATGGTTCGAATCTCTACTTATAAAATATCGAGAGGGGGTTGTCCACACAAATGATGAGATTATTAAAACTAAATCTGTCGCTTAAATAATAGGATAGATAAAAGATGACTTACCACCAAACTACTTTCACTTTTATCAAATTTGTCGTAACTTTTAGTTAACCATAAAAACATGTGAAATTAAGATTCTAAGATCAGCCGACGTTTACAGATAACTAGAACGAATTTGATGCGTCAAAATTCCAATAGTGCCCACATATGCGCCGCCTTTTGTAACTTTCAAAATGCATAATGAATTAATGACCCACATCGATACATCCCGTAATAATCAAGAAAAGAATATTCTTTAATTTTTAACAAGTAAAACAGTTGTTTTTTTATTTGTTTCCATGCATTAAATTGTCGGCATTCTCTTGAATCTCTAAAGTTGTTTTGTTTTAGGATTGGACGTGAAATCACCTATCACAACTTTTCTCGAGAGCTTGAGTCCAAGTATGTATAATTTTGATCCCAGGTAACCCAAAAATTTTAATTGATAAATAAGTAACCAATTAAATTAAAAATTTAAATTTTGATAGGTGAAGCTAGATCATTATTTAAAACTAAAACCGATGGGATTCATGATATCTTACCGCATTTCTACACATATAACGCTGTCAAATGGCAAATATTGAAATCCCTACCATCTATCAACTGCCATGAATAAGAATTCTAGACAAAAATAAAAGGAAGAGAGAGGATTCGAACCCTCTAGACTTTTATTACCATCTCATTAATCGATTCATTCCAAAAACTCAAGTTGAGAAGTACTGACCAACTATAGTGTTTAAAACTGAGGCTAATGGAAATTTTATAATATATCTCTTGACAAGAACAAATGCATGTAACATATATTAACCCAACCAAATATACAGGCTTATGACATAATAGTCTTCCATCACATTTAAATTATTAATTAATTTGCCTCTCAATTCAAAAACTTACACTTATAATGGTTTATGTTTATAAGGATTTAATAAGAAATGTTTAAATGTGTACGTACATATATATTTAAATCTTTTAATTAATCTCCAAGGAAATCAAAGAAGAGTGGAGCAACCCACTTAGCAAATAAAAAGCAAGTATTAATGAAAAGCTCCTTATATATAATTGTTGTATAGTATATATAATTGTTGTATTAAGGATAATAGCCTAGTTTTTTTCAAAAAAAAATAGAAACCGAACTTTAAAATTTTAATATAATTGTTGTACATGGAATGGAGGGTTGCGAACTTGCAACGTTGAGCAGTTGTATAGTATATAGTGATGTAAAGACTCCATTTTTGACTTTGCATATACTTGGTGTCTTGGACCACTTGGGGGGTAGATATATCGGTTCGACAGATAACTTTTTGAGTTTTAATTCTACATATTGTGGCGACGCCAAATTTTTTTTTTTTTTTTTATTAAACAACTATTTCCCGCAGAATTAAATTTGACATCCTAGGTCAAAATAAGAAGGCAATAAGAAGTCACTTTTTTTAGTCTACAATTTGATCACAGCTTTCAAATATATATAGTATGACACTTATACCACATCTGCTTTGGATGTAAATACAAATTCGACAATTCAGTCATTTCAATGTTATGTTAACTCATTTCCAAAAACACTTCTCTCATTCCTTTTCTCCCCTTTTGCTTTACTAATTTTAGCTTGAATTAATAGATTTCGAGAATTAATGCATACTCAGATGGTCAAATTGGTCTGATTATATATACATACAAGGATTATGGCAGCTGTGAAGGTTTTTGGATCTGCAAAAGATCTTTGAATTTTATTGACTAATGAATCATTAAATACGGATTTTACTTATATGGATATAAATTTCAAATCAAAACGATAAATTTACAAAAATTGAGTTCAGTATGACTTTAAGAATATGATCTAAAGTATACAATTTTCTTTTTAATTTTTGAGAGCTGCAATAAATGGGTCAGAGATTTGTCAAAATTTAATATCAACATTACTTATATAGTTCGAATATCTACTCTCGTAATTAAGAAACTACTCTCACAATAAAGGAAGAAAACTACCACACAAATCTATAAAATATATTTTGGCATAATTAAACCCCCTAATATCTTTTTAAATGGAGATATAATAAACTAAGCTAGGAAGTGGCACACATACAAATGATAGGGTTAATTAGCCAATAAAGTTGAAAACTTGAAAACTCTTACTCATTGTTCCAAAACTTACTACTCGCTACTCGACTAATGACTCAGCGAGTAGCGAGTAATCGGTTACTCGACGAGTACTTGGAGAGAATTGTTTTAGGGGCGCGCGGGGGTAGAATTGTAATTTTTGAAGTCTGAAAGCATAAACTGATATTTTTATAAACGTAGGGGCCAGAGCCAAATTATCCTCACCATATTTAAAAGGCACCACTGGTCAACAACTCTCTCAAACCCTTATATTCTCTCTCTCTCCTTTCTCTTCTCTCTCTTTCTCCTCTCATCCTTCTTTTTTCTCTAACACGTTGTTGCCGTTCAAGGGAGCTGTCGTCGCCACCAGTTGTTGTTTTGAGGTCATGAACTGCCACTGTTGCCATCGTTGAAGCCAATCCTTTTTCATCATCGTCGAAATCTCCTTCTCTCTCCTCTACATAGCCTGTCATTCAAGTCTCCTTCTCTCTCCCTCCGTGTCATCAACGTCTTCCTTCAAGCTATCATCAACTCATCGTTGTCTCTTCCCTTCAAGTCGTTGTCAGCCAAACTGCGAGTGTGAGTGAGGGTTCCACTCCTTGTTTCTTTAATTTTTCTTTATGTGTGTTGTTTGTTTTTTTATGGTTGTTGGATATATTTGTTGGGAACTTGGGATTATTGGATTTTGACTGATTTTTTGATGGTGTTTCAGATGATTTCTGGTCGGTTTTGTCATGAGTTAACTTCTCAAGTTGATCGAGTTGGACCGAGTTGGGCCAAGTATCCATCTCTAGTGAGTAGGACCTCCGATCTGAGGGTTCTCGGATTAGAGGAGTGCCGATCAGCAAGAACCCAGCGAGAAGTCAGTGCAACTCATCAACTTTTAAACAAGGCTCTTACTATTCTTTGGATTCATCACATACACATGTCATATACCTCTTGATAGAACCACATACATGAAGTTGGCTAAGAGTGTGCTCCATATAGATAGGTCTTCAATTGCTGGCATATGGCTTCAATAATGTAATGTGTGCAGTGCTTAAAAATAGTACAAAGACCTTAAGTCTGAAAAAGGTCCAATACGTCTAAGAGGAATATAAGCCCAGTAGGGATTTTGCATTCATAAAGCCCTGAACAATTACCACATCAATAGAGCATTCATGAAGACTAAGAAACCCAAGTAACAAGCGATATAAGTAGCTACGAACAAAGAGCACGCAAAAAGACAACTCACCCTAGTAGCGGCTTGTAAAATCAACAAGCAGAAATTTCTTTATTTGATGATAAGATTTAGGAAACAGAAAATTACTTCAACAAGAAATGTCCAAAATTATAATTGGATTTGGTATCAATGTCTTTATACAAATTGGCGTAAAATAAAAGGGAAAACTTAGTCTTTTCTATATCCTAGCACCCTAATTTTATGTAAACAAAGAATCTTAACACTAGGTCATTTGCATAAGCAAAAACAAACGATTCAACACACAAACTCTAACAAGAACTCTACTACAGTTTTGCCCTTCTTATAAGTAATAATATTACTATGGACGTAGGTTTTGTTACTTACAACCGAGCCACGTTAAAATTCTAGTCTCTTCTCTCTTTTATCTTTTCTGTTTGGCTTTTATTTCATATTCATCCCTCCAATTTCAGCTAATTCCCACACTATGCACTCAATCAGGTGTTGGCCGATTTTATTGGTTAACAACGTGAATTTGCTAGAAGTTGTATTACCCATTTTCAAATTGGTAAATTGCATAAAATTACCTTTAGTCATTTTTGCTATTACTATTAAACGAAACATAAATTAAATTCACAAACTCAGCTATAATGACTTATTTTTTCCTCACGTCACTTTTCATTATAAACTCTTTAATTGCAAAATTTTACTTATATGATTATATTACATAATTTATTCTCTTAAATACTATGATTATCCTTTTACCTATGAAATTTACTATATGATTAAGAGACAATGTAACAATATGGTATATGTGGAAGTCTTCTAATCTAGAGGTATTGTTTTCAAATTCTACATATTTAGATTTAAATATTTGAATATATGCTTAATTATATTAATTTGGTCATTTTTTATTGAATGCATTATATAAAAAGAGAGAGAAAATAAATTTTGATTTTCTATTAATACAAACTTTTATTTAACCATAATTTGCAGTTTGTGCTTAATAGCTATTAATAAGGAACAATCTAATGATAATAATGGAAGCAATGATGTATTATACCAAAAATAATACATAAAAATTCATAAAAAGATCTATAAAAGTTTAATTAGTTAGATATTTGTTCAATATACCTTTTGATTAACAAAGAAAGTGTAGTGGACAAAAATTGAGGCCTAAAAATATAAGCCTAGAGCTTATAAAGGTGGGTTAATCCAATGAGTCAGTCGACACATGATTCACAATCTAACATATTTACTATCTAATAAGCCTAAGGATTTAACTACTCTATCTGGACTAGTCATATTCTATAGATCGACTTACTAGTTCGATCGACCGAGTCTGACATATTTGGGTGGTTCTGTTCAACTATCCGTTCAACCTGATGTCGGACTCTCAAGTCAATGGACTCAATAGAAACCCAGTATCTATTATCCTGCATCTATTTCATCATTACAAAACGAGTTTCGTCAAGACTCAAATTACTTGAAAGACACAATTTGGGATAAAGATTAACCTCATCCCCTAAAATCTAGGGATAACCATTATTTCTTAAGTTTCATCAGAACTCTAGGCTCCTAAACTTACTTGGATTAGGTCTTATCTACGACTGCAACATGAGACATCTATAAAAGGAGGTCTAAACCTTCAGATCAAGGGAGATCTCAAACGGATACCATTACTCTGTCAAAATCATATAGACTAATACAATTTTGTCATATCGTCGTCCTAAATGGCCATTCATGTTGGTTCAATCAAGGGTGTTTAGCCTTTCTTTGGTGTTGCTAATTATTTTATTTTATTCTCTATTCGTTTGTTCGTTTATTGTTAATCAGTTACTGACTTGAGCGTTAGAATGTATTTAGCCGACACCTCACCAGGTGTCAAGATTATCAGATTTTGGATAAAATTGATAGACGAGATCTACTCCAGGTTGACATACAAAAGCAATTGAGAAATTTGTTGCGATTAAACACTTACCCCTATTTCCAATGCATAAGCTGTTTAGTAGGGAGACATTTTATCATACTAGTGACAATCACCTATACACGAATATTGAGAAATGAAGATAAAAATGAACCTTATCTTGAAAGTATAAAAACATAAATAAAGACATGTCCATGATCAAAGTGTGCTTGACAACGCACACATGATACACTTGGACGGTCAAGCATCGATGTACCGCACCTACACGAAACAACGAATCCCATAAAATGGTTATCCTGTCACCGAAAACTTAATAATAAAGCCGACAGTACAATTAAGATGAGAAACAATTGTCATAGTGCATAAAATTAAGGAATCATATATAGGTCCTATACGCATGAATCATGATCTCTCTAATCATCATGGAAGCTTAAGCTCCATTTTGGTCTCGTAAAGGATAAGGCAAAGGCTACTTACTTATTAAAATATATAAATATATATATCTCTGTGTGTGTGTGTGTGGAAATCTTATCTTAACAGCATATATAGTGGACCTCAGACTTGAGAGCATCATCATCATCATCATCATCATGAGGAAGCTTTCGGCTTCTATTTTATTCAAATTAGTTAGCAATTAAGAACATGATGAACACTGTCTGTACAAATGCCAATCCTTTCTATTTTTTGTGAAGATCCTAACTTCTAGTGGTTCAAACTAAGGTTTGTATATTAATACAACACACCGCAAACACCTACCCTTTTCCCTGGCAAACCTTCGTCGAGGGCAGGATCACCATTAAATAATAATAAAAGAAAGAAATATCCATGTTAGTTAGCCGGAGCATTTGAATGCTATTTTGTTTGATTACCTAACTGAAATATAAATTCCACGTATACATATCCTTTCTCACAAGAATTTAGAAAGTTACAATTGTGAAAGCAGTTTATACCATGACCCAATAGAGTAGGTTTTTTATTTGTATATCTATTCACCACAATAAGTCAGAATTATATATCATCCACTATGTATATCATTTTAGAATAATCTCTTGGCTGGTAAAAGGGAAAAATGTAAAATTATCGACCACGATATATGTCATTTCTTACAAGAATATAAAATGTCACAATTACGAAAATTTAACGCACCAAAACCAAAATAGATCTTGATATGATCTGTCCATCTAATGATTTTGATTTAGTGAGATATGATCAATTGTGGCATTGACCAATCTTCAATCACAGATTCACATCACATTAATAAAAACAAGAGCATATACAACTCTGTAAAAATTAACATATTGAAAGTTGCAAGTGAAGAACATTAAAAGATCTAAAAGTAGCCCCACAAACTGAAGCACATAGATTTCCTTTAATTAGGACAAACCCTCAGAATTGACCTAATTTTTTTGAAGGACAGAATTAACCTAATTAATCCAATAAAGAAAGGGTAATTGTAGGTATAAGCTTTTGGAGCTTTTTAAATTAAAATGAACTCACAAGTGGTAGAAGACGATAAACATGTATTTATATAAGAATACGAACTAGTAAAAAGCCATATAGATGCGTATGCATGCCAGTGTGCAATGTCGACTCTTCTATTTATAATTACACTTCAACTTCCTTTATAATGCAATGAGTTTAGCAAAAGAAAATATTTTTTTCTCGCATGATTATATGATGCAATTCCAACTCAACAACTGAAATTTAATATCGTTTTGAAAGACAATTATAAATGTTCGGATTAGAGAGAAGTGCATGCTTTGATGCAATTGCACTTCAACAGCTGCAATATAATGTTAGATGTTTGCCTTAGAAAAAGCACTAGTTCTCTTTCATTTTCACTTCAGTCGTATGCTTTTATTGAAGACTAGTGCTAAAACTTTTTTCAAGATCAATCGATTTGTAACAATGCAGAATAAGTTTTCAATGATGCAAAATTATGTATACGTTGCAAATCAATTGATCTTGCAAAAATTTTCGACATTGATGTTAACTAGAAAACACCCTCACAAATCAATTAATACCCGAAGGAGAGACTTCTCTAATCGTAAAAACAGTCAGACTTTTTTTTTATTTTTGGATATTACAAATATAATTACACCAACAATTACATCTACGGGATCATCTTGATAAAACTTCATGGAACGGTTCAGAATACAATACTATTTACTCTACTCCCTAATAGCAAGGAGAGAGAGACTCATATTAAATAAAAAAAAAATTATCCTTCAATTAACTCATACTAAATAAAAAAAAAAAAAAATTATCCCTCAATTAAATGGACTTATGAATAAGTTATCCACATACAAGTAAGCTACGAGGTAAATATCCACTTTTGTGAGCTTGAGTACTCTGAAAGCTGGTTGGGGGTGTTTCGCCATCATGCCAAACAACTTGAGAGTGTAAAAACGGTCAGACTACTAGTAGTCTAATTGATGAAAAGCTTAGTGTTGAAAATTGACTAATTAATTAAGGTGATTAGGTGTCTATCTTTTGGATTCTATTACGTGGTAAATGAGCTAACTAGGATATACCAAAGCCAAAAGTTGGAAGAGTTTTTACATCCACACTAATTATTTGCAATGTGGTGTACGAGCTTATAAACTGATTTGCTAAGGTTTATACGATAGTGCCGCTAATTAAGCACCTTTTTGTCCTTTTCAATTAATCCAAAAAACCATGTCATATAAGTGCCAAACTTGAGTATAGACATACCAATGCATTACTCAAATTAATACTATATTGTCACTTACAACTTTAAGCTTATGGTGTTATTTTTTTATGATAATATGTTGTGTAGTCACTTAAATTTATATCATCGTCAAACTAAATAAAAACTCTCCATCATCGAACTAGATTAAGTGATAGTAAACCTATGATATTTAGTACCTACATCTTTTTCATTTCTAATTTATTTCGGACAAATGGACTTTAATGAGATTTTGCTTCTTTGAAAAAAAAATGACATTAAGCTAAAACCCTCATTGATATTAAACTAAAACACACATTGATATGCATTATGTTAGTAAAAGTGTTAGGACCTAAGTCCATTCTCTTGTCATTTGTCCTCGTAGAGTTTTAGGCTTTTTTGTCCTATAGGGTAAATAACGTCTTTAAGGTTTGAATCATGGATCATAAATACCTTTTGGTTGTAAACCTCCTACCACAAAGGCAAGTCTCTTTGTAACCACCATAATTCATCAATCGAAGAGACATAATTAATTATTACTATAATCATCAGCAGTATTTAATGCATCGTTAAGTGTTGAATATTGAACTAGAGTAACCCTAGTTAAGGCATCAGCACCCAATTTGAACCGACACGACCTGATTGGATAATTTTGGGTTAAGTTGGTTCGGAGGCAGTGTATGGGTGCCATAAAGATTGAACAGAAACAAGACACGTCACTGCAATAAGAACAAAACATGTGGCAAGTGTCGCAAACTTCGAGTAAAGAAGACATTAGATAACATATTAAGCTATATAATTGAGTAAATAAGTCTTCGAAGGTAAAGAATGCTAACCTTCAAGGGAATCATTCTTCAAATAGATCAATGATAAATGTGAGACATGCAACAAACATTTATCATCCAAGGAATAATATGTGTGACAAATGACGGATACTTACACATGCATTTACACACTTGAAAGTCTAGCGAAGACAGCCAGGACCTTTGAGCTCATGTTTCAATCAGAATAATATTCATTATTTTAAGTTACATGAATTTAATATATACGTATAATATTATTAAATAAAACAATATATATTTATTATTATCCATAAAAATTAATTATGAGACATTATAAATATATATATATACTTTTTGGCACATGATTTATTAAATATTTTTTTAGTTATATATAAATTAAAAGTATATGTATAATTTTGAATAAAAATACATAACAATGAGTAGCTATAAATATATAAACGTAAAAGCACTTATTTTCAGATGTATATATTTTAAAAATAAACTAACCATCAATATGTATATTTAGACATTAGAATGAAATAAAAAATAAAAATAAAAAACATATTATTTACTATTTATTCAGTCTTCAGTAATATTCCAAATTATTTAGTTTTCAAATTTTATTTTAAAAAAAAAAATCTTAAAATTATACTTTAATTTACGAAAAACTGCTTGAGATTTTTTTTTTTTTTTTTAAACCAGCAATAACTTTTCAAATGAACTTTGAGCCCATGAACTCATTGTACTTCAATGTCATTCAATTAATTAATTTCTTCCTGGAATCCACTTTGCTTTCAAATGAGACCTTTTTTTTCTAAAATTAATTAAAAGCTTAACTTTTTTTTTAACTAATTAAAAGCTTAATTTATTGTAATTAACTTAATTAATAATGCTGGCCTATAGAACTAAGACAACAAAGGTTCCACCAGGAACAAACCACAATTGACCAATCTGAGTGTTGATTTGTCGACATCTTGATGAATCTGCTTAAGCTCTACGGGAGTTGACCAAAGCAAAACTCAAAGTAATAATTGTTTTAACTTGATTAATTAATTAATGACTTTTGCTTTGAAGATAAGCACATCGTACACTCTAATAAAGTGTGGTTTTAGGCCACTATTCTTTTTCTAATGCCATATTAATTTAGTGGCTTTGAAATGCTGTCAATTTTATTAAAAAAAACTACGCTTTTTGTTAGCATTACATTCCAAAGTACCGAATCGGTTTTGTTTGATGTAAAGTCTTTGGTGTTTTTTTTTGTCATTATCTTTCTTTCTAAATATTATGAATTATATATTTTTTTTATTCTCATCTATTTTTTTGTCCTCATGTCCTCATACTAGCCGTACTAGCAGTCTATTTTAATAATAATTACTTAAAAAAATTGTGGCAATAACTTTTTTAAGTTATTGTTGTTTGTTGTACGGTAGAATATCAATATGTAAATAATCTGATTAAAATAATAAAATTCTTGACTCTTGATTTGGACCGTGGTGATAAATTAATTTTTTGACAAAATTTATAAAACAGTGCATCTTTGAAGTATCCAAATCTTAGTAATTATATAAAATGAGAACATAATAAGTTAAAATTAAGTGAAGAATACCTTATGAAAACGCATTACCTCAATCCGGATTTGTTGTCTAGCGCTCGAGTTTTTGTCAGGCGTACAATATCCTTTTGTTGTGACTCGTTAAATAAAATTCAACTTAAATTAGGAGTGATATATTCTTAATACGATTGATTACACGACATGACATCAGTAATTTGGATTAATCCTTATTAGATTCAGATCATTAGTGGATCAATACAATAAACTTATCAAGTAGACAAGTCATGTTTGAATTGTATCCCTCCAAATCCGCTATCCCATTAAACACGATTAAATATTAAACATATTATTTTTAATTTTGTTTTGAATTAATAGTATATCATACTTAATTATTTGAATTTATTAATGTATTTAACAGGATTAAATTTTATAATTAAATTTAAACGTAAATTTAAAAGTTGAAAATTATCTTAAAATTTTAAGTAAATAAAGAATTAATAGAATTGTATTTTGACTTGTAATTGATAACCAAAAAAATAAGAGAATAAACGGGTCTTATTAAAAAATCTGATAATTTCGTGGATCATGTTTAGGTTTAGAGTAATGACCCAATATACTTAATCGATCATATTTAGATTGAGTGAAAAATTAATTAGTCATGTTTGGTAGGTGTAAATAGGACATGATAACCCATATTACCTCTCCTAAGTTAAATGGGTTTGGAACTTAAACTCTTCCTTAAGAATCAGTCTATAAAGAGAGGGTATCTAATGACTTGTATAAACCAAAATTAACGATAACGACATACTAAGTTGATGTAAGACTTCCATAGGCGCATAACATTCCAATCATCGTCCATGGGAGCCATCATTCCTGGTTGGGTAGTATTCCAAGTAGAAATGTTAATGGATCAAATGAGGACCCGGGAATCAAATACTCTGAAACCTTGAAAACCAATCATATTGAAGTGGTAAGAATATGATGAATTGGAATATGATTGGATAGAGGGACATTAACAATTTAATGTATGTATGCAACATCAAAGGCTAGTCAGGTAACACATGTAATTCCTAGTTGGGTGCATTTCAAGTAGGAATATTAATGGGTCAAATGAGGACGGGATCAAATATTCTGTAATCTTGAAAACCAATTACAAGTTGAACAGATAAGTATATAAATAATTGGAATATGACTGTATGTAAGGATGTATGTCTACAAACTCAAAAGGCTAGTCAGGGAGCAGAGGTAACCTGTCTACACTATAAGGTGTACCATTTGAGTCACCATTGGAGCTGTTAAAATCATCAAAACCAATGTCTAAATCATCAGTTTCACTAGTGTCTCCACCCTCATCCAGCTTAGCCTGGAAGGGAAGAATGCAGAGACGTGCATCCGGCTCTTTACCAAGTCGTTTGTACTGTAGTTGGTATTTTCGAATGAGGTCCATCTGAAAGGACAAAATGTAGGGTGGCCTTGGGAGTAGCTCGACGGGATCCCGTTTTGGAATTACTACCTGCTCTATGGCCTATTCTTGCCTCCTGCACAATTGAGAGCTACTCTATTATGTACAATTTGAATTGCATGCAAGAACAGTAGAATGCTGGCTAATATTTGCTAGATATTTGTATCTGTATTACAAGGATTTGATCATAAAAAGAAATTTGTTTCCACCAAAACATGTTTTGATCAAATAAGTTGCATATTTTAGAAATTTCACAGCTTATCAGAATGGTTTTGTCCAAAGAAATGAAAACATCACATAACGAAATTTTGTTCATGTAATAAATAAAACAAGATGAAAGTCTATATTTACCTCGAGGGCATCAATCTTCTCAGATGAATTCATCATGTCTTCTGGTTCAAAATCCATCAGTCCATCTGTATGATCATCTATTAACGCCCGTAAGGCCTTATTTATCTGCACCGATGAGCTTGTCTACAAGAAAAGCAGAAGGTTTCATGATGGAGAATCAACAAGAGGAATCTACTTTTAAAGCCGTCAAAATATTTTGCACTAACCTTTGTGACATATATAGGTATGTCATGAGACCTAGCCGCAGCTTGAATGCGGGGATTCTTCTTAAGCCTAGACTGCAAGGCAAGTAGAGCATCTGCTTCACTAATGTTATCAGTTACTTGAACGACATCATCCATTTTCAACTGCTTAATTCCTTGTATCACGCTCGACTCCAAGATCTAGAATAACTGCTAATTCTGTTAGAGAACACTTCATTGTTAACCATAACTACTACAAGTTCTAACAGTTGAGAATTGATTGGCTTGTAGATGAGAAGGAAAACAATGATCAAAGACAAAATAGGGTGAGAAGATTTCATTGATTCATTGACACAACAAATTTATAAATAATTATTATAACAACATTCTAAGATCCTCAGTTTCTTGCTGTCAAATTTTTACCTTTTGAACTGATTAATCTATTAAGTTCCATGTTCAAGCTAAGGACAAGCAAATACAAAACTCCCAGCTGTACTCAGTACTATCTTAATATGGCAGGCCACTTAAATTCAGCTGATGCAAAATCAGTGTCTGAGAACTCAAAGGCCCGAAGTCTACTTTATCTAAAACTAGTCAAAAGAAGCAGAAAAGCTGACTTAAGCACAATAAACCAAACGAACATCAAACGTGCAAAAAACATACATAAATCAGTTTCTAGCTACAGAAACTCACATGAGATAATCTACATTTCTTCATTATTCTTACTAAAATTTTCTGAGACTTCATCTCACATCACGAGTCATGCAAAATCAGCACTTTTCTGAAATGCCCTATCTTGGTTGCAACATTCCTAACAAATTCATCCAGATATTTTCAATGCTCTTCCATATTCCTCAGACAGTAACTGCTAAACAGTACGAGTCGTACACCCACCTGCCCCCTACCCTCGCTTCATCGCTATAACCAATTCCCATGAACTATCCATCTCAATACCAAACCTTCATTTTATTCCCATGCAATGCTGTAATAAAATTACTGACTACCATTTTCGAACACAAACTCGTTGATTAAAAATTAGTCAAAAATCTCAAAATGGAGGAACCTCTATGAAAAATAAACTAGCTATGTAGTCTTCTTCTCAGTGATAACGCCAAAAAACCTTGGTAACATACTAATAAATGCATGCCTCGTTTTGAACAATGCAGATGTCCCATGATGATTACACTTATTACTGAAAATTAAGAGAGAAAGATCTAGATGTGTAAATATGCCTTTTGTCTTGATCATTTATTCTGACCACGTTTCTTTGGCACACATAATGAAAGGATTTTCCAACCCAATAAAATAAATAAAAAAATTCCATCAAGTAACACAGATAATGATAATTTAGCATATGTTGGGCATGTCAAGCACACAAGTATACAGCACTTTTTCAGTCATAACTCATAAGTACACAAGTCATACGCATATTGAAGAACCATATAAAAGTGTCAGAAATGCAAATAACAATTCTACTCTTTCACCTTTTATGATGACAGCAAAAATCAGACATTTGAAACTAGATTTTGACTTAATTCCACAAAGACAACAATATAGATTTTGAAATGTAAGGCAATGATGTCTTACCCCATAGACATACAGGTGAAGTGGCAGCTCTTTGTCCAAAGAATTCTCTTTTGTGTTCAGAGGAAACTCCGAACTAAGCTCATTATCACTAGTTTTTTCTTCCATAATCTCTAGACCATCCTCAACCATCACTTCATCCTCCTTGTCCAAAGAAGGGTCAATCGAAGTTTCTCTTTCCACAGTTCCATCAGAGTGCATCTTGCGAAATTCAACATTTGGGAAATGACCTTTGGAGCAAAGAGCAATAGCAGTCGAAACAAAAAGACAGGTATATCATCACTTCTCCAGACAAACTATATGAAAAGGAACATGAAATATGAAACTGCAAGCATTTTTGTTTTTCTTAAAACGATGAAAATATACCTCTCAGAATAGCATCCACTGTTGCGTCAAGGCTACTGATGAACTCGCAACTCAGTCTTTGAAATAATCTCGACACCAGAACTAAAGGTTGAAGGCCCTTTCCTCTCCAGCACTGTCTTCTGGACACCCCTGCGGTTTGCTTCTTCATCCCCTAATGTCACACTCTGGAAAATATATAATTAATGCAACTAGAAGTAAATTGGGGTCGTATGAGATGAAATAAGAAAATGAAATGGCCTACAATTCAATTTTTCTATTTTTCAACCTATAAGAACCGCTATACATTCAGCTAACCACAACATCAAAGAAATGCTCCCAACTGCTTAAGGAAACAAACTTTGCAATGACCCAAAACAAAGGCCTCCTAACCTAGGGAAGAGAAGACAATCCGATATGTCAACAATACAACACATACATAATGCGATGATGTCAGCAGAAGCTATCCTAAATAATACATCAAGTAGCAGAAAGAGGGAATTGGTCTGATTCTAAATTACTCCAATGTCCTTAAAGATCAAGTATTTGAGTTCCAAATAAGAGACCTTAAAGGAGTAATTTTAAAGTGAAGGAAGCAGGCAGATACTGATAGTTTGATGGCAGTATTCTAGTCGTTTCCTTTGCTTCCATATATTTTTCCTTTTCCTTTTATAGCTCCCTAAATATTAAATTTTCATAGTGGACTCTTTCTTGAAGCTAATTATAGGTTTTCCCAATTCCTCAGCAGGATTACCATGCAACTTTGTTCTTGCTTCTTAAATACTAAAAAATGTAAATGAAAAAACAAAATAAAATTCATAGTTTTAATTAGCTATGACTATGTTCTCTAATACTTCTTTAAGATGCTAAAGATGGTAAAGTAATATGAAGCAATGATAGCAGTCCCACCCATTTTTGGAATGCAGACACACAGCAATTAAATGGTGCAGCACACCTTCTCCCATTTTAATATATACCACCATGTCAAACAAACTAATGCTTGCAAGCTAACACCATTGAGGAAACAAGCTACACTGTAGTTTGTTTTACCTGTGAGATTGTCACAGGCTCACAGCTAACATCTTGCAATATCTAGGCACTAATAACCACACCAAAATCCTTTGATTAGACTACAAAATAATTTAGAGCCCCAGTATACTACACTAACGCAGCAAGCCAACTATATAGAGCTATGTCAATATTTTACCTGTACTCCTCCAACAAGCATCTCCAATGAAGGATTCATTATCAAATTCTCTATTGTTACTCCATGAGCAGTGGCAACTAGTTGAATTCCACGTTGTGCAATAGTGCTTGCTGCCATTGCTTCAAGTTTCGTGCCAATTTCATCAATGACAATGACTTGTGGCATATGATTTTCAACTGCTTCAATCATTACCTGGAGCATGTACAATTATAAGTATAAACACAAGAATCATGACAAATGTTATTTAATAAATGATCAAATAAAACCTACTCCTATCATTTGTAGCCAACAGTGCATGTTAAAAATGAAATAAATAAATCAGCATAATATAGATGGCAACTATTTGACCATGACCATGCCTCAAACTCTACGTTAATATGTCATATAACACTTTCCTACTATGGAGTGAGGAGGGAGAGAAAGCACATTAGATCACAGTCTTCACCATATATTCATGCAAAATAAAGAAAAATTGCATGGTACAGTCTAAATAGAAATCTCCATGTAACTTTGCACTACATGATAAATAATAGAGAAATAGTATTTTCATGTTTATCAAGATAACAGATTTCACACCTTGCATATAATAAGCCAACCTTAAGAAAGGACAATTGAATTTTCTTTCTAAATTTATCTTTATCATTCTCATTTGAAGAGTTCATACTCTTTCATGTCACTTGTAATTTTCTAACATTTCAGAAAATTACTCTAAGACATTAACCTTGAATAATTTCAACAGCTCCAATTTTCAGAGGTCAAACTTCACTATAAACAGAGGTGAAAATCATTTGACGACCAAATAATGCACTTAAACCATACACATCTGCCTCATACCTTGTGTTGCATGTCAGAATTCGGGACTTGCAACCGACGAGCATTCCCTATTCCTGCATGAGGTATATCACCATCCCCACCTATCTCATTGGAAGTGTCAACAATCATGACACGTTTGCCGTAATCATTAGCAAGCATCCGAGCTATTTCCCTGCAAAATTTGAAATTTTCAGGTTATCCTTCAACTATCTCATTGCACTAACGGTCAGCTAACTGTGGTATCCATAGCAAGGCAGTCTCACATTTCATACTTTATAAAAACAGTTACCTGCATTCTGATTCTATCCCATATTTCATCCATTTTCTTTATGGTTTTTCTTGGTATTCTAGGAGGTAGGTCAACTGGTTTTAAACTTCTCAAATACTATTCCTATAAGAAGTGGTGAGACTGAGATACGAGATAAAGGAATTAGGCCTGTTCTTACCATAAACGTGCCAGGGAGGCAAGGTAATATGTACTCAAGATACGAAAGCCATCCTTGGTGTTACTCTTAAAGTTCTCATCTATACTCGGGTAATAATCCCACTTTAATCTCTCCAGGCAATGGGTTTCTTCCCTTGAAATCTCCTGATGTAATTGAATCAGACTTCCCACAAGCCTCTAGGACATAAAGTTATAAAAACATTATAACTTTGAATCTTGTTGTATGGCTTTTGGAGCTGCTTAAGGAGCCTCTTCAATGAAATATCTCTTTTGACATTTCATTTAATTGGTTGGCGCACATAAAATTTGTTGTGCAAGGTAGATTAGTAAGTTCAAGTACAAGTTTTCCATCTACGGCAAATGATGGTACTCAGATAGCATCAGCCATTGGAACAAGCACAATGGGTCTAGACATGACGTCATTCAAGTAAAGAGTGACAGAAGAAATCATATGCTTTGACTGTAGGAAACATGCTAACCTGATAATCTATAGGTAAATATAACTTACTGTAAATAAATAAAAACAGCTATTTATGTATGCATAATAAGTAACTCAAAAAGAAGACTTGATGAACCTAATAATTGTGGTTTTTCCCACCCCTGGAGGCCCAATGAGCAACAAAGAAGACCCATCTTGAACCAAATCCCGCAGCAAATGGGCACTTCCTGATATTGCATGACCAACGCGACAAGTTAGACCAATAATTGCACCCTTCCGATTCCTGATGGCACTAATCCGATGTAATGTCCTACTGATGCCTGCTCGATTGTCAACAGCAAAATCACCGACCTGCTACACACAGGTTCTAGTAAGTGGAAAGCATGACATTTCCTACTATGAATATCTAATTTAAAAGCGCAAAAAAACTATAATAACGGTACTTATGATGAAAACAAGAGCATTCAATCCTTTCCTTTCCTATATGATAAATAAGCACAAGAATAGTAGAACAATTTCAAACTCATATAACTTCAGGACACATCCAAACTATGACAACCTATTTCCTTTTTCTGTCAAAATCTATCATCTACCTTCAAATTCTTCAGCCTTCTCAACATCAATGTTATATTATTAGAGTATTTTCTCCAGCCAGGTTCAGATTAATCATCAGCAACAAAATAATAAAAACTAAACCCTACAAGATATCACTGAGGGATGTGGTATCTTTACTTGCCCGCATTACCAGTATCCCTAGATCACATACAAGATCTATTCTGCCAATCATAGTCCATTTGCAGCAAATACTTTGCTTTAATACCAATTAAAAATAAACCCTGAATATAACTTATTTCACAAACCAACTTGCAAAGATAGGGCCCTGTAAAGGGTCTTACACCGGCAACTAGTCCTATACTCAACCATAGTATTCAATTAGGCACATAATAGTGATTACTGATTAACACTTTTCTTTGTCAGCTATCAGTTAAGGTAGGGACGACTTAAAGCTGAAACATTAAAAGCGAAACACTTTGAATAAAATAATAATATTATTGCTCATTCACTAACCAAAGAATACAAAATCTTAAAAAGAAACACTAAACAGGTCAATCAACAGCACATACACAAACCGAATACAACCATCAAAAATGTTGAATACAAAATTCAACCAAACACACTTGTTAGGCAAGAATTCAAAGAAGTAAATTTCACCTGAGAAGTGGCGTGTTCAAGATCCTGGACAGTGATAGGACAATCCGATATAACAAAGTCTCCGGACGGAAATCTAGCCAACGGTTTGCGACCCAAATCCATCACCACTTCAATCAACTGACACACCTCCGGGTGCCCCCCAACTCTTCTCCGCATCTCTTCCGGTAAAAGCGCCAAAAGGCGACCCAGTTCGACGTCAAAACCATCGTTCTGGGAAGAAGAAACAGCCGAATCCGACGAAACAGAGAATTTTGATAAAAACCCAGAAATCTTTCTGGTAAATAAAGGTGGGTTTAGAGAGAAACGAAGAGAAGACAAATTGGTGGGTGTAAACAAGCAAGTGTGTTGTTTGTATTGGGTGGTGAAAGGAGGAGTAGTAGTTTGGAAGAGAGAAAAACAGAGCATTTGTGATTTTGCTTGTACGTGTTTGGCGGGAAATTCTGGTCTGGTTTTAGGAGAAGTGAAAAATGTACATAGACCGAATTTTATGGTTTTGTTGTACACATGTTTTCAAGAGAAATCGTTGTTGGCCTGCCGGCTGCAGAGGTTAGCAGCCACATCTTTGCCTTTAATGATGTGGATAAAAGAATATTTCTCTCCATATGCTTCCACTAATTTCTTTATTATTATTATTATTATTACACAAATATTATATATACCACTTTTTATCGGAGCCTTTAAAGTATAATTTAAAATTAAACTCTCAAAATCAGAAAAAAAACTCATATCATATAAAAAAATTATCTTCACTTTCAGAATCCTAGATACAGATCAAACCATAGATATCTAGCTGATTAGCCAAATTTCATGGATTAGAATGCCACTGCGACCACCAGCCAACTGCCACTAATTTCTTTTGTATGCAACCAAAAAACATAAACACTCTCGACAAGTAAAGTTGATAAAGTGGTAAAGTTATCCTCATTTATACATCAAATTATAGGTTGGATCCATATTTTTTCACTAATTATGGGCAGTTTTCACAGTTTATATTAATAGTCTGAAACTACATCTGAGAGCAAGAATTCAAACAATACTTTCAAGTTCCATTTTAGTTGCTCTTGGTGATGTTCTCGTACGGTGTCAGTAATTAAAAAGAAAAAATGATAAACTTTCTTTTAAGAACAGTGGACACTTAATTATAGTAAATATCTTCCGACTATAAAAATGAATATCACCATGTAGTACTTGTAGTCAATATGGTGTAAATATAGACATGTTCAAATTCTGAAAGTAAATAGCCTATGGTCACCAGTCACCACTCTCTCTTTCTCTCTCTGTCTCTCTACACAGCACACTCTCACACACGCAAACATCCGTGTCTGATATTGATGCGCCTGCTCTTCTCAAACCCAATCAAAACCCCGTTCTTCTCCCCCTCCGCCGTTCTCTGGTCCTCATCCCGCTGGCAGTCGAAGCGTCGATGGCGGCGATTCCTCCGTACGCCGTCTGCTTGGCCTCCGGCAATCTCAAGATTCACTCCTTCCGCCATTACATCGCTCAGGATCTCCACTTCCTCAAAGCCTTCGCTCAAGCGTACGTCTTTCACTTTTCATCATCATTTTAATTTCGCTTTCTTTGGACATATTTGATTAGTTTTATTTTTGTTTTTGGTTTTGATTGATATATCTTCTTCTTGTAATGAAATGCTAATTCGATTTGATGATTAATTATGGACAATTAGTTCATTGATTCGAACAAATTAATTAAGTAAAGACTAATAACTTGTTATGCAAATGAAACTTTACTTGCAGGACTGCTACTAACTGCTTGTTAAATTTTAGGTTAATAAGCATAATTTATTTGAAGTTTTATAGGAGTTTGTAGCTAAAGATCATGCTTATCCATACAAAAAGAAACCTACATAATTGAGATAACAGTAGTTGAACAACTTATTACATGTAAGGAGCACATTAGAGCACATTAGATTGCCTCAGTGATGTCAACTGCACTTGATATGCTTCTGTGTGCCATGTTCGAGCTCAGCAGCCACCAAAGTGTGTGGCAAATTTCCCCTACTATCTGTGGGATGTGCCCACCGCGCCCCCCCGCTTTTTAGGTTGGCTCCTCTCGTTATTAGTTGCTAATCCCCAAACCGCACTGCAACCCCTATTGTCCTTGTTGTACCTAAGCTGGTCCTAGTCATTACAAGAAAAAAGAAAAAAATAAGGGCTTATTACAACTAAGATATATAATTCCATAAATTAGATTTTGTATCTTTTATGATACATATTAAGACAAAAGAAAACCTTTAAAAAATTTCATATTTACTTTTACCTTGTCAGATTCTGACCTCCAAGTTAGTGAATTTGTACACTATCATCTCCTTTTTTTTAAGTCTAATTTCAATTGAATAAGAAGTCTATTTGGATCAAATAATGGTTCTTACTATCATTTGAACGGAGAGTTGAAGGAAGAAGTCTACATGGAGGGACCACCAGGTTTTGAAACGTTCTTTGGGAACAAAGTGTGCAAATTGAAGAAATCTTTGTATGGGTTGAAACAATCACCTAGAGCATGGTTTGAGAGGTTAACCAAGGCAGTTAGGAGGTATGGTTATTCTCAATGTCAAACTGATCATACCTTGTTTGTCAAGCATTCGACAGGTAACTTAGTTGCTATGTTTATCGTATATGTGGATGACATGATAATAACTGGGAACAGTGAAGAGGGGATTCGAAAGTTGAAATGTTTCCTAGCCCAAGAATTTGAAATTAAATATCTGGGGAGTCTAAAATATTTTTAGGAATGAAGGTTACAAGATCAAAAGCTAGAGTGTTTATCAATCAAATGAAGTACATACTAGATCTTCTCAAAGAAACTGGGATGACAGAGTGCAAACCTGCAGATACTCCTATGGATAGTACAACTAAACTAGGTTTAGTTGAAGGAAATCCTCCAGTAGATAAAGAGAGAGATATCAACCTTGGTAGGAAAACTAATCTATTTGTCACATACTAGACCAAATATTGCCTACTCTGTAAGCACTGTCAGTCAGTTCATGAATAACCCAACAGAAGAGCATATGGGAGCCATTCAACGGATTCTTAGATATTTGAAAATGACACCTGGTCAGGGGATTTGTTTTAGAAAGAATAAGAACCGGGACATTAGTGTATTTACTGATGCAGATTGGGCAGGCTCAGTGATAGATAGGAGATCTACTTAAGGTTATTGCTCTTATGTATGGGGCAATTTGGTCACATGGCGTAGCAAGAAACAAGCTGTTGTTTCTCGAAGTAGTGCTGAAGCAGAGTTTAGAGCTATGGCTCACAGAATTTGTGAAGGAATTTGGCTACAGAGACTTCTGAATGAACTTAAAGTACCTATGGCCACATCTATTAAGTTATTATGTGACAATCAAGCAACTATTAGTATAGCTAAGAATCCGGTGCATCATGACAGAACAAAGCATGTAGAGATTGATCGACACTTCATAGAGGAGAAAGTTGATTCAGAAATGGTCAAGTTGATCTACACATCTACAAACTCACAAGTAGCAGATGTTTTCACAAAGGCTCTTCCTAAGGCGTCATTTGAAGAGTTGCATTCCAAGTTAGGAATGATCAACATTTACAGCCCAACTTGAGGGGAGTGTAGATTTTCTATTAGTAATGGTAGGTTGATTAAGTTTCCTATTTTAGGAGATTTGGTCAACTTATCTAATTATCTTTTCTATGCAGATTTTATGTTAGTGCCTAATTTGAAATGATTGTATCTAGTTTTCCTTTTACTTTATTTTTTCCTTTCATAACTATCTCTAGGTCAACTACTGTGTATATATATATTAGGTTATGGTTGTATGGTTCCTTTAAGTTTTTGAATGAAATATACATAAACTTCTCAAAACTCTTTCTTTCTTCAGGATCAAATAATGGTTCTTACTATCATGACTAAGAAAATTAGCAATATAATGAAGGATCTTTCCGCTGGTGATTTTATTAATAAAGATGGGTTTCGAACCCTTATTGTAAATATGAAATAAAAATACATTAATAATTTAAATTATGATTATACGATTTCTATTTAGCAAATAATTTATGAGTTTTTGGTCACTTTTATCTCTATTTATGGACAATATCTAGGTTATAATTTTGAATACTTCCAGCATATATATATATATATATATAGATATAAAATCTTTGAAGTTGTGAGTCAAATGTAACACTCTTTTAAATATATATATATATATATATGTAATCTTTGAAGTTGTGAGTGAAATGTAACACTCTTTTTAAATATATATATATGTGTGTGTGTGTGTGTGTGTAATCTTTGAAATTGTGAGTGAAATGTAACACTTTTAAATTTAGAATTAATATTATTTCAAAAAAAAAAAAAAAAGAAGCATTAACAAAATGTTATCCTTGAAAGACAAAAATGATTGAATACGGTTGATAGTTAGAGTAGGTTGAGCAGGTAATGGAACACAAGCTCAGTGTCTTCTTCAACTCCCCACTACTTTCACTTCCCTTTTGCTATAACCCAACACCTTCCCCAAAACTTACAACATTAGAATTTTTTACAACTTTACACACTGCTGTTTTGCCAGGTCTCGCTCTGATGCTGACCCCACTTCTTCTCCACGCTTTGGATTTAATCAAGACAATGAAGACTTCTACACCGACGGTCATGATTTCAGGTCCGTCAATTCTGGGAAGCAGAGAGTCTGGTGGTCTGATTATGATCGTCGCAATGATGATTATGGTGATGATAATTGGGATGTTGATGAGGAAGAAGAGTTTTGGATTTTTAAGGTAATAACATAAACTCAATTAGTTTTTTATTTTTATTAATAGATTATGGTTGATTTTTTGGACGTTGGGATGTGTTTGGTTTGCTTGTGTAGCCTAATAGAAATTGAATTTATTGTTTTTAAGGTAGCTAATCATGCAATTAGGGAATTTTGATTTCTTGTGATGATCAATTCTCAACTTTTGAATACTTTACTTTTGAAGTGAAATATCTTTGTGAATGATGAGAATGTGAATTTATAGTTTGTTGTATTGATGCCTCATACTGGTAGTTTTTGCTAAACAAAATGGAGTTACTTATTGTGAGTGTGCTAAATGGTTTTAGTTGTTGAGGAGATGTGCTAAGCGGCAACTTGCTTGAATTTATTTGATATTGTGAAGATTGAAATGACTGCTTTGAAGCCTAGGCGATTTCTGGCATTTTTTGTTCTGATTTTGTTGGGTTAATGTAAGTCGAGATCAGATTAGAGAACTAGAAACAACACATTCAATTGCTACTTATAGGGAAAGAAGATAGATATGTGCAAATTATAAGACACATTGTAACAAAGCATGACTTATACGTTATTTATGTGAAAAATAGAATAGGAATGTAAGTAAGTTCATTCCAAAGTGTTCAAAACATTTTGGGTTTTCTAGATCGTGAATGACCGTTAACAGAATAGGAATTCGTTCTCTATGCTTTCTATCAAAAAAGTGCCAACCATTGGATGGAAGGACTAGAAAGGCATTTCTTATACACTTCGATCAAAGAACAAAAGTGGTTCATTTGTCACGAATCTGTTTGTGTAGCTTTTTCGCTTTCACACTATGGGCTAAGAATACATAAAGGTGGAAAAACCATGCAAGCTTCACTGACATTGTATTAATCTTTGATTTCAATATGCTCGTTAAGAATCTGTAATACTGAAAATTCATTCCTTATACACTTCCAATATCTGTAGTGTTTGCTGAAGTGTCAACGGCAAACAACTATCTGGCAGTTCCATTTCTTCTTATTTTCCCATAACACGAATTAAGGAGAAGAGGTTCAGCCAAACAACCATCCATTTTGTACGTTTTCTATCAAGCAGTTTTCAAATGAAATGAAAGTTTAGAAAAAGTTCAAAGAAAATGATTGACCTTAGCAATTTTTTCATGCCTTGCATAAAATTCCTGAATTTAGTAGATACTAAAGGTTTGTGTTTCAGAAAATTCCTCTCAGCATAAATACACACGAATCAACTGTTTGATAAATTTGTTAACACTGATTGGTTGAGGGAGGACAACATCAACTGTTCAACAGCATTTTAGTAATTCAGTGAATCGTTGTTACTTAGAAACAGAAGTACAATGTTTCATCAGGGGTGGCTATTGGTTAGAATTTAATCATCTTTCATTAGCTGATTAATAATTATAATCATGTTTCATTAGCTGGTTAACAAATTATATACAGTTCAATTTCTAGAATGTTACAGTGCATATGTTACTGAAACATGAATTGTTCTTTATCTGTCATGACCAAAGATGTTTTAATTTAGTTGTGACTATAGTCAGGTCTTATATAAGCATGATTACGGAGAATGGATAGTGGCTTTTGGGATGTATTTAACAATTACTTTCTAGTCATATCAAATACATATGGATTATGGTTATTATATTAAATGTCACCCCAAGGGTGGGGCTTTCCACCAAGAGGTCAAGGGTTTAATACCCTAGTGCGACTACTTGGGATATAGAAATCCTAAGAGTTTTATGACTACCAAGGTTGTAGAGTTTGGCAATAGCCCCCTTTTAGAACCAGGGAAACAAGGGAAAGATTGGGAGTTCTAGGTATTAAATATCAAGAAAGTTATACGTTTATAGTATCATTTTGCTGTTGCAATTAATGTAAATAACAGCTATGAGAATAAGTTGATAATTAGATAATAGTAAAATGCTTTTACAAAACTGAAGCTCTGATAAAACTTACTACAACAATTTCAAAGTTATTTGACAAATTTATACCAGTTCTATGTTTTTTCCATTCTTTTACATGTGCATGGTGTGTTCTGTGATGAACATATCCACTTTTGTTCTTCTGCCCCTTGGGGTATATTAGCTAAACCATACTTTTTTTGTTACTTCTAAACATTCTGTGTTGTTAAAATCACTTGATGGATTTGCATAGAATCCGGTTCCTTTGTTTGGCTAATAATATATTTTTCTACACATAAAGTCAAATCAATATTTTCACATAATGTGCAATGTAGTCACATTATAGATGTCATAATTTTTTGTTGCTAACTGCAGATATTTAGAAATTTTGGTTGGATGTTACCAGCAATTGCCGTATCATCATTGCTGGGAGCAGCCACAGGTCCAAATGCCATCATCATGGCATTAGCTGTTCCTCTAGGACAGTCAATTCTTTCTCTGTTGCTTGATAAGGTTTGGGGAGGTACAAGCAGTAGTCCAAAATCCAGATCTAGGAGGAAGACAAAGCAGAACCCTTTTGCAAGAGCTGCCAGTAACGCTAAAACAAGGCAGGGTACAGAAAATGAGACAGGCAAAACGAGTGAAAGTTATGAGGCTGGAAAAGGAAGGGAAAGTTATCAATCTTGGGTAGCAGCAGATGATGCTCCATCTAAGAAAAATGAGAAAAATGGCCCAAGGTTTGGCGGATGGGATGAGCTAGACAAGAAAACCAAAAATTACAAAGCGCATAATAGGACACCAGGGGTACCAAAAAATGCGCTGCCAAAGAAACAGCAAGGTAACCTGAGTAGGATAGGAAGAATCAGGGACAAACCATTGTTGTTGAGGCTACTAATTGCAGTATTCCCATTCCTAGGCTCTTGGACTAAATTGCTATTTTGATTTCAAAATCTTTTACTCTTAGGATTCATTCTGTTCTCATTTGCTTGCAAGTTTTGAAATTTACATTGGCTATTCATGCGTATGGAGAGAGGTATGGAGCGTTCATACAGGCGGTGCTTTATGTATCTGATGAAGTACACTGTTGAATTGAAGCCAAGTTTCACTTGCGCAGTGAACAACTGTGAAAGGATACCAATTATCTGGTGCTGGAAGGGAAATTGAGAGGTACAAGGATATTTCTTGTTCATTCTTTCATGTTTATAAAACGAATGAACAGGTATGATTGATCTTCAACCCTTGCCAAAATCGTAATTTCCTTTTGTCATCCCATTAGCCTACGGGATGAAATTCTTGTAATTATTACTTCATATAATTTTGTATTTCTTTTGTAACTTAAAGATCTAGTTTGGTTGGTAATAATAGAAAGTGAAAAACTATTTATATTTTCTTTTGCTAGTCAATTGGTTAGGTTAAGTGCACAAATTGTAAAAATCATGCATATATACTAGTTGTGTTCAAGTATTCAGTGATGAATTTGGACTTTTAATAAAAGACAACTTACAACACATCAAACTAAGCCCTAACATCTATCAACAAGAACCAAACTACGGTTTAATCATTGCAAAACGTAATTGTTTGTCCATCCTGAAATCAAACGGAGAGTCAAATCAATGTAGAGTCCAATTGCTAAGTTTGCAATCACTTGTTTATACCATCCATCGATTAGATTGTAGTAGAAGTTATGTATCGAAGTACATTTCTTCAACAGATAAATGGGCAGTGCACTAGGAGAAGCTACACTTTCCCATGCTAATCATTTTATTTTGTTTTTTTACTTTTATTTAAATTAATCTATAATTTATCAGTTTATAAGATTTAACAAAAGCTAAAAGAAGGAACAATATTTGTAATATATAGGATAGGACGATAAAAATTTGGTGCAAACATGGCCAGTCCTTTTTATTTCTTTGGAGTCCAACTTTTCAAGCATACGATCCTCAATGGTAAGGCCTACCACCCAACTATAGGCTCGGACACTGGATCAGGGCCCCTGGCCCAATTGACACCTCTTCTATCTCGAGCGCTGAACAAGATTAGGCCCATTTGGATCACAGCCCAACAACACAATTACTTGTTTTTTAATCATATTTTGTCATTCTATTTGGATATGACATTTTCATCAAATCAAAAGCAGACTAAATATATAACTCAGAAGCATCGTGGTGTAATGACCATACCATCTGCACCACTTTACTCAAAAAGCATTGAAGGTTCGAATACCAAACCCACCATTGGAAGACAATTTTCATGTAAGCTCACCCATAAGGGGGCATATTACATATAAGTCCCTCTAGATGGAGGGCAGGTTTTCTCTACTTAGTATGAGGTCCCTTTATTCCTAATAATAACGGAGTAAAGTATAATAAAATGTTGCGATCCGAACCGTTTTTTAGAGTCAGTATCTAAAAGTCTCGGCAATAATACTTATAATTGCCATAAACAAACAAACAAGCACCCGGACTGAATATAAATATTCTTGTAGCTTTGTGGCTAATAGAACTTAATGGCGATTACAAAAATAATCAATGGTGAGTAAAATTATTGATAATAACAATAAACAAGACTTTTTTACAAGTCATATCATATAAACGTATTATTAACCTCGTTTATATATTACTATTTCATCAAAATATTGCACGATCAACCTACATATGTTCAGACCTTATAATAAACAGTATATCAGTTATTTTTTTCAAGTGCTACATTCATATTTTAAATGCATATATAATACCAAAATACATGTTTATGTTTGCATCTTTGTTAAAATTTCCACTCAAATCATGGATCAAAATATGAAATAATCGGAACAATGACCTTAATCAAAGCAACACTTATAATGTCTTAATAAATTTCATGTAATATCATGAGATTATTTTTTTGAGAGAATGTTTTAGAGTAATAGTTTAATATCCCCTGATTATGCATAATTTAAATAGATCTAATATACATAATACAATGTAATACAAAGCAAAATACATATTGTGAAACGTCACCAAAGTAAAATGCAAGAGCGTGCGAAACGAGTTGGCGCAGTGGTAAAATGATGTCCCCCCACCCATGTGTTGATACTAAGGGCTTAGGTTCAAACATGTATTCCTACACATTCTGGGTTGCACCCCTCACGCACCCCCCGCACACCCACAACACCCACCCCCACCACCCCCACCCCCCCCCCCCCCCCCCCCCCCCCGCCCCCCCTCTGCCCCCCCTGCCTCCTCTCAACATGATGTGGGTTGCTCCCTCTTATCTTCAAAGTTGATCCTCTCGAGAGTCATATCTATATTGGTTGCAACTACCTCCTGGTTTAAGTGGTAGTAATCCCTAAAAAAAATGCAAGAACACACCCTCAAAACCTTCCAATTATAAAGCTCCCCTAAGAAGGTTGGTATGAGAGATTCCCTAGTCATTTTCAGCAGCCTGAGTGTATGGTTGGTAGAGTACACGTGCAGACAACCCAATAAAATTCACTGTTGAGATGACATATTAAAACCGTGTTTTAGAAGAAAAAAATATGTAGTTAATTGTTTCCATTCTGTTGAATAATTAATTAAGTTGTCTTGGTAAAGACATGAAGAGAATTGAAGTACAAATTCAGCATATGCATTTCTATGGTTGAGAAGATTTTCGTTAGTTGTCCAAAATCTTTAGACCATTAAAACAGGGCCTGATAATGACTTGAAAATTTTGCAAAGTTGTCAAACTGTTCAGACCTCTAAAGATGGTCGGTGATATTGACATCCACATATATAATATATGTATATATATTTAGTTTTCATGAATAGTACGGTGTTTATACTGCCATTTAATTAATAATGAAAAGGTTGAAAGCATCTTAGACTATTAATTTACTGGCTTATTATCTCGTAGCCTAACAAATAAATATAATATAACCAACACTTAGACGAATGTGCTACATTACAGAAAAGCATATATATATATATATATATATATATATATATAGAGTGATTTTTACTATTAGTGTCTCCTAACTTTTTAAAGTTAGGATAAATCAATCATATTCATTCATTGTATTTGAATTAAATAAGAGAGATAATTTATTTTAGAAAAGAATGCAATGGATGAATTTAAATTATTTGTCTTAACGTTTTAAAGTTATGAGGTACTGATGGTAAAATTATTCCATATATATCATTAGTGTCTCCTAACTTTAAAATGTTAGGACGAACCAATCAAATTCATTCATTACATTCTCTCTTCTAAAACAAATTCTCTCTTCTATTTAATTCAAATGCAATGGATTAATTTGATTTGTTCTTTCTAATATTTTAAAGTTAAGAAGTATTGATGATAAAATTATTATATATATAATATTTATAGTCAATGTATCTTAATTTTTAAATTGTTAAGACTACTAATCTCATCTATTCATTGTATTTGAATTAAATAGAAAAGATAAATATTTTTAAGGAGAGAATACAATAAATGAATGAGATTAATAATCCTAATAATTTAAAAGTTAAACATACTATTCATAGGGGCTCCAATATAATATATATATATATATATATATATATACATATATTCTTTTACTAGTGAAGCAAGTGTGTGTGCATGTGGATGGTGGACTCCAGGTTGTGAGGGTGGGGAATCCATTAAATTATTTGGCCGTCAACAAGCGTGAAAGGTCATCAAATGCTGGGTATTTTGCATCAATGCCCCACAAAGGCAACAGCATGAGAATGACCCACAAACACTTCGTTGTGAGAATTGCTTCCATAAAAACCCTTTTTGAGCAAGCCTTTACCATGACCAGAAAGTTGCAATTTATCATTGTTATTGGATTCATTTCTACCACATACGTATCATCACCTCAACCCAACATGCACGCAAACTTTTTTTGTTGTCTAATTTTGACAGAAAATCTTGATCGTATTATCCTAAGCACAAATGAGACCTTTGTTTGAAATTCCTATAAAGCACATAATTGATTATGCTTTTGTATCAATTTGCAAACTGCTGCGATCTTGCAAACTTAATTACTACCGTATTTTGCTTACCTACATGATCGATGAATATATCATATTACATTTATACATTACATAAATACACATATATTTCTATAAAATATTTATTTTCATCTTTCCTTAAATTCATATCATAGGCTTTATGTAGAATATGACATATGTAATATCTACTCATCTCGCTTTAAAGATTTATTTTTAAAAACTTTCAATAAGATAAGAGTGCTAATTTGTCATATTTCAATAATACATCTATCCAATCAAATTATGTGCTACGAACATTCTAAATATATTGTAAAGTAGAGTAGTCTGGTGATAAAGCCTCTCTCACCTGCCCACCACTCACTCAAATAGCAAGTTCAACTCTTATTCTCACCATTTATATGGACAGCTCTTCCTAACTTATGGGAGTAGAAATTCGAATTATGATTTAAAGTCTTATCTTAGCTGATCTCCGTAGAAAACTTGTGGGAATAGAGATCCAAGTCGTACTCGATAGTCTTATCTCAATCGATCTCAGTTCGACAGTAGAGATCTAAGTTGTACTTTAGATTCTTATCTCAGCTAGTATCAATGGAAGACTTATGAGAGTAGAGATCTAAATTGTGTTTTACAGTCTTATCTCAACTGATCTTGGTAGAAACTTCACCCAATGTCAGATAATTAAAAAATAAAATAAAACAAAATAATTCTAAATATGTTGGTGGGATGGTTGTAAATAAAACATTTCTGAAATTGGTTAAATGCATGATGATATTTAATTCCACCAAAACATAATTCGAAATTGGATTCTGTCAGATAGTTTTCCATTATCAGTACGAGGTTTATAGAACACCTGTGAAACTTTCATTTTTAATACAATGCATATAGGCTAAGAAAACTGCAACTAGGCTACAAGAAATTGAAACGAAGAAAACTATAAGGATAAAAGTTTGCTCCACTTGCACGTTATATTCCAACTCTTGTGAAAAATTCAAAACGACAAATACTGATTGATTGCACCATCAACATCCATCCTTAATAGATGGTTTAAACGCGTGAAATATTTTGTCTGTCAGTTTTATACAAAATTATTCAAACGAGAAAAACGCCTTCTTATCACTTTGATGGGAAGAAATCCAAGTTTCGAGTGATTTCTCCAACACGTTGTCACCTCCGATTGTGACTTCATCTATTCGTGATCACCATCTGTTTCGGAGCCTTGTTTAAATATCGAATTAGTATTGCCCTTTATAAAATATAAGGATGATTATTGATACGTAACCTCATCTGAATAGTGAGTTAGCAAAATCATTTTGTAAAATATATACAAACTTTCAAACATTGGTAATTGAAATTTGTTATGTGTAAAAGTTTTTTCGGTTTGTTTTTTTTAAAAACTATGTGTGAAAGTTATTTGTCTTATGCAGAATGAGTCCTATTTACATTTTATTTTCTAAAAATTTCTTTTTTAAAAATTGCAACTGAATTTATGCCTCTTATAGTCTCTCACGTTTCAAATATTTATCATTTTAATCTTTATCATTAGTCAATCGTTAGTCAGTCAAATCAAAGGAAAGGGTTTTTTTTTTTCCATTTCAATAAATTTTAAAAGAATGATTATTTTTAATATAAAAAAATTGAATATTAAAAATGAAAAAAGAAAAAGGTATAAAAAATTGAATATTAAAAATTAAAATCACACGAAGAAAAAAAAAGAATTGTGATATCTATTGTCCATCACCGTCCATCACAATATGGGTTGTAGAGATCATTTCATAAAATATATTATTAAATATATAAAAAAAATTTCAAAATTTCAAAATTAAATAAATCTATGAAAAAAAAATTAAAAATTAAAAATTAAACACCCAAATGATTCAAGTCCAAGATCTAGGTTTGAACAACCCAAATCTTCATGAACACTTACTTCAACCCAGCTACCACATCAACCTTCAACTACAAAATCAACCCTAATCTACCACTTATTCAATATCTATAAAAAAAACACACACACACACACAAATTATATAACATAATCCACAATTTACCAAAAAAAATCCAATCCAGATTTGGAGAGAGCTCCATTAGATTCCATCAGAGATGGGGCCGATAGAGAAGAAATCTTTCCATCTCTAGCAAATGGAGAAGGAATGACTCCATCTCCTATCGATTGCGATGGGTTGGAGCTTAAGTCTTGCACCGAGCTATGGTCGTCCTATAATCGAAAATAATCCAACCATTGCCTGAATTATCCATCTCAAAAAGCAAAGTGGGATTTGAACCAACTGCAAGTCGACGTTGAACCCTATCAGTCCCACGTAATAAAACATTTCGATTTTGCGGTTTTGGAACAGCTGAATCGTGATAGCATTGGTGATTTGGGGCGAGTTGAACTCTTGAAGACTCGACTCCAATGAATTACGATTCACTAGGTAGTAAAAGGAAGACGACGCTTTAAATTGTTTAGTGAGCGAGAGTGCGCCATTGTCGAGTCCGAGCAAATCAATTGTTCCATCCCCAATGCTCTGATAATTGGTTCTCCAACCACTCTTTTCATCCTATTTGTAGAGCAAAAATCAAGTCTCAATTCTTTGATGTTTTAGGCAATCCATGCTAGAAATCAATTTCTCTTCTTTATAAGTGGTAATTATGGTCTCTCTTTTTTTTTTTTTCCTTCTTTTTTTCATGAATTTTTTCTGGGGTTTTATTTTTAATTTGAAATTTTTTTTTTTTTTAAGTTTTAAATATATTTTTAATTTAATTTTTATTTTTTAAATTAAATCTCCACCATATATCACAATAAAATGAATGGTGAAGATTTAAACCTTTTTTTTATTTTATTAATTTTGATAAAAGGTAATTTGATAATTTTAGACGAAGCATAAAATAGTCAATGTGCATTTTCTGTTAGCTTTGACCATTAAAATTCTGTTAAAAGAGACTAAAATTATGTACATTTGAAATGTAAGGAATCACGAGAAGTATAAACACACTCATAGTTAAAAAAAGAAGTTTCTCATAAATATAAAGATCAAAATGAAATTTATCCAAACATCAAACATACGAAATAAGTTTTTTGTGGTATACTATAGATTAGGGTTGGTTTTTTTCTTTTTTTTTTTCTTTTTTTTTTTTAAAGATATCATATATGGTGGTGTTTTTTTTAGGTGTCATCATGTATTTTTCTTAAGGATACCATAGACTAGGGGTCGTTTATTTTTTGCACTTAACACTTAATTGTGCTGAATTAGGTCAATTAAGATATTTTTGTTTGTTTTTTTAAGTGGTCAAACCACTTAAAACCACCCAAAAACCACTAACAAAAAAAAAAAGTAACATTTTCTAACTTTTTATTGAATACCAAATCACTGGATGATTTTGTAAATATATTCTTTCAAGTTTATCTTTCCCAAAATAACATATTTTCAAGTTTATCCTAGTTATATATTATATAAATTTCTTTTAATGCTTTAACAAATAACATTGAAAAATAAAAACCCTAAACATCTCAACATCAAATTTTTTTTATAGTTAGATTCCTATATTTCTCTTATCAAATTCTGGTAAGAATCTTTATTGATTTTCTTTATTAAACTACTTGTGGAGTAGCTCATATTGTGTTTATTTGTTAAAGCTTCATTGTGTTGTTGTTTATGTATATTGATGGGAATTTGCTTGTGTATATTGAGTTTGTTTGTGTTTAATAGAACCTCAAAGTTTCTCTTTTTCTTTATATTGGATTTGTTGTAGAATTTGTTTCTTCTTTTGGATTTTTTATCTCAAAGTTTTATTGATGGGAACACCATAAATCTGAACAATATTTTATCAACTGTTATGAAGTGCCCTTGGACATATCAACAGGTCTTTATGTTTTTGTGGGGTATATATATATTGATTATTGTTGTAAGTGTTGCTAGTGTTTCATTATTGTTGTTGTTAGTGTTTTTTTTTTTTTTTTTTTCATTATTATTGCCAATGATGTATACAATCTTTGTCATGATATCGTTAATTATTATTGTTGATTGTTTATTTTATCAAAATTATTATGCATGCCGGCAGTTTAATTTATGATATCATTGATTTTTTATGATAATTTCAATTTTAAATTTTTATATAGATGTCTCAAAATAGCGAAAATTGTAAGGCAAATTTTTATATAGAGTCGAAAAATATCAATTGATGATGAACTATTCGTCCAATATGACGATGAGGAGCTTCAATTGGATGGTGACAATGTCAATGATCAAAGTTAAACACCAAGCACAAATAATGAATTTAAAAGATCAGATCAAGTGTTTATGCAACAACTCAGAGACCAAATTGCAAATCAATTTGTTTAAGTATTTGATTATTTTTGTTTAATTATAGTAGAAAATATATATTATTTCATAATTTCAACTTTTGTTGCAATAATAATTCAATTTAAGACCATTTTGTTTTTTTTTTATTTGAATATATAAATTTAATTGACTCTATTATAATAATTCATCTTATTTTAATTATGAATATATATATATGCGTTTTAGTATTTGTTAAATAATTTATTGTATTTTTTTATCATATCAAATAAAGTTACATAACAATTAATAGTAAAATGACATAAATGTCAAATTACTAATTTTCAGATAATTTTAACTTTAAAAAACAAACAAGATTACTGTATATTCAGAGGTAAGAAAAAAAAAAAAAACAAACATATCTTTCAGATTTCAGGTTTCAGTCACTATTCAGTTTTCAGTCTTCAGTAGCACTGTTCAGTCTTCAGACAAAAAAACAAACAACCCCTAGATTTGTTGCTCGCACCTAATATTTATGCCTTCCTTTTAAAAAGGAAAAATATTCTTTTAATAAAAAGTCAAAAGTATATTTTCATTTTATTCCCTACTTCTCAAAAATTATACTTTATTGGTAGTATTTCTTGAATTTAGATATATCAGGAATCTTTATCAAAAATAGAAATGAATATTTTAGAGTACAAATATTTAAATATCCATAAAAGTTTTATACTTAGATATTTATCTTTCATCTTCACTTTAGTTTCTCGAATTTATGATTACATGCTTAGCAAAAAATGACATCATTTTTTTTATGTGAAAATGTGACATGACACATGCCCTCTCACAAATCACTATCTCTCTTTTTTTGCTTTAAAAAAAAAAAAAGATAAATCACTATCTTAAGATATAGCAATTAAATGATGCTATAAAATCCAACATATATTATTAATATTTAGGTTTCAATTATTAATTTAAAAAGAAAAAAGCTGGAGAGATACTGTAAAACTATAGATCTTTGACACCAGGATTTGTTTAGCTTTGGTTGTCTTGTTACATAATATATTTTTTTTATAAAATAAAAAGAAATATTTTATTTTAATGCACGAAAGAAAAAACAAAATTTCAATTAAACATTTTACAATATATATATACATATATTAAAAAAGAAATTCTTTGTGGAGTAATAATGGTCTCACATGCATAGCAAAGGATATAAGTAGTCTGGTTTTCATCAAACAAAAGACAAATAAAGCATCCTCTGATAATCCAAACAACAATATTAAAGTGATGAATTTTAGAATTTTTGTCTCATGTTTTGGAGTTTATAGAGGGAAGATATTATAAATGGACATATGCAAGGAAATTAATGTAATTGAAACAGTAAGAAATAGAATTATGAGAAGCAGATAAAAAAGAAAAAAAGAAAAGAAAAGAAAAGTGCGGTGTGTTTTGATTGTGCTAAATTGTTTTTAGTATTCTGTTTCAAGTGTGAATTATTTGATGGTAATAATCTTCTTGGATCACGAGCCTTCTGCATCTGCATGGTTTTCGTTTTGATTGAGAAGAAAGGACAATTCATCAGCTTTTACGGCTTTATTGTCATGCACTATAGTCTTTGTGTTGGTCGGTTGGTTGAGTCTTTGAGAGTTACATTTCATACCGACCTTTTTGGACTAAATCAAAAACAGAAATTTATGAAGTACCAATCAAATTATTCTTTAAGTATTTAAGTAAAATTAAATTATTGATATTTTATTTTTTTTAATATATATGTTTAAATTCATTGAAATTATATTTTAAATAAAGTATGTATATAAGAATTCGTATTTGATAATATTTTCTAATTTGATTAAATTTTTTAAATTTATTTTATTTAAAAAAGAAAGATAAGATTATTTGATAAGAATAAAACACTATAATCTATAACCGTTCAACGTAACTGAAAAAAAAAATCTTTACTCTTTGAAAATTAACTTTCCATAAGTTTTTGAATGAAAATTTAGTTTGGAAATCAAGAATGTTTTTCAAGGCTTGTTATCGTAATTTTTATTTTATGTATATAATTTAAACACTTCGAAAATTAATTTTTTGCTTATTGTTTAGAGAAAACCCTAAGTATATTAGGCTTTATTTTTTATGTCATTTTATGAATTTTAGGTATGTATAGGTTAATTAATGCCTAATTTAAAAATTATAAATTGTACGTGTATTTGATTTTGATATTATGACTTTCTATTTTGAAAGCTAGACCTCTTGACCTTTCAATAAAGTTGGTTTCATAAAAATACCATAAACATATGAATTTTTATAGATTTTTTTTTTATTCTGAGAGATAAGTGCTGAAATTTTATAATATTCTGTACATGGTATGGTTATAAAATATGTTTTATTAAGTTTTACTTCTCCAAAATTCTCAAATTTTGTACAATTGTATATAAACATATTGGGCATACCTTGAAAAGTTTTAGAATTTTTGAAGTCGTATTTTAAAAATTATGTTCTTATTTGTTTGGTTGAAGTGCTGAGTCTATCTAGAAATAGACAACATATATACGTCTAAATACTCAAATATTTTAAAAATATTTATTTGAGTTATTTTTCTATCAAAATTTTATTTTAAATCCTATCTAAGTTTGTTTTACTTTTGCAAAATTTTAAGTAAAAGAGGTTTGTAGATTATTAAAAAAAAAAAAAATCAATATTGTAGCATATTCTAAGCCATCCACTAAAAAACAAACCAAAATACTCTACAAAATAAATTTTGTTAGGGTACTTTCAAATTTATTAACTTTTGAAAATTTTTATGGTGTGAGATATGTATGTTTATCAAGTTTTTGGATATTGTCATAATTTTTAGCTTATCTAAAATTTATCAAAAATCATAAATCGAACACTGCACTAATTTCAAAAGAGCACTAATCAGCTCTAATTTTAGATTTTAAGTTAGGAGAATGTTCAATAGCCTATTTTCAGCTCTAATGCATTATTTTGAGTTTGATTTATGTGTGATTTTGTTAATTTAAGCTATGGCTTGGATCGTTTGATTTGTGGAGAGGTTGTTTGCCTTAGATTGTTGGAATGTGAGTATACTAAACTATTTTCAAAACCGGAATCACTGCATTATGTATGTTTTCGAAATTGTATTTAGATGATTCTTGTGCTATGAAAATATGTGATGAAATAGTATCATAAAATAATGTATTATCTAAGCTTACTTTTATTCTTGGCTACTACTGAGCACCTTTATGATATTAGCATCTAGCCTTGTATGATATATGATTTGTTATAAATATATGAGTATATAAAAAGTGTTTTCAAGGTATCTTAGGGACTAATGAGTCTTCACATTTGTATGTAGATGAAATAGTGCATGTAGAAGGACTGGTTGATGATCACGATAAGGGTCTGGCTCTTATCATCAGGCATGAGTGTTCTGTTTTAATTAAATCCTCACTTGTGCTTGCCCAGTATACATTAATTGCTAACAAGTGACTTTAGCTCTGTCATGTGCTACTTAAGCTCTACCATATGATAAAGCGTAGAGGAAATCTATTTTTTTTTTTTTCTTTTTGCTATATAGAGGGAATCTAGTTAATATAGGGAATCTAGTAAAATATTTTGATATTTAATAAGTTTCTTATTTGGTATATTTTGGTTATAAATCTAAAACTTATAGTTTTTATATTATGAACTGTATATTTATTATATATATGTTGTGTTGAAAACAAATTAATAAAGTTTAATATGCCAATTGAAAAGAAAATTAAGAAGAGAAAATCACTTAGTATGTTGTGATTTCAAATGATTGAGGTTCTTATCGTATATAGAATGGATTGGCATTTCAACAGTATTTCTTAGTTCCTTAGAAAATAAGACTATATGTCATCTGAATATATCTAAGAACTTATTTGTTTTAGTTTAAAAACTTTGATGGTTTTATAATTTTATAAATACACTTTCTTGGATTTTTTAAAAGCTATTTAATGGTATGTTAGTTCATGTCTTGACCTTTGGGTTAGGGTGTGACACATAATTATTAATCAAAATAAAAAAATAATGATATGTTTTCAAAATTAAATAAAAATTTTTTATGTACCTTGAAAACTCTTTTTTTTTTTTTAAAAAAAAAAAAAACATCGAAAACTCTTTTATTGTGTATTAAAAACACTTACAATAATAAGAGGTCATAGAATTTCAAAGATAAAATGTTATCTTTCCAAATAAATCAAATTTCAGACTTTTGAATTCTCATGACTTCGTGAAACTTTGTGAGAAAATTTATTACACATTTATGTATGCTCATAGGTGCATGCCTGCTATCACGATATAAGGATAATCTCTAAAAACCACCTACAGTTTACAAAAATCTTCATTTTCCTACTCTAGTTTGATTTTTACCCAAAATCTCCCTTATCGTTATTTTTCTAATGAAAATGTTAGGAACAAATCAAAAGATCAAATTTACCCTTAATTTAAATAATATTAAAATATAACAACATAAAAGATTTTAAAATCAAAATAAATAATATTAAAATATTAATATATAAAAAGTCTAATAATTAAAATAAATAACATAAAAATATAAAATATAAAAATTCAATTGGTCTTTGATAAAAACCAGCATCTTCATCAACCTTTTCTTCTTAGTCATCTTTTATCTCATTTCTCATCCATTTTCTTCTTTATCAACCTCACCCAATCCATCATTTTCATTATCAGTCAACCTCACCTAATCCATCACAACAACAAATCCATCTTAAACCAAAAAAACATATCACAAAAAAAAATTTAAAAAAAAAAAACACAAACAAAATTCAACAACCTAGATTTTTGAAAACTAGTTAATAAGCTCAGAACTAGGTCTCTATCAGTCAGATGGTGGAGACTACCTAGGTCTTCACCATCTAGGATGGAATGGAGACCATTTGGGATGGTCTCTAACGGTGGAGACGGAGACCATCCTAGATGGTCTCCTTATCTAGGATGGAGACCAACTAGTCTTCATCCCAGTTTTTATTTTAAATTTTTATTTTTAATTAAAATATTAATTAATTAATTTTATTAATTTATACTTATTTGTATGTTTAATGATGCGTCACCATTAAAACCACTCATTATTATCAATTTTTTTAATTAATTTTCCATCTGCATATCCATTTTTGCCCCTAGAGTCAAACACTTAATATTTTTTAATTGAATGGAATCAATGACTATCAAGGGTATTATTATCATTTCACACGTCATCAGAGGGTCTTTTAACTATTTATATAAAAGTCAAGTAAGATTTTGGATAAAAATCAAACTGGAGGTGGTAAAAAAGAGATTTAGCCGAACTAAAGGCGCTTTTCTGGGGTTATCCCTCACAATATATGAAGTCTCTATAGTCTTGATGCTTTTTTTTTTTTTTTTTTTTTTGAGAAAGGCTTTTGTTTTTTCACCTTGAAATATCACAATATGATATAACAACTCATTCACTCAAATTTGGAACATTATTAGGTTAGATGAACACTTTTTACCACAAAACCATATTGGATGATGTTTTCCTTTCGGGAGATTTCACTTTAGTTCCTAACTTTTGGTTAAATATTATTTTTTTACTCACTTATACACTTTTAGTTTCCGTCACATCTAATATTTAAAAAATTTATCAAATTGATACCTATAACCAAAAAACTAATAGTCATCCATGACAAAACACGTACAAAGATGAAAATTACCTTGATCATTTTATTTTATTTTATTTAAATAAAACAAAACAAAACAAAACAAATTTAAAAAAAGAAAAGAAAAATTAAAAAATTTACAAATCAGAAAATAAAAAACAATTTTGTACTAAACATGAATCACCACATCATCATTTATAAATTAAACATTTATATAAATATAACTAAAAACCAAATTTGCACCAATCATGAATTTCCGCATCTATATTTAACTTAAAAATTATATATAAAAATTGAAACAAAAAAAAAAACATCCTTTTACCATCATCATCCATCTCATGCATTTTTTAAAATTAAATTTAAAATTGAATTTTTAAAAAGAAGATAAAAAACAATTAAAGAGAAATAAAAAAAAAATTCCTAGCACTCTTTTTTTTTTTTGCAAACTTGTCGCTAGCACTTTTTAAATCATATAAATTTAAAACATTAAACTATAAAGTTTTCGAAAAGTAGTTGACTTATGTCTTCGAAAACTAATTGGTGCCCAAAGAATGGACATCAAAATATTTATTTTATTTATCTATTTATATATCTATGGTTGAAAGGGTGATCAATGGCCCCCAAGTATCTCCTAGTGACACTAGAAATCTAGAACTTGTCATACGCTAGTATATCAACTATGGTCGTACTGTGGAATCATCTTGACCTCTATTATGTTGGTAGGGTGTTTTTTTTTTTTTTTGTTAATCAATATTATGTTGGTAGTTGTTGTAATATAACCCATTTCACTAGTCTATCCAATGTTAGGTCACCCTGCTTGTTGATATTGTGCTCGTCAATCGAAACATATCCTCTTAATAGTGGTTATATATTTTAAAAATCAATTAGCTAGTGAGCAAATAATTAACATTAAATAACTTATTTCATACATATATAGGTAAGATTTTAATATTGATGTCTCCCGTAAAGCCAACAAAATTATATATTTTTTCTAATAATGTAAAATTAGAGATTGTTTGTTTTTTACACTTAACACTTGGTAGTATTGAATTAGGTTAATTAATTTATTTTGTTTATTTTTTTAAGTAGTCAAATCAAAAACTATTGAAAATAAAAAACCATATTTTTTAACTTTTCTCTAAATATCAAATCACTTGATGATTTTGTAAGTTTATTATTCTAATTTTATCATTCCCAAAATAGCATATTTTCAAGTTCGTCCTAGTTTTATATTATACAAATTTATTTTAATACTTTAACAAATATATTTCTACTTTTGTCCTAATTTTATATTATACATATTCATTTTAATAATATTTCTTATAATGTTATTTTTATTTAAATATAAAATAATAGTAATTCAACTTAATATCATTTTGTTTATTTTTATTTAATTTACTTTACTATAATAATTTATTTATGTATATATAATTTAAAAAATATATTTTACTATAACAATTAATCATATTTTAATTATGAATAAAAATATTAATAATATATATAAGTGTTTTAGTATTTGCTAAATAATTATTATCATTGTTTGTATTGCATTAAATGAAGTTACATAACAATTAATAGTAAAAGGAAATAAATATTAAATTACTTAGACAATTCTAATTTTAAAAAATAAACAAGATTACTATACATTCAAATATAAGAAAAACAAAAAAAAAACATATAATTCAGATATCAGGTTTTGATCATTATTCAGTCTTTAGTCTTCAACAGCACTATTCAGATAAAAAAACAAACAACTCTTACTTTTACTAAATGTAATTCAGGGAAATTCACATATGTGTTCAATTGGTGTAACTTGTAACCGTGATGATGCAAAACTTAATCTCAAAATTCAAGTGATAACAAAATGTTTGTAAATCCATGCATTTCCCAAAAATCAGAAATTAGTAAAAACGTTCTAAAAAAAAAATCAACATAAAAATTATAATGCCTTAATTTGTGATGTAACAATTAAAGATTTTATGAATATACTCTTTCAAAGTTATTAAAAAAAAAAGGCCTATATCTTGACCTGTTCAACAAAATAATTATATCAATATCGTACAAGTGACATCATCTTACCAATTAATTAATTTGTGTATCATCTATAAGTATTTTGTTCATATTAGTATTTTCTTTTGATGGATGTGGGCACAAGGCGCCCTACAAAATTTTAGAGCACTGATATTGTCATCCACAAATATGATTAATACATTAATTTTATAAGTGTGCTCTTATCTAAAATTTAAAAATTGAATCATTGTAAGCATCCAATAAAAGATCAATATTATCCTTATTAAATTAAATTTACTTGTTTTCGCATTTTCACATGTATTGTTTGTAGACTCTTTTAAAACCTTAATAAATCCAAACCTTTATATTTACCTTTTGCTTTCAGAAGCTTCAAGTTTAATCCGTCCTACGATTGTTAGACTTTTCCCTTTTATGTGAAAAATAAAAAAAAGTAAAAAAGGAAAAAAGAACTGCTATCACATTAAATGATCCAATATAATGGGTATATAGCATTTTTGAGGTTCATAAGCATTGTGCTAAGAATGTAAAAAGAACTAATAATAACATAGACTGATATTTAGATGAAATCAATATTTTCTTTCAATGTAATAAATTCAGTTTAGCTGCATAATGTATCGTCTACCAAATAAAATCAACAAGGTATTTGGAAGCTATATTCATACTTTGTGTCTGTGTTGATCAACATTATCTGCAGCAAGTTGTTATCGTTTCCTGGTTTAAACTCTTTGGAGTCTTTCCACTTTGGAGATGGGGTTGTGGTCATTTGGTTGGATTGCATCTATTTAATTATATAAGTTTAATATACATTTAAGTTATAATGGGTGTGTCTAGTGTTTGATTGCTTTTTAATTAGAATTAATTTGTCCTTGTTGGTCATTTCAGGTAGGAATAGTTTTGTAATTAAAATTTTTAATGAAAAATAGGTTTGTAAATCTCATTAATGGATGACAATACCAATGTTCAAAATTATATATATAAAATTCATATCATGTCATAGCTTTTGTTTTTGGAAAGGTATGTGGGATCACAATTATTGATATGGCATCCATCATCCATCATCACAATTATTAATAAATAAGCATAATTTGAGAAAAAAGAAAATAGTCCTTAGATGTTGCAGAGTCAGTGGGCAGTGGCCAACATGCCTGCAGCACAACATTTTATGAATAGACTAAATGGTGCGAAATAGCTCAAAGAACTGCGACCATAATTAACTGACATAAAAAAACTGAATTTGAATTTTATTAATACCTATCTAAATAAAAAAATATTAATATAAAAAGAGTAATGCTATGTTTTCTAAATATTTTGTCCAAATGATGTAGTATGTGAATTGTCAAAATTTTATTAATTATCATATCATCTTATGATTTACAAGATTTTGACAACTTAAATTTTATATCATTTGGATATGGATTTAAATAAAATATTTACGAAGTCTAACATTACTTATAAAAAAAAGCCGTTATAAATATTTACTTTTACGGGAAAATAAATTATGCTTTTAGTTATCTTGCGAGTATTGGTTTAGGTCTCAATAGTAACATTTGGTGGGATTTTGGTAAAAGAATTTTGTCTGCTAGACACAGAGCCCACAATAATTAATCTATGTTTATTGATCATTACATATAATTCAATTAAGATATTGTATGAAAATATATTGTCTTGTTAAGATACTGCATGAAAGTATGTTGTCTTCTATTCTATTGCGAAAAAAGTATAAACTATAAAGAAAAAAAAAAACCCTTAGTTGATTCTTTGAGTTGATTTGTATTATGATATTTTAATGAATCTTTATAATGGTCAGTTCATTATCATCAATTCTCACATATATATATATATATATATATATATCAACCGTAGTTAATAAGAATCTCTTTTATTATGATTTTTTCGATATTAATATTAAAAAAACATCAAATCTTTATAGGTTTTAAAAAATCTTATAAAAAATAGATTTAGATACTTTTAATTAATTTATTTTATATTAAATATAATTTTATAATTACTTATTTTTTTGTAAGCTTCAAATATTTGTATCACTATATATTAGATCGGTTTAAATATCAAATAGAAATAAAACAAATTATTTTCTATTTACTTTAAATTTTATGATAAATTTACAAAAATTAACATAAAATTTATCAAGCACATACATTCTGATTTTGTATCGTCTAACATATTTGATAGTAAAGTTAAACAAATGATCACCGAATCAATTAAACATTAAATTATTTTTCAATATATCTGACAATGATTATTTTAAAATTACAGTAATACTTAAAATTGTCTAAATCTACTCAACTTATAGTTTTTTTAGATTTTTTCGGTAGGCAGAGTGTTTTCCAGTGATCAAGCATCGAATTAGTTTCTTAGACTAAATACTGTGTTTTAATTTTTAGATTTTCTTATTGTTCTTTTGTTATAGATTTTTTATTCAAACGTGAAACTCATCATATTTTTTATGAGGTGTAATTTACTTATTTATTTTGATAATTTTCTTATTGCTGTGTTAAAGAAAGGAAAAAAAAAAAAGGACTTGACTAACTATCTAGCACCTTAGAGTCTTGACAACATAATAATATTAGATTTTATAGCATCTAAAGACAAAAATAACCTTGTCATTTGTGTTTTGTACCAACAAATTCCACTTCTCTCTTCTCTTCTTTTTGGAATTTTTTTTCTCTTCTTTACTTCTTGGATTCCTTCTCTCCTTTGCAAATCCCACTCACAAATCAAAAATCAACTTTAACAAAAGGAACACAAAATCATATAAATTTGATATTAAAAAAAAAAAAAGAGAGAGAGAGAAAACGTCAATGAAGAAAACGAAAATTTCATGAGGACTTCTAGTTAAGTCATAGTGAAGACAAAATCTGCCTTCATTGGGACTCATTAAGTCTCAATGAAAGTAAAATTTGCCTCCTCAATGACTTAATATAACTTGGTGAAGGCAAACTTTACCTCCTGCATAATTTAATAAGTCTCAACTTTGCCTCTTCCATGACTTATTAAATCATTATGTAGACAAACTTTGCCTTCATTGAGATATGCTGCATTTTTTTAAAAACTAGCCTTTTTCATGATTTCAAATTTTATTTTTATGGTTTTAAGTTTCGTGCTTATTATTATTATTATTTTGTCTTCAAGTTTTTGAAAAAGAATATGAGAATTGGACGGTGAAAAACGATGAAAGAAAGAGAAAAGATGAGAGAAAGAAAAAAAAAAAAAAAAACTTTTATATTTTCAATGAAGGTCATTTTTGGTAATGCAGATAATTAGTGCTATAAAATCTAAAGTTATTAAGTTGTTGTCATCCTTACAAGTGCGGTGGGAGATGATGTTAGTTATTACTATCTTATAAAAAGAAAAACAACCTAGTGTCGAGTGTCCTTCACCACCAACCTTCAGCAAAGTGAGTAATCATAAGTCTCAAAAGAAAGTGCGCAGCAAAAGTAAGGGATGAGGAAATCTAGCGGTATGCTATAACTTTTGAAGTGGCCAACCCTCACATGTCCTTGGAGCATCTAATACTCATTTTATGGATGACCCCACTTTATCAACCCCCACGTGGTAACACCTGCCACATGTCCTTTTTAAACACATATCATGGTCATCATATCGGCTCTTCATTTTTTAGGATTGCTGTTCATTGATTGGCTACGTACTATACTACCAAAACCTATCTTGTAACATTCAATAGGCTTACGAGAAATGTGGTCTACCGGGGTGGTAAACCAAACCCATCTCACTTGGCAGGTTGGGGGTTCAAACTTGTCCCCTTTTGAGTAGAGCGTTTCTATGATGTTGCTTCTTTCCGCTTAGAGAGCCATTGTCTCTTCTTCTTCCTCTTCTGAAAACTTCAATTTCGGGTCACTCTTCAAGTGTTCTCATCTATTGAGTCCGATTCGTAGTACTTGTTTGTGTAATCTGTATTGTACTATGTCAAAAAAAAATATATTTAATAGACTTATAATGAAATTTCTTTGAATTAGAGATAATTGGAATAACTACCCAAACATGTTTTGTCAAAAAAGGAAAAAGTGAAAAAAGAAAAAAAAAGGAAAAGTGAAAAAAGAAAAAAAGATGACCTTAACATTTAACCTAATTATAATGATATATGAGTTTAGGCTATAATTATATTAACTCCAACTCAAGTTTCATAAGTATTGCAACTATATGCTCTACCAGCAATTGTGATGGTCCATTGACCATTAATCAAATATACAAAAAGGATTAATATACCCCTATTTTATGATGCTAGATTTATGTTGGTTTGATGCTGGTTTGAATTGATTGAGATAAACAGACCACCAATCATCAAGAACCCTATCGTCTCACCATCAACTGAACCTCGCACCATCATCACCATAACCGATTCATCAAACCAACATCAATCCAAATTTCATCAACATCAAACCAACACTACCAATCATTAAGAACCCCTCCGTCTTACCATCAACCGAAATCCACACCATCATGACCATCACTGATTCATCAAACCAACATCAATCTAGCATTAAACCAACATCAATTTGAACATCAAACTAACTAATATCAATTCGAACCAGATTTTATCTGGGTTCGATAAGCCCAAATGAACCCAAATTTTCAACTAGTTCCGTTAACCTAGATAATGTTTATCTAGGTTTGAACCCAGATATTCATATGGTTTCGACAAACCCAAACGATGATGGGGTTTGAGAAGAAAAAGAAGAAGCTCAATTTGAAGTTGAAGAGAAGAAGAAGAAGCTGGGTTTAGAAAGAAGAAGAAAAAGTTGGATTTTGGTTTTGAGAAGAATCTTGAATTTTGTTTATGTTTGATTTTGTTCAGTTTGAGGATGAAGAACCAATCTTCATGTTTTGATGGACGGTCTCCATGTTTTTTCTTTCAATTTTTTTTTAAATTATATTTTTCTTAATATTTTTTTTTTAATTTTTTGGTTTTTTTAACTTTAATCTTAATTGTCTATCAACATGATAGACGGTGAAGAACTCACTAAAAAATATTAGTTTTTTAGAACTATCATTTATATTTCATATTTTATTTTTATTTAAAAGAAAAATAAAAATAAGGTCAAAAGATAAAAATACCATTAGATTTATTAAAGTTGGTACTAACCTATACTAATGGTGAGTAGTTAAATTATAATAAATACACAAAGTTTGCTTCGCCTGAGAAAATATTTGAACTGAGTAGTCAACTTGTAATTTGCTCTATATAAAACCTCAATTCGAGATAATTTGTAATCTATTTTAGGATGGGGTAGAACAATTTTTAAAATGGAAGAAACTGACTTGATGGTAAAAAATCTTCATTCAATCTGACAATGATTGACGTTCAAGTAGCTTCACTGTAAATATGGTATTAAAAATTAACTTTAATTAATTTTAAAACTAACTGGTTTGCTATACATATTTTTTTAAAAACATTATTTATGATATGACAATTTAAGATTTTAAAACTAACTGGTCTGCTATACATATTTTTTAAAAATATTATTTATGATATGACAATTCGAATCTTAAATATTATTAGATTAAATAAATATTTATAAAATTTAAATATTATTAGATTAAATAAATATTTTTTAAAAGGTCACTTTGGATGATAATACTTATTTGTTAATAACTTAATGCATATTTTAACTGAAAAAAGAACAAGGGGCGGCAGATAATGGAAAGAGAATAGACAAATTAAAATCAAAATCACATTGCTGTAAGTTATTGTCAGCCATGGTATTAAAACAAAGAAAGCTGTTTTGATGATGTCTGCCCTCTTCAACAAACGCCACTACTTCGATTTAATCACATAAATTAAAAAAAAAAAAAAAAATCTTTATTAATAGAAAAACACTAAATACAAAAGAGACACTTTTATAAATGGCTTTACAGAAAAATTAACTGACAGAACAAAAAAAAAAAGAAAGATAGAGAGGATATGTCTTTCTTGCTATCTTTTTATAAACATGTGGTTCGTCAAAATCAACGTATTAATTAAAAAAAAAAAAATTTATGTCTCTCTTGATATCCATCAAACATGTTTTTTAATAGACTAAAAAAAAAATGATTTATTGTTTGGGTAGCTTAAAAATGCATGGATTCTCTCTATAATGTTAGGATTGGCATAACCTAAGAAGATCCTCTTTTAGTTCTTCTTAGTGTAGATAATAGAGAATGGTTCTCCTGTGGAGACATGCTTCAAACCCTGTTAAATTTTGGTAATCATTTTTGTTCTTTACATGATTGATTTTTGTTTGTCACTTTGTTGGGTTTGACATTACATTAGTTTTGATTCCAACAATACAATACGATCCTAACAAGATAGAGATTGATTGACATTGCTTTCTTTTTCTTTTTATCCTAACGTAATTTACATGGGGAGCATGTTTCATCCTTTCAGGTTAAAGCAGTTGTCATAAAGTTTAACAGTGCCTCCATTAGACTCTTTAAAAAGGGCAAATAATAGAATTAAGAATCGTTAACCAAACTGAGTTACAAATTCTTATTTGGAAAAAATTTACCTAGTCCAAAATGTCTTAATTTGTCAATTATTCAATTTGTCATGCTTATGTCATTTTTTTGTTTTTAAATTTTTTGGACTAATCCAAGAGACAACAGGAACCAATCGGAATAGGACGTTAGTGGCATGACCAGAAAAACTGCTCCTATACTAGAGGGATTGGCCCATACGGGGGTAAAAGAGAGACTCATATATAGATGAAGAGACTATTCACACAAATTGGTGGAGATATATTGCTATGGAATGTAGTACTCACACCGAAAGATATGAGGGTTGTGGCTTTTAACCAAAGACGCCAACAACTAGCTACCATGCTTGTGTCAATTTGAATATTGGCATTCAATTAGTTTATATTTTACATTTTTGAATTGTTATATTTACATTTAAGGTTTGAAGTAGGAAACACGATTTGAACGCATAATTTTAATTGTATAGCCCTCAAAAGTACATCTTTAAGCCAACACGATCTCTATATTAGTATCTGATTAATTTAATTAGTTTGTCAACTTAATTTCTACAACCTCCCATTAAATTATCATCATTATTACATCGACATGTCGTAAACCACTTTTACTAGTAGCATTTATTTTAACCCGGATTTTTTTTAATACATAAGATTATTGATCAAAATCAATGTATTCTTAAAAAGGAAAAAACAAATAGAGAAAGACAAAACAAAAGGCCAAAACAAATAAATGAACAATCTCTAAAAGATTACAGCTAAGTCATGGGAAGAGAAAGGCAATAGAAGATTAAGCTTAAACCAAATCTTTGCAAATTCAATCCTATAGTATACCTTATTAAAAAACTTATTAGAAAAACTCAATGGAAAAAACCCGGTAAGGAAAAAAGAAAGTCCACTCCCCACAACCAAAACAAATTAAATCGATAATGACTTTTCTCAAGAAACTCATTTTAGAGAAGGGGACTCAAAAAAGCCGAAGTCATCCACCACCAAGTGGAGCAAACAAAAGAAGTAAAACGAAAAGCTAAAGCATCCGCAAGAGAATTTCTCTTACGATAAATATAAGTCACTATAAAATTCATTATCTTGCAAATGAAAAAGACACATGTTTTCAACTGGACACTGACACCAGGGAACCATAGAAAAGCAGGCAAGAAGAAGAGAAACAACCGGATAAAAAAAAAAAAAAACATTGTGGTTCATTAACTTAAACTATTCTATTAATGTGTCAAAATTGATTGGGAGCTTGGCATTCTTCTTATCATCCAAATATATAACAACTCAACCAATCATATCTTAGAATTATATATGCATCCAAGAACGATTACCTGTACCATGGACAGAAAAATAAAATATATTGAAATTCTAAAAATAGACAGAAAGAGAATTTTCATTTTTTAAAAAAATAATAATAATTAAACGACAGCTGCTCCATAATGCAGATTTTATTCCTCTTCTGTAGTTAATAATAATAGAGTATATTTCATGATTAATGATTAAGATTATAATAATAGTAGAGACACCATCGAAAATCAAGACATAATTGTCAATTTTCTTAATTAAATTAATAATGAACAAAAGCAACTTTTTATTTAATAAAAGTACTTAACCCCAAGTATAAATTAATTAACAAGACATGATCTCTAGTTTATTAAAAATCAAATTTTCAACTCCAATCATGGCCATAATTTATATGTTAATTATTAATTTTTTTTTTCATAATAGAATACGTACAATATTATTAAATCCCTGGTCCAACATCAAATTCCTAGTTGGGTAATGAGAAATGTTTTTTTTTTTTTTTGTTTAATGTGTGCAGACGTAACACAACTACCAAAATCTATTTCAGAAAAAAACACTACTTGAATGATATTAAATCTTGCATCATTCAACCCCAAGTATGATTACATCATCCTGTGCATCATATGCACATGAAGCCAAGCTAGCTGTTGATGATATCTTTTCAAAAATTATTCATCAGTTTCTTTAAAAACCAGTTATTAAATATGTGTTTTTTTTAACATATTATGCGTATATTACAAGTACATTCAACTCTGTTGGATTCTTTTTAATAGGGCTCTACAACCCAAAATTAGGGCTCCTAAAAGCAGAAGGAAAGCTCTTAAAGTGGAGGAATAACCCACACGTAAAGAAAGAAAAATGCCACATTTTGTGGCCCAATGAGATTCGAACCTTGCCCTTATTGCAGCGGTGGCAACATACCAATCTTATTAAAAATGTGTTACAATTATGAAAATTAAATCTAAGATGAACAATCTTTTTAACTTGACCTAAATCTTAATGTAAATATTGACACTTCTACTCCTCTTTTTTTTTTTTTTTTTTCTAGTTGGAACCTGAATTATAATATTTTTCATATAAAAATTGTACCCTCTTTTTATTTGAATTTTTGTTTAAACCAAACTTAAATTGTTGTATGTAATTTTTTTTTTTTTGGGTAATTATGAGACTGAGACCAATATTTCGTTTGATCGTTTATAAGGACTATGCATGTTCATTTACTGGCTCTTTTTTAACAGTTTGAATTCATGTAATCATGATGACGTAATGAAAATACTCATTATATTTCCTGCTTAGGTGTCTTTTACTTATTTTACTTGTTTTTTATTTTACTATTTTTTTTTCTTTTAAATTATTTTTCTTTCTTTTTTTTGAAACTGACTTTTAAATTATTTTTCTTGTGCCAGTCATGGATGAACAGAAAAATAATTTCCTTTAATTATTTTCAAACTTTTCTTTTTTGATAATATATACCATACAATTTAAATGTAATCAACTAAAAATTCCAATATATGTGGAGTTCGATTGGAAGACAAGTTGCATACTAATCTAACAAACTATCAACTAATTAGCTAATTAATTGATGATATAGTATCTACAAACATAATTTTACTTGAGTAATGCTATGTAGTTTTTTTTTTTCCCTTCTTAAGTTGGTAATGTTATACAGTTTAAAATTCAATTCAAATAATATGAGAAGTAATTTGCCATTACTATATAGAGTATAGGATAATGGTAATTTATTATATAAAATAGATAATGGTAATTTATGACAATTGCAAATTATTTGTTACATCATTTAAAATGAATTTTAAACAAGCACATACTCTATAATTCAAGTAGTTATTGTATTTCTCATTCAAATCCATGATAAAGGTTCAAATCTTATCATACCCATTTATCTTTCCATAAGGGGAGTTATCTACTTTTATTGTGAATGTTGATATCTTCTTGTGGGAAAATAAATTTTTAGATTTTGATATCTCCTGGTGTGGAAATAGATTTTCAGTTTAAGATGCTATGTGTGGAGGGTTTTTTATCTCTACTACGAAAGTCGGTATCTCCCAATAAGAAAATATATTTTCAAGTTGCAAATAATGGTTAATGTCAGCTGCACACCCCTATCACTTCCTTTGTGGGAATAGATTTCCACTTCATGCATAATGTTTAATTAGGCAAATCCCTAACCATTGGTGTCAATAGAATTCCGATTACCTTGTAAATTTATTTTTAACAAATTTTGGACTATGTTTAATTAGTTTTGAACAAATTTTGGACTATGTTCTGGGCAATACTCATTTTATTACCATGGATATTAAGAAAATGCGTTGAATTTTTTTTTATAATAATTTTATAAATTATCACTTTTATTCTAAAAATAAAGCTTATTTCGAATTAAGTTGAATCAATATATAATGTCTTAAGATGAATATTACTTATAATAATAATAATAATAAAGGTGTGTAAAACTAGAAAATAATGTTCTAAGTTCAAACTGTTCATGATCACAAGTTTTAACTAAAAAAAAGAAAAAAAAGAAAACTCTATTGATCAATACTTCAATGAAAAGTTATCAAAATTCTAATAAAACCATTCAAAATGAATAAAATAATTTTAATAAACAAATACAGTTAATCAAAATTATAATTGTTGTTGTCTTTTCCCCAATTGTATCTAGGTTTCTCTTGCAAGAGTTTTTGAAACTCAAAAAACTTTATTGAAAATGCATCAAAAGAGTCCTTTTTCATTGAAATACAGAATATGATTAAAATACAAATTATGGTACCCACTCAAATATGAGATATTATTAACCTAAACATTATCTCAGTTTTCTAGTTAGGAGACTGTAAACATGATATGCCCCATACACTAAAATTAAAAAAATTATATATAGTGAAAGTAGGGAACAGGCCTAAGTAACTGTCGAACAAGGCTACAAAAGAATCCATTGAGAATCCTAAACTATCTCTGGCTTCCTACACGCACGACACAAATGCCACTGTCTTTAAATATTATAAATTTATAATATCATTACTAATAAATAATTAATGTTTAATTCTAGGTTGCAGGGTCCATCATTATCCTCCCAAATTCCCAAACAAGTAAAGTCTTGCTAAGTACCAAGAAACAAAACCAAATCAATCAGTCAAGTAAAAATCATCAACACCTATCTCTTTTTCTTTGTTTCTTTCATCAGTCTTTGTCTTTGTCTTTTCCTTAAAACTTTACATATACTTTATCAAATATTTTATGAGATTATTATATTATTTAAATATAATATACAAAACCACCATAGCCTAGACTTGATTACATTCCAACTAATAAGGTCAGTTTAATATTAATAATACTGTTAATCTCTGTCGCCTAACAAGACCAAAATCCCTTCGTCCTATCAAATTTGAATAGCTTTTCCCTATGATAACATTAAGTTGCTCATATCATTCTTAACTTTTCTTTTGTTTCCCTCCCCTATGTTAACCGAAAAACTAATCTACAACCATATTATTCAACTTAGTCTTCCTATAAAGTTTTGTCTTTATAGTGGAAATTTACATCGAAGATCTAATTATTAATTTCAAAACTTCATTAAATATAAAGATTCATTTCAAGATAATAGTGACAAATAACCACTCAATTAATTTAATTTAAGAAATAGACGTATCTCTTATTTTTTAAAGATAAATTTTAGGGTTCACCTTATTGGTTGACTATAGTTACCCATCAATAACAATCATTAGATTAGTTATAAGGGTGATTATTGAATAATGTTTTTCAACTTTGTCTTCATATTATTCAATTGAAAAACTAATCTACAACCATATTATTCAATGATGTCTTCCTATAAATTTTTGTCTTTATAGTGGAAATTACATTGAAAATCTAATTATTAATTTCAAAATTTTGTTAAATAAAAAGATCCATTTCAAGATAGTAGCGATAAACAACTACTCAATTAATCTAATGTAAGAAATAGATATATCTCTTGTTTCCTAAAGATAAGGTTTATGATAAATTTTAGAATTCGGTCACCTTACTGATTGAATGAGATTAGTCATCACAACCCATGAATTGCTTATAATAGCAGTTATTGAAGAATATCTAAGTGTTGTTATTGATGAATAACTTTATTCAACCAATAAAGTAATCAAATCATAAATTTTATAGATGCAGTATATAACTTTTTTCCAAAAATAAATTATGTTTTTTTTTTTTTTTTTTTCCGGTTGTAAGCATGCTAATGATAGAACCTAAAATTGGTGACACAAATACATAGTTTTACAATTCTCAACGAAAAATTTCTACTTCAGATTAAATATCTCATGCTGTTTAGTAGAATCACATAATTTAACTTTTTCAAATTTCGGTTGAAGCCTCTCGTAGAGGTTTTAGCTTTGAAACATTATTACTTTATTCAACATTTAAAGAATAACAAATGTACATTCATTATTTTTTATTGGGTGAAGACATAGTCTTTTGAGATTTGACAAAAAAAAAAAAAAAAAAAGAAGAAGAAAGATAATATGATGACAGATTTAGCTACAATAACATTTACATATGATTGTAGTGATTTTGTAAATAAATTATCTTTTTTTCAACTTCTATTTTTAATTTTTTAATTTTTTGAACTCTTGAATTAGAACTTAATTACTATAACCATTCTTATAATAATAATAAATATGGAGCACCATCCACACTCAGAATCAAACACAACCCTTTCACTCTTTATTTTTATTATTTTTTTAACTGAAATAACTTTTATAAATCAGGAAAAAATACAATCTACAGTGGGAAGGCGTCAACTTAGAATCTTCGAAGAGGTTAAATTTAAAGAAATTAGATTATGTATCGGGCGATTTTCGTTTCTAAGAATGACCTAATAATTACAAATCCTAATCTTCATGTACAAAGCCTTAGTAACCACCGTAGGAAAGCTAACTTCTCCACGTGAATCACAACAAAAACTGACCTGAGAAGCTACGGTCAAAGCAAGACCCTTCACTCATTGTTAGAAAAGGTTTGTGCGTAATTTTGAAAAGGTAGAATTGTTTTGTTGTTTTTAATCATGATAAGCACTTGAGAGTTTTAAAATTCTCTCAATTTTATATTACTGTCACACTGTTCACTTGAAAATAATAACAATTATTAATTCAAGATAGGTGTCTGTTGGGTCACTTTATTGAACAATAAACAAATAAAAACAAGTGGGTCATTGAACGGTGACACCGTTTTTGATGGCTCATCAAAGTGCACTCGTGGGCACTAAATATTTACCGAAATGGGAACAGCAATAGATGACTGACACTTGTCCAACACACTTCTAGTTGGGTTTTGTGTTCACAGAGAATCTCTCATTCCTCTTCACCCTCATTCACGAAATCTTACTAACATGACTTGTCTTCTATTTTATAATTATTTTATGTTTTTTTAATGAAATTATGTCAATTAGCCTGTCTAGCTCCTCCTCCTTTACTAACTACAAATTTTCATTTAGTTTAGTTGTGATGTGATGGTTAAACCATTAGCCATCTTCTATCTCTCTTAAAATCAAGGGTTCTATATCCAAAAACTTCACAATATTGTAAGTATTTTTCCTCTACTCTTTGTGGGTTGCCTCCTTCCATTCTTAAAAATTGATTTTCAGGTCGTGTCATAGCATCTCATCGTTACTAATTTTAGTTATACCCTAAATTGATCTCACTTATATAGATATAACTATTAATTTTCATGAAATGCATTAAGGAGATGGATTTACTTTACATCTATGTCAATACATCGGTCCCGAAAAAGCATTATCTCATATAATTATATAAGAGATTTCCACGAATCAAACTCAACAAAAAGAGTTTGTCAGAGTAGAATTGAGTGAATTGACAATGGGTAGGGTATGATGAGTTTTGCAAACTTATATCCATATTCACGTACGATTTTGATGTCTTTAACAGCCTATAAACCCACAAAATTACAAAAATATGGCCTATATCTATAAAATTTATTAATCAAATTAAGACGAGTTAGCGTGCATACATGACATTAAAGGAAAGTGTAATGAAAATTCAAATAATCTTGGAAGTTCCACTGTAATAACAATGAAATTAATTATGTGCTTGACTCAGTGCCTCAAAGTATCACCTCTGAAATGAATAAGCTTTTGATGGCTCCTTATTCGGATGAGTAGATAAAGTAGGCTGTGTTTAGTATGAGACCAACAAAAGCGTCTAGATTGGATAACTTTCATGCTTTGTTTTATCAAAGGTATTGGTCTATAGTGGGGAGGCGGATTACTGATTTGTGTAGTGGTATTCTTAATAGAGAGATCTTCATTGAGTAGTTGAACAACACCAATATTGTTCTCATCCCCAAGATCCTAGCATCTCGAAAAGGTATTAGACTTTCGATCATTAGTTTGTGTAATGTTATCTATAAGATAGTCACTAAAACTTTGGCTACTCGTTTAAAGCTTGTGCTTCCGTTGATTATTGATGGGGCCTAAAGTGCTTTTGTTCTAAGTACCTTATTATAGATAATATTATTACTGCTTTTGAGCTTGTGCATTTTATGAGAAAGAAAATAGGGGGTTGAAAGTAGTGGCTGGCTCTTAAACTTAATATAAGTAAAACTTATGATAGAGTTGAATGGTTTCTTTTTAGAGCAATAATGTTAAAGATGGGGTTCGTGAAGTAGTTTACAATGATGGTGTTTGATTGTGTGAGCATAGCTCAATTTTTTATTATTTTGAATTGGGTTCCTCAAGGCAAGATTTTTCCTTCTCGAGGTTTGAGACAATGTTATCCTCTTTCTCCTTACTTGTTTCTCTTATGTGCTGAGGGGTTGTCTTGTTTACTTAAGGAAGTAAAAGTTAAGGGATCTATCACGAGGTTTCTTGTGCTTAGAAAGGACTATTTGTTTCTCACCTATTTTTTGCAGGCGACAGTCTTCTTTTCACCCAAGCATCTTTGAATGAGGTGACAAAGATTTGGGAGATCCTTTTTTGCAATGAGCTTGCTTTTGGTCAGACAATTAATTTCCATAAGTCAGCCATCACTTTTACCTAATTGTGAGGAGTGAATTACGAGAGACAATTCAAGTTTCTCTTCAAATGCATGCATCATCTTCTCATGAAAAACATTTAGGTCTCACTTCTATTGTCAAGAAAAATAGAACGGAGGTTTTCAAGCGTCTAAAGGAAATGACTCTCAAATGTTTGCAACTTTGGCGTGCCAAGTTCTTCTTCAATTGGGGTAGGGAAATTCTTATCAAAACGGTTATTAGTCTATTCCCACTTATATGATGAGTGTATTTCACATTCCCTCTACTTTTTGTAATGAACTTCACTCTTTAGTAGCTTGATTTTGGTGGGAATGAGACGTTTCTACCAAAAAACTGCATTGGTGGAGTTAGGATAAATTGTTTTAAAAGAAAAAGATTAAAGGGATAAGTTTTCGAGATCTAAGGGTGTTTAATCAAGCTTTAATTGCTTGTTAAGCTTGGTGGCTTATGTACTACCCTCTCTCGTTGATGGTGAAAGTTTACAAAATAAATATTTTTTAGGAGTTGATTTTATGGTTGCTCAATGCAAGACTGGGGCCTCTATGATCTAACAAAGTGTTTTCTTATAAAGGCTTATCTACTACCATTCCTCGTTGATGGCGAGAGTTTTACAAGATAAATATTTTTTTGGAGTCGATTTTATGGTAGCTCAACGCAAGACTTGGGGTCTTTACGATTTGGCAAAGTATTTTATGGAGTATACAGATCATTAATTTGGGTTGTAGATGTCAGATTGGTTCTGGCAATTCAATCAGAGTTTTTCAAGATCCCTGGATACCTAAACCCTCTCGTTTTTGTCCTGTCACTCACCTTACTCCCCAACTATCAGAGTTGAGACTAGCTGACTTGATCTTTGGGAATGAGGAATGGAATGTGAATTTGATAAATCAAATCTTTTTGCCAATAGATGTATCTTCTATTTTAGGGATTCTACTGAGCAACTCTTACTATGGTGATGACAAAGTGTGGCACTTCAATTCAAATGGGGTGTATTTGGTTAAATCATGATATTCGGTTCTTATGGATTTACATTATGATAGGGAGTCTTCTAATGAAAGGTCAAATAGCCGTTGGTGGAATTTTTTTTTTTTGGGGCTTAAACTCCCAAGTAAGACTAGGATATTTGGATGACATGTTTTTCATGATTTTCTACCTACCAGTGGTAACTTATCTCGTAAAGAGGTGAATTGTTCAAAGCTATGTGGCTGTTGCGATGATGAGGAGGAATCGGTCTTACATGCTCTCTTTCTGTGTCCACGGACAGAAAACTATTACATTAAGAATATTTTTTAGACTTACTTAAGGAGTTTCTCGGGTTCTTTGACGCCGAGTTTTATACTTTATTTGTATGACTATCTTCCCATCTCAAATTTTGAGTTGTGGTTGTTGGTTTTATGGAATATTTGGGGGGATAAAAATCATTTTGTCTTGGTGGTACGCTTAAAAAAGAAGAATTGATCTTGAAAAAAGCTATTTTTATCTTTCTGAGTATCACAAGCTTAATGGAATTAATAGAGAAAGTTCATATACAATTTCTTCTATTCTACATGTCAAGAGGCAACGATCTGATAGGGGCTCTCTAAAACTAAATGTTGATGTTGCAACAAATAATATGACCTATTTTTTTGGGATTAGAGCTCTGATTCATGATTATTAGAGAGCAGATTAAATTTGCTCTTTCTATGAAGATGCCTAATTTTTTTGCCCTTTTGTGGTTGAATGCGTGATTCAGAGAAGGTTTAAGGTTTGCTTTGGCTTATGACTTTACGCTTTAAGTTGTGAAGACAGATGCTCGTTTGATTATTATGGTAATTCAATCGAAAAGTTTTTCTACAATTGAAGGTCTTATCATTAGGAATATCTCTTCTTTGCTTTTCGAGTTGGATAATGTTTGATGCCAATATACTTCTAAAAAAAGTAATGAGGCAGTTTATAGGATAGTAACTTTAGTTTTTCATAGCAACTCTAGTCAATCTTGGTTTTATTATGTTCCGAATTGTATCTCAAATATTATTTTGACTGATGTTTCTTAAACAAAATTGTCTGGGTTTTCAAAAAAAACAAAAACAATGAAATTAAATTCAAAATGACATCATTTAGCAAAAATAATAATTTTGAGCGTCACAAAATTATACATAACTTATATTTTAAGTGGATATGCATGTGGGGTATGAATATTCAATGAATATCCATACTATTTAAACCCGCAACGGGTATGAATTTTCACATACATACCAATCCGCAAACCCGTTTCAATACCCTCCTTTAGGGGTGGGCATGAGTTAGTTTGGATTGGGTTTGACTATACCCAAATTAAACTATAATTTCATCAATTTAGTCATTTATAACCCAAACTAAACCAATTATAAGATAAAATCGAACAAATAAAAATCAATTTGGTTTAGTGTAGGATTAAACCGAAATAGTTTAAATTTTTAGGTTGTTTCATTATTAAAAATTTTATGGGCTTGAATTGTTATAACATAATTATATTATTTTTATTCAAACATATATAATAAATTAATAATATCTATGTAAGTAGCTGCACCAATTATTAATATTATAAATAATAATATTTGATTCAACTTTCGTTGAAACTACTTCGATAACAAAAATAGCAAGTTTGAGAAAAATGGGGAGCCTGGAGGTTGGAATAGGAAAGAAAATATAATATAAAATGAAGTTAACTTAGTTTTCATATCAAAAAGTTAAGTAATGGCATATATATATACACACATATATGTATATAATTATATAATGATTTCATTTGGATTATTCAGTTTGATAAATCATGAAGCAAATAGACCAATTCAAACCAATCGGGTTGCTTTCAAGCAACCTAATGTATTTATTTTATTTTACAAAATCAAATTAACCAGCTTTAATTAATTTAGTTTTGAGCGAATTGATTGGTTTAACGGTATGGACGCTTATTTTTATCCTCTATGGAGGATAAGTGTACGTGGATTTCCACATTTGAGAGTAGAATTATTATCCTAGATTGGAGGAAAGTTTGGTTTGCTTTTAAGTTGTACTGTCATGATCAGTAAAAAGTCTTATTGACTTTAAATCTTTTTTAATTAACGAATTTGTTGAAGGAAAAAAAAAACTATTATTTAATTGTCAAGATAAACTTTTATAGATTAATTTTTTTGAATTAAAAATATCCTGAGTAGTCTACTTTTTATGAAATTTTTTTCTCTTTATTGCCAACGATTGTTTTTTTTTTTCCTAAATAATTTTTTATACTACACTGTTTTTCATTCATTATTCATTCAAATTAGAAAGTAGAACTTGTTTTGCAAAAGCACCAAGGAGGAAAAAGAAGTCAACCTCCAACTTTAATTTTTGTTTTCATTCATAATTATTCGAGAAAAAAAAGATACCATCCTCCGTTTTACTTATTGACAAATTCTCGTTTCTCCATTGGTTTCTCTAACAAAAGTAACATCAAAACGGCTGCTATCAACAAATAAAGTGCAAAAGTGGTGCACAGCTTGAGTGCATTTAACATCTACTTATTTTTCTTCCAAGGAAAATTGTTCTTCCTTGAAATTGACAAATTGAAATAACCATTTTCAAATATGAATAATAAAACAAATAAAAATTTAAATATTTCCACCTCCAGTTATACCAAATTGAGAATCTTGAATCTGAATGACTTGAATTTGGTATACTTGCAATCTTAGAAAGAACAGAAAAACTAAAAAAAAAAAAAATCAATTACGGAGAAGACAGCTCAAAGTAGGTCCATTAGTCTTCAGTCCAAAATATAATACAACTCATATATATTTGGAAAAAAGAATAAAGGGGGAAAAAAAAACCTATATGGGGTCGCTTTTCAAATTTTTTTTTTCCCGTCAGTCAAGGCAACTCCATTTATTTTGTAATATATGTGAGTGAAGATCAAAGTCAATGAGAGGATATATTTGAGAATTGTTAAGTTGACATAAAATAAGAACATATAATACAATATAATATAATATGATAGCAACAAATTATTTCCGATTTCTTTCTTAATGTCATGTACTATTGAAAATGATTTTTCATGACCAAAAAGTGAACGATGACAGATTGAAAAGAATGTCGAAGTACTATATACTCAAATTATGTGAAAATTTACTCTATCTGTCAGCCATAAAGTAGTTTAACGATAATTTATGATGTTGGGATATAGAAGTAATTTCAGAAACGTACTAGACTATATATATATATATATATTTTTTTTTTTTCTCAATTTGACAACATTAAAGGCTGCAAGTGTGCAGGACGATGCATATTAGTAAATATTAATTATTAACTCAAACCATGTGAAAAAACATGCTACATTACTTGTTCCACTAAATTATTTTTTTATCAATATTCTATGTTCGTACACAAAGAAAAATAATAAAAAAATAATAATAATGACCCCCTTTCACTTTTCGTATTAAACGTTAGCAAATTTAATTGATTTTGAAATTCATTAAATATATTTTCTTTTTGTTTTTCAAAAAAATATATCTTTTCTTTTTTTTTTTTTAACAACATTAAATATATTTGCAATGGAAAAGAACACTGCCAAATTTTGTGAGAAAAATCTATCAAATTTAAATAATTCAACCAGATATTTTCGATAAAGTCTAAACTCATGCACATGCCTGCGCTTTATTTCGAATACAATGTAAGTCAATAATACCCACATCATAAATCATGATATTGTCCTAAAATATCTAATACCATAAAGAAATGAAAAAGAAAATTAAAAAGTTACATTGCAACCAATTCTAATGTTATTAATGAGTGTTTTAAGGCTATCGTTGTGATTCAAAATCAATGTCAGGATAACAACATAATAATTATTTTTAGTACTACCTAACTTCCAAGCACAATAACTTGAAATATTGTCGTATAATAACTTTTTATAACGTTAGGAGAAAATATCTGAACCGTAATTAATCTAATATCTCATTTGATGTAAATTTTTTAAAATGAATTTTTAATTTTCATAAAATGTATATTATAAATTCTTGATCTTAACAGATATGATAGATTTTTGAAATAGTTGGTATAAATTGCAATATTGAGATGGAAAAATGGGTGAGGAATGAGAGAAAATCTTTCATTGGATATTGAGATAGTGTTATACTTACGTCGATATAACATTTCAATATTTTGAATAATAATGAAATATGTGATATTTTTTTTTCATGAAAAATAAATATTGATGTAATATTTCAATAATAACGTAACATATAATATATATTTTTAACAACTATGAGAAATGTCCTTATCATATTGTCATTAGAAGTTTATATTAATATTAGTATGATATATTAATTTAGTGTCCCATAAAAGATTTTATAAACTAATCACAAGGGAAAATGAGAGAAAAAAGAAAGGAAAAGAAGAAGAAGTTTACTTTAAGGGAAGCAATAAAGAAAGGGCGAGAGAGGAGAAAGAGAAAAAGCAAGAAAAGCTGCAATGGTGTCATTTTCAAAAGGGATCTCTCTATCTATCTATCTATGATCTATCTATCCATCAAAGCATCTAGACACACCAGGCCAAGCCACTACTACTACTCTCCAGCTTTCAACTATAACCAACGGTTCCCTAAACTGCGCTACTAAAAGTAAAACAACAAAATAAAAAATCTGAAGGGAAGCAACCAAAATGACTGTAAAAAGATAAAAACATAAAACCAACGAAAGGGAGAAAGTTGTGAGTGAGTGGAAATGAGTTTTGGTTGGATGTTTGATAGTGTAGAGTAGGGAGGGGTAGTACAAAGAACAGCAGAAGAGGGGCAGCGATGAGATCACAGGTACTTTAATCTCTTTTCTGACCAAACACTGTCACCACCCTTACCAGTTTGCATCATCGAGGCTTCTTATAGGCCACCAAACATTTACAAGTCTTATATATATTTACTGTGACACTACCACCACCACTACTCTCTCTCTCTCTCTCTCTCTCACTGAGTCTCTAGAAATCATCATGAAACTTTTGCAGGAAAATTTCCCAAGAAGACCCTTCTTGAAATTTGGGTGCTTCTAGTTGTTGTTTGGTCATTTGGTCAAGTGGGGAGTGCTATTATCAGCCAAATATCATAACTTTGGTTACTGGCCCTTGTACACAGAGGCTCAATTACCAAAAGTTTGAGTGCAGAGAGCCAGACTTAGAGGAAAGGAAAGAGATGGGTTAGGCTGAGACTGAGCTAGTTTCTCTCTCTCTCTCTCCTTTTTTTTTTTTTTTTTTTTTTAAGCTTTTAGCCTTCTGGGTGTCTTCTGTTTCTCATCTGGTTTTGGATTTTTTTTTTTTATTCTTGGAGGGGGTGTATGTATTGTTTTGATGGTGGTTTTGGGGTGATGGAAGTGAAAACATTGAATGGCAGGACCTTTTGGGAGGGTCATCAGAGACAGTATCAGGTATCAGTGTGGTGGCAGTTGCACAAGCAACAAGAGGAAATTAGGCGGCAAAACGAGACTAGTAAAGAAGCATAACAACAACAACCACCTATACCACCCCACTAAGCAAAAGTTGCCTCTATTAAAAGCTGGAACAACAGGAAAACCACCAAAGCCTGAGTCTGGATCCTCAAAAGAACCATCATCATTATCATCATCAACATCGTGACCACTACTCTCTCCCAAATTCAAGACATGTAGTTGAACTACAAGCAGAAGCAGAACAGGAATCACCTCATAAATACTACCTTAACAACAACCACCATCACCAAGACCAGAGCTTTTTAGGCATAGACTCACAACAACAACAACAACAGCAACAGCAACCCCAGAAGAAGCGCTTATATTTGCCGTCCTCATCATCTCCAATTGTGGGCCAACAATATGCAAGAAAAATGGGAGAGAGGCAGAACCAAGCAGCAGGGACATCGTCGAGATTTGGGATAAGAAACGGAGGAGGAGGAGAGATCGTGGAGGTGCAAGGCGGTCACATTGTTAGGTCCACAGGAAGAAAAGACCGGCACAGCAAGGTCTGCACAGCCAAAGGCCCCAGAGACCGCCGTGTCCGCCTCTCAGCCCACACGGCCATCCAGTTCTACGACGTCCAAGACCGCCTTGGCTATGACCGCCCCAGCAAGGCCGTTGATTGGCTCATCAAGAAAGCCAAACCAGCCATTGATGAGCTGGCTGAGTTGCCTCCATGGAACCCTGAAACCACCACCACAGTGGCAACCTCCAAGAACAAAACCACCACCACCACCACCACCACTACTCAACTAGACCACCAAACCAACGAAAGAGAGTTTGATTTTGCAAGGAGTTCAGGTGGTACTATAGTCGGTGGTAACGCAGATGATGATATGCAGAATTTGCACATGAGCCATCAGAGTTCGAGTTTTCTCCCACCATCGTTAGACTCAGACTCCATTGCTGATACAATCAAGTCATTCTTCCCACTGGGTGCTTCAAATGACACTCCATCATCATCAATACAGTTTCAAAGCTACCCACCAGATTTGCTGTCCAGGACTACAAGTCACAGCCAAGATCTACGGCTCTCTCTCCAGTCATTTCAGGAGCCTAATAATATGCTTCTACAGCACCAACCACCACCACCACCACATCATGCTCAGACACAAAACAATGAGTCAGTACAAGTCCTCTTCTCTGGAGCAACTCCGCTTGGTTATGATGCTGGGTGGTCTGAGTCCGACCACCACCACAGTCACTCAGCAGAACTCTCCAGGTTTCAGAGAATGGTGGCTTGGAACAGTGGTGGTGGTGGTGGTGCAGATACTACTGGTGGTAGCAGTGGTGGTGGTGGTGGAGGAGGAGGGTTCATGTTCAATTCTCCACCAACACAGGAGCCATCACTGTTTGGCCAAAACCAGTTTTTTTCACAGAGGGGACCCCTTCAGTCCAGTAACACGCCTTCGGTTCGTGCTTGGATAGACCAACCAATTAGTCTTACCAGCAGTGACCACCATCACCATCATCATATTCCACAACCATTACTACCTCACCAATCTGTGATATCCGGCATAGGATTCGCCTCCTCTGTCAGTGAATTCTCCGGATTTCACATTCCAGCACGTATCCAAGGCGAAGATGAGGAGCATGATGCCATCCACAATAGGCCATCCTCTGCTTCCTCCGATTCTCGCCATTGATTTACTTCAAAATCCAATCTTTTCCATCTAACAGGTCACTACCATCTCTCAAAATTTGATTTTCTCTGCAAAGTAGATTCCTTTTTTAATTTATATCATGTTTCAGGACTCTGATTGTTTACAAAGAGAGTGTCATGAGGGAAAGCTGTTGCCACCGATTCGAGACCTGTTAAGAGGAAAGATTTGGATCATCTTTCATTCAATGGCCTAAAACCTTGGAGGAGAAGAAATCTGGATGTGATTTCAGGTTTTTCAATCCTTGGTTTGTTCAAATTCTATGAGATTATGTTTGTAATTTGGTTCTAAGTGAGCTATTAGAGCTCAACTTTGGTTTATTATTTTGTGTTTGGTTTGCTATGTGTTCATGTTGGCAGACTTTTTCCCTTCTTATCATTCGGTTTTTTTTTTTATTGTGTGTATGTTATGGTTGTTTTATTTTCCTGCTATTTCTAGTTAACAATTAACAACCAAAATGAGTTTGTTTTACTAGCTGATTTTATACTTTGCCCAATTAGAACAAACCCGATTGATAGAATCTGGCTTCTGTTTCTAAAATCTTCATGAATACAAGGTAGCCCCAGATCAGCTAATTTACCAAAATTTCTCTAGTTGTTCACCTTGTTCAATCCTACGTTATTTTTTATTAGATGACCAATTGAGAGGAACAGATATAGGGTGTTTTCCTTTGTTTAGAAATGGTCCTTTTTCTCATTAGATGATAGGGAGAGTTCTGTTTATGAATTTTCTTTTGTTGCTTTACTTGTTTTCCCGTTGACACACTTCCATCCCCTCAACTACTTCCTTAAACCTGCAAAAAGAGTTGAAAGAATACTCATCTTTTACATCTCCATCATGCTTGTGTTTTCGGGGGCATTAATCGACAAGTCCTTTTCTATGAACAGTAGCAGTTGCTTGGGATTTTTTTTTGTTCCCCATAATTTCATCTTCTCTGAAAATGATTGAAAACATTTCCCAACTTCAACAAAAATCCTGTTTCTTGTGGTCTCATTTTAGCTTCTTAAGTATGCATTGACTGATCTTGAATATTTAATTATTTTATTACTGTAAACCAAATCAAGTGTATGCTTTCGATCAAAACTTCGCGCTGAGTAGTAAAAAATTCTCTAGAATCTGAATTCTCATACGGGGGGCTGAGTTTGAGTGCTATGTTAGAATATGTTGAGATTTGGTGACGAGTTTAAATGTGCTAAAGTTTAGTTTAGCATAGTGCTAAGATTACATGTGATTGAGTACTCATGTCAGATGATCAGATGTGAGTAGGAGATGAACTATAGGCCGGGGAATTGAAGCATATTATAGGGATGTAAGGTCATGGTCTAGCAAGTAAGATAAAATGAGGGAGGGCAGAGAGAGCAAGTGGGGGCAAAGTGGAGTACATCTCTGCCAGCAGAGGAACCATGGAAGGGAGAATGGGGGATGGAAATGAGCACAAGAAGTTCAATTATGGAAAGAATACACACACATGGATACCACCAAAATATGATACTTGGTTATCTGTAAAATGGTCCCCTACCTTGTAAATCTGAGTGCCTAGTAAAAATCTAGCAAAGCCTAGCTGGAAACTTTTAGTTTTTTCTAGTAACAAAAACATAAATTGTAGAGAGAGAAAAAAAAAGAAAAAGGAAAAAAGAAAAAATAAATAAAACAAAACAAAACAAATACACTCTGCTTACACAGCGATGGTGACATTTGCTTTATGGTTGGTGGTTCTTCTTTATAGTTGGTTGATGAATGTTACTCCAAAGGCTTTTTAGGTTTACATAAACAGCGCAACAGTTGTCTCTCTTTTTTTTTTTTTTTTCACATATATATATATATATATATATATTACAAGTATGGATATAATAGTCGGGACCTTCAGATGTAGACACTAAGGTACGGCTTGGAAAAAGGTTCCAGAAATTGAGAAAAAAGAGTCCCACACATAAATGAGAAATTGTCTCAAACTTAACCCATATAAGTGGGAAATGCGGTTCAAACTCAACCTCTCTAAGGAGAGACAAAGAGGGTGGTGCTAATTGCACTACCCTTTTTCTTCTTTGTTTTTTTTTTTAATGATTAATAACGCAGGCAAAAAAATAAATCCTTTGACAGCAAGAGGGCCTGTTGTTTGTTGTTCACCGTTTTGATATATGTTCTAAAAATACATATTAAGAAAACTATTAATAATGAGAATTTGATAAACGGGAAATTATTATTATTTTTTTAATAAAGTTTATATGGATTTTCAATGTTCTTACAATTGTTGCGAGTAAGAATCTCCCTTTTTTTTTAATTATTTTTATTTAGATATCATTATAATGGGGGCAATTTGAATCTAGAATATTATCAAGTTGAATGAGCGTTCTTTGTCAAATATTAGATAGTGGGTAAGAATCTCCCATTAATATGTCTGATTAGGGTCAATACTAAAAAAATCAGTATAGCGTTCTGACTTGGTGATCATACCACTGCATGCATGAGAAAAAATTTGTCTGATTACTTGGATAGTTAAAAAAATATGATTAAAGTAGTAAGATTCTTGTTGTGAAGTATACATACAAACATAATGGACAAGGAGTTGGATCATTATGTGTTTGATCGTATTTGATTAAAGCCTAAACAAAACACAAAAAACCTCATCACATATAAAATTTTTTGCCTGCTTACTTTTCTGCTAAAGAGTAGCCTGCTTTTTGAGCCATTGATCCCATTTCCCATTTGGATTCTTGTTGTTAATGTACTCCAAAAACTTGTCCTGATGGAACGAGACTCAAACCTTTTCCATAGTAGGCTACACGACGTGCACAACAATCCATAGATTTCAACGATAGCTTCAAAAAGGCAATAAGAAATTTACACATGCCATTCTACATATATATAAATATCTACATTGTAAATAACAATAATCAAAGCAATCCAGTGATGAGTTATATTCTCTTATTTTTACACACTGCACAGCAATTTCTCACACCAACCCAACCGAAGAAAAAAATAAAACACATCCAAAACAGCCTCTACAGTTTTGTTTCACTCAGTTGCCACCAAACTATTGTATCTCTTGAAAGGCTTGGTTTTCAACATTTTGGTGGGGTGATTTTTTGGCTTTAGTAGTAGTTTTATTCCCATTTGATGAAGCAGGTCTAGCTGAGACTGATACTCTTGACTCTGCCTGGTTTGTGACTTTGTCTGCATTGCTCACTTGCTTGGTCTTGATTTTCTTTTGGTTGATGGCCTTGACATTAACTCTGACCTCCCATGGGCGAGCTGCGATCCATCGCTCCATCCAGCTCCAACCCCAGTTTTCTTTGCATATGCTGTAATACGCTTGACCCAGATACTGGCTAGAGTTGGCCCTCCACTGCAAAACACTATCATATATAAATCGTAATCGGAACAGCAAGTATCAGGCATGAACACAGGAATGGTTTCCTTAGTAGGCAGACCTGGTGAGAGAAGGCATATGCCATGGCACGTTCACGCTTAACTGCTGCTTCTTCTCTTTGTTGTATCCTGGATAAAATTTCCTCCATGGTTTCAGAACCGTTATGCCATTCAACCTGCAGCGTCAAGTTAATTACCGTTAGTTTTTCTGGTTTATAAGGTCTGTTAATTACCATCAGATTAAAAAATTTAAGTTAATACAAAAATGTCTAACTATAATATTTAAGATTTGAGGTTATAATACGTCAACATATCTCTTCACATGCAATGTGGACAGATGATATATATCGGACACGTGTTAAACGCTTTCTATTGTATATAACATGTGTAACAAGAAAAATTTCAGATAAAAAGAGAAAAAAAAGTTTGAACTAGGGACCTTCAGGTTTTAATACCATATTAGTTATCAATAAATCCAAAAGTTTAAACTAATAGAAAAAGGCCAACAAGCTTGTCATGTGGATTGCAAACACTATTATTTTTAAGTTCTAATTAACCCCGACGACTCTATAAACATCTAAAATGGGAAGATAAAAGGATGAAAGTAATTGACAATTAAGTTTCCTGTTATGCAAGCTAAAGTAGCTCCTGGTCTAAACTGCTAGGGTGAGTACATTAATTACATATTAATGATAGACAAACGTCAGTGCACAATTTTCTGATTGTTCTCTGTTGTGTTACCTAGAGTTATTGATTAGTAATACAAAGGCCTTTTAAGATACAAAAGCTGGCACCATGTCCTACTAATATAGATTGGGCTGTGAAAGCTACAATGACAAGTAGGTTAGAGTATTTAGTACCTCCAGCTCATGGAGCTTAGCCTCCAGCTTCAACTGATTCTCCAGTTTCTTTTGCTTTATCCTACCTTCTGTGACCATACAAAGTCTGCGGTTTCTGATTTGTGCCTGGATGTTGCACCATGAATGTATACAGCTCAATGCACCTGATGTTTGCTTCTGTACATTTTGCTGTTGAATCAACACATTAAATCTCCCTGTACCCCTTATACGGCGTAATGACTTTCTTGCCTGCAAAAATCCAATGAGAAACCTGCTATTCAAATGGTACTAGGTATGTGCACTCTATGAGAAAACCACTACATACCACCGAGGCATTATTTCATTAGATGCAATGGCCAATTAGCTCCAAAAAGTTGATTCTTTAAATAATTGCAAATGCACATACAGAGACATCAAACAATGCTAATTTCTAAATAGTTGAATAGAAATGCTGCACATATAAGTCCACAGTGTGACAGACTAAACCTTATAAATCCGATAAGCCTTCTGAATGCGAATGGCAGCTCTATCTTCAACTGACATTCGAGCAACACCATTTGAATCTCCACCATTGGGAGGACTAGTTGATTCATTGGGGTCAGCCTGATAACTTCCATTGGTTCCATTCGATTTTTCAGTGGTTGAATGAACCTGTATCGGCACACTTGTGTTAAATCAAGGTCGGGATGGCCAGTATCAAGGTAGAGATATACATACAGTTATTAGCTATTAGCAAAAACTAGTATATACAAGAGCTATGATAGCTCACTAAATATGCAGTTTTCAACTATTAGATTCCATAAGCAAATGGTAAGCTGGCAGAGAGAATCTAGTTTAATTCCCATGTTGATGATCAATGGGAAGAATTGTGTGCACACGCGAATACGTGCAATTTGTATATATACAAATCAATGGCAGAATCTAACAAGCAAGGACACATATAAAAGAGAAGAGATTCCCTGGCAAATTGTGGTCTTGTTAGAATATGTAAGTCCACTTGTGCAAAAATAAACAGTTGAGAAGATATACCTTTGCTTGTTTGGATCTATCTTGCTTGCCTTTCCTAAGGCCAATTATTGATCCAAAGCAGCTCCCTGTACCCATTTTTTATTGAACTGAATGCTGAAGAGACCAAAACCAACCTGCTGACATAAGAAATTTTAAAGCTAATCAGATTACATGTTTACATATAAGCCATAATAACTCCATGAAACTCTACCATCAACAAGCAAGCAACCTTCAGTTGCCAGGGTTGAGTCTCATAAGTGAGTTGCATAAATGGTATTGGTAATAGAAATTAAAAATAATAATAGTAATAATTGAAATAAAAAATGCAAACAGTACAAGTTTCCATACATTTCATTAGTCTTGTTATCACAATGTGTAAAGATAACAAGATGAGAGGATCCAATTCAAATGGATTTGAATATTTTTTGAAATACTTTTCCATCCTGATATGAGCGAAATTTGAATCCAAAATCTCTTATATAAAAACAAGAGATCGTAAAAGCTAAACTAATTAGTACATGCGAACGATATCAATACCATTTAGTAACATAAATTGTTCTCCTACAAATAATACAATAAATGCATACTGTTTTTTTCAGAGAAAAAGCAAGAAACACGAAATGAGCAACAAAGTGGCGATGAATGAACATACCAGAGAAGAAGCTATCAAGACATACACATGGGATGTTGTTTTGGGGAGATGGGTGAGTTGTAGTAATAAGAAGTTGTCTTAGACTAGAAGATAAGCCACAGAGAGAGAGAGAGAGAGAGAGAGAGATTGAGTGCATGGTTATTGGTAAATGGTTGGTTATATCCAAAAATGCAAAACAAGGTGACATTTCAACCAAAGTGAAGCAGGTGTTTGATCTCATGGAGGATCAACAGTCAACAACAACACAAAAGGCACCTAAACAAATAAGGTGTTGAGTTGTTGTCCATCAAAGAGTTTGGTGGTCTCACTCTGTCTTGTCAAGCTACATGAAAATTGATGCACACTCATCAATCATGAATCATTATCAGATATACTTGCCAAATTAGTGCAGCCGAGTGTCCAAAAAATATGTGAAATGTTAAGTTAGGATGGTCCCGGCGGGGCTCGAACCCGCGACCTTCGGCTCATAAGACCAACGCTCTAACCAACTGAGCTACGGGACCCGACTTATGCAAGGTTTATTGTAAATTGTAATTATCGGCTATAATCTTGTGTTATGACTTATGGTTCAATTTCCTCTTTTTGTAACGATAAAAATAAATTAAAAAAAAAAAATTAATGGGACCAGATATCGTTCTTCAATTCGCAAAGCTCCTGTTTGATTAGATTGAGATTTTAAGATATGATTTTTTATTTGAATTTTTTTAGAGAACTTATTTTAAATATTTAAGAGGGAAGTAGAGGTGACAATTGTCAACACGATATAGTAACATAATAAGAATACGACACGATATTAGTAGTTTTGGAATAGATCTTATTGGTTTTGGAATATACTTTATTAGCTTCGAGTCAACACATTAAACCTGTTAAATTAGTAGACCGTGTTTGAGTTGAATCCTCTCTCAATTCATTAACAAGTCATTTAACACAATTAGGTATTAAAAATAAATATATAATTTTAAAATACATAGGCATAAATTTCTTTAAAAGATAAATCAAGGCATAAATTTCTTTAAAAGATTAATCAAATCTTGAATTCCAAGTATTTAATTTCTTTCAACCAGACAAACCCTATCTTTAACAAATAGTTTAAAATTTTCAATTCACTCTTTTAGTTTTTTCTGGCCATCTAACAAAATTTTAACTCATTCATTTAAAGCCTTTTACTTTTCAAACGGTTCAAACCTCGCTTCTTCAAGATGAAGCGTCCAAACTCCAAAGAAAAGATGGTCACCATTCTCTAATATTTAATTTTGTTGTTTATTTATGCTTTTCCATCTATACAATGTTGTCATAGGGCATGTATTTCAATTTTGTTTTCTCATGTTTGCTTAGAGATTTAATCATTTATTTTGTTCTCTATTTATTATTTTTCTACTTATACAATAAATAAAAATTTTAATATTATTTTTTTTCTGCTTAATTATAACTATATGTATGGTTTAATCGAATTATGATTTTTTTTTTTCATATTTCATTTAACCTATAAATTAATGGGGTTAAACGAGTCATAAGGATAACTCGTTAATTTAATGAACTATATCTGTATTTAGACTTATGATACGAAGTTTAACAAATCATGTTAGGGTTAAACAAAAAATTAACAGACTGAGTTTTAGTTTATACAAACACGACAGGATAACTTATATTGCCACCTCTGAAAAAAGAAGTTGAAGTTTGAATCATAGAAAGATATGTAGTTTATTTATTTATTTCGTTTTACATAATGGAAAGATATATAAAAACTTTATCCAATGTAGTTATACTATCAAGGCTAAATAGACTTTCATCACTAAACTACATTGAATGATGGTAATATCAAACTAATAATTGACTCTAATGTTAAGGTATTCGTCTCTTTAAATAAAGAGTGAAATTCATTGTTAGTAATTTGAACCAAACTTTAATACTATCAACGAATTTTCTATTCTTTTAAAACTTAAAAATATTATCTACTTCGAAGAAAAAAATTATCTTCGTGTGGGGACTCCAATTGTCAAAATATTCGTTTGACCCCTATCCCAATTCCTAGTATTTAATCTTAACCGTACTTTTAACCTCGCCCGATATCGCATTTTTTTTTTAAAAGAGTATAGAGAAATATTTTTATATTTCTCAAGTCAACTATTATCTACAAACTTGTGTAGCAGTTTTTCAAAACCATTGATGAATAAAAAAATCAACCAATAATGTTATCATTAAATTATACCAAACCTCGTGCTTACGAATAATTGAAACCAAATATTGCTCTCTTTTGAATCATTGACTATAAGAACAAAGAAATAAATACTGTAAAATTTTTGTAAAATAATACTTTTAAAATTCAAAAAAAAAAAAATTATTCAAAAGGTTATTTACTTATTGATAAATGAATAATTTATTAATTAAAAAAATTATATTTTAAACTAATTGTACATATATTTTTTTATAAAGACAAATGTATGACTTATAACCGAACGATGCATGTTGGTGAAGATGAAAGCATACGTGAATTACGTGAAGCCATAACTAAGCTATGCCATAGAAATGAGATAAATGTTAAACACCTTTTGAATTATTTTAATGAAAATCACTTAGAAGAGATTATTCAAAAGCTAATGAATACACTTATCAATGATGATTGCAATATAGACAAAATTACTTATGTTTTATTATGTGGTGTATACATTATAGAAAATTAAGAATGAGCATTGAGTTTAGTTTAAGGTTAAAAAAAGGAAAAAAGAGGAAGACAAACTTTGTATGCACATTTTGTGAGAGTTAAATTGAAAAACGAAATTGTCAAGTAAAATGTTACTTAATGTGTTCATGAACTCTTATGTGCTTTAATCAATTATTATTGGTTAGGCCCTAAAGGATTTTTTCTAAAAAAGGTTATTATCTTATACATTTTGCGATATTATTAATGTAGTATATTGGTCCAAATTGAAACCGAAAAAATTTATTGTTTAACAAGGTTCAAATATTCTTTTAGAGAGGTTTTATGGTACCTATACCCAAAACCTATCATCTAAACTCCAAATAGAACAAAGACATTGGATCTTGATCTTTTTAGTCTACCAAATCCCACGTAAAAAAAAAAAAAAATTCTAATTAAATACAATAATAATTGTATTACCCATCCTTATAAGCCACGTCCCAACTCCCAAAATATTCTCCGCATCATTTTTTAAGAAAAAGTTTTGTCACTAAAATAACTTAAATAAAATTACCTTTGAAGATAATATTAAATAAATTAAATAAAAAATTGTCTTTGCACACATTCAACAAATAACCATACACACCTCTCATAATTCCTAATATTAAAGTTTCTATATCCTCATATTACATTTAGTATTGCCGTAACTTGGTCTGTTTATAGGTTTTGTTAAATTTGTGTTCAAATCATTTACTTAAGGTGCTTTTATTGTTCTTTGAATGCCATTTTTTTGGGCAATCAGGAATAAGAGAAGAGGCAAATGGGTTTTATTAGTATCAATTAATTCATTGGAAGATGTTTTGGTGGCTGGCTTCTTTGTGGATTTTCAAATGATCAAAGACAATAAAAGCCCTAAAATCTCCTTGGTGGGTTCAATGACTACCATAAGAATTTCATAGAAATTATTTTGTTGGTTTGATATTAATGTTTCAGGACTAGCTAGTTGCTAGTCGGTCGAGTGAGTAGCAAGTATTCGGCAATGTGATAAGTATTTGATAAATACTTGGTTTGACCGTCTTAGTTAAACGTGTATAAAAATATTTTTAAAAAAATCATACGATTAAAATACAATTATATTACTACAAAATATAATAAAACTTGTTTCATACAATCTCAAAAGCTACTTTAATATAGTACTCGATCCAAGCCAAGTTCGGTCCAACTCGATGACTATTGGTCTCCGGTGAGTGAAACCCTCGATTGGGAGGTTCTCGGGTCGGCGGAGCCTCGTCAACCAAGTTCATAGTAAGTAGTCGAATTTACTTGCAGAGTTTTACAATAGTGTTTGATATATGAAGAACAAAAGAAAAGTGTAAAGAAGGATGGTAAATCGGTGTAGAGAGTTAGTATGGGAAAGCTAATAATTCATTGAGGTTGCTTTTGAGATTTTAATGGCTGTATAGGGAAATATTATGAATTTTGAACTTTAAGAATGGGTATAATTAAAAAAATGAGAAAGTATAATTTTAAGCGATTATACAGTCACCCTTCTTATAATTATTATCATTACTTTAACTATTATAGTAAATTTTGGGTTTTAAAAAAGGAGAAGATGATTCAATTAAACTCCTACCGTTTAGCTTAGGGCCTATAAGTGTTAGTGATATACCACTGAGACAATCAAATCTTGGCTTTTGTTCTTATAATTACAAAAACCGCGTTGCTGACTTTAACAATTAACACCATGTGTTTTTGCATGCTATAATGAGCAATGCCATTTAATATAGCAACTCATGATGCAACTTTCGACTGTATTTGTGTTTCCTTTAAAAAGGTTTAGCTGAGCTATTCTAGCAGTCTGCCTAAGCAATTAAGAGCATAACCTCTATAGCAACTAGCTTATAAGTCGACTTAAATTCCTTAATTTGCAAGGCTCTTTAAAAATAGAACATCACCATCACGTTGGCCCCCTAAGTGCCTTTCCTGTAGCACAATTATATGGTAAGGTCTAGCTGTCTTCTCTTACGATACAACTGATTTTATCTTTGCCCTAATTTGAGGTGGAGTTTCTTTGTCTGCATTATTAGAAATTGGGGTTAATTTGTTTTACATTTGCAGAGAAAAAGCAAGGTGCTTTTAAAAATTTAAAAAATATATATATTTATTGATACATTACTATATATTTATGTGTTTTTTTTCCAAATACACGGTGTAATGATTCAAAATTGAAATAGTGTAAGGTTGAATGGGTATTTTTTTTTTTTTTTATTATTATCAGTTGATATTGAAGAGTAATATATTTATATGTGTTTTGAATAAATGAATATAAATTTTAATTATTTTTTTAAGCCAAAGCATGTGTTGGTGCAATACGAAAATAAAATATGTATTTAGAAGGTAGAAATGTGTAACAGAAACATGGTGTTTTCACTATTGAATTATTGTATAGGCTATATTTGGCACGAAGGATTGGATTGAATTATATTGACGGATTGGATTGGATTAATGTTGTGATGCATCTTGTGATGTATGAGGTTGAATTAAAAATAGTTTTGTCAATTGTTTAGTCTTTTACGAGATTGGACAAAAAATAATTATGTATTATATTATTTTTATAAAATAAAATTAAAAATATTTTAATATTATTTTGAAAAGTAAATTCTAACCCTTTAAAACTAATTTTTTAAAATAATATTTATTTTATAATTATTGTTGAGATATAGTATATTTTAATATTTTAATAAAGTATATAAAAATAATAGTAAAAATAAATTTTTATGTTTTATATAATGAATGTAGGAAAGGAAAAAAGAAAAAGGAAAAAAAAAAAAGAAAAGAAAAGTCAAAAAAGGTATTCCATGTTGATGGTGAGTTAAATTTATCTCGGCACCGATATGGGATAAAATGGTTGCATGAGATTGAAGAAATCCAATCCCATGTAACCACCAAATAAGAGATTGAATTGAAATTTATCTAATTTCAATCCAATCTCTTATAACAAACATACTCTAAAAGTCCCGTTTGGTAGATTCGGCAATTTTGTGGGATGGGATTAGAAATTACCCATCCCACAAAGTTCACCGTTTGGGCTTGACATGGAAAGGGCAGTTTTCCTTCCCAAGCCCAAGCGAGCCCCACATAATTTGCTGCATGAGCAGGATTTTGAAACCAATATTGGTGGGTTTCAGATTCTTTCTTTTTATTTATTTTATGTTTTTTTTAATAAATTTTAAATAAATATAATAAATTAATAATTATAATATTAAATATATTTATTTAAAATATTTTTATAAATTAAAATCTATTAATTTTATTTAAAAACATATTATATTTAATTAATTTCTATTTTATTATTTATTATTTACATTAAATATATTTAAAAATAATTCAAATATATTTATTTTAAAATCAATTTAATTTAATATTAAATTAATTTTATAAAATTCAATCAAATCTCAACTGCACCAAACATATTACAATATTTATCTAATTTCATCCAATCTCATCTAATCCTATCTCATCCAATCATGTGTATCAAATGGAGCCTAAATGTATAGCCTAGTTGTTAATTGGGCAATGTTATTTCTTGGAGTGGCAATGTTTCCACCCTTCAAAAATGGTATGTACAACCCTTTTGTTTGCACACCCAATAAAAAATTTAAAATTTTTCTAATTTGTTATTAAACCTTACTTAATACCAAGATTGTCCTTTTATCTTAATTTTATTATACATATTTTTGTGAATACACTCCTTAAGTCAACCACAAACAAATTATAATATATGTTAAAGTATATCAGTATAAATTATTTTGTTGTAATCTGTTAGGAAATTTCTATCTTACCATTTAAATTTTTTTTAACAACTTCATTGTACATGAAATGAAATCTATACTAGTAAATAATTTGATACAAATTCAATTAACTCTTTTTTTTCTTAAATTAGAGATTTGTGTATAAAATAATATCTATTTTATTAGTTTACTCTCTCAAACTATTTTTAAATTAGAGATTTATGTATAAAATAATATCTATTTTATTAGTTTACTCTCTCAAACTATATTTTTTCATTTGTATCATAAGATTTGCATGTTTAATTAAATTATGATAGCATGAATAATTGGAGACTTGTATGAATGATTAGAGTTAGGGTTTGATGATAAACCCTTTTTAATTTTTATAATTAAAGTTATAAACCATTTTTACTGTCTAAACTCTAATTTTTCATTTATATCACAAGATTTACATGAATGATTACCAACTAATTTTATGGAATTCTAAGCAACACTTTTTTATGATGAATTGTGAATACTGATTTAAATATGTAGTTTTTGGATGATTTAAAACATACTCTTTCGCTTGTTTATTGATATGTGTTAAAATTGAAAGAGATGAGTGACCTTTTGTTTGGTTTGTGAGAAAATCGGATAAGAAAATGAAAAATGCCGATATGGTGACTGAATATTTGACAATATTTTTTTATGATTAAATTATGATTACATAAATGATTGGTGATTTTTCAAATTTTAATAAAGAATAGTTAGGGTTTGAAAGAGTAACAAAGAGAAAAATTAGGGATTGAAACAATAAAAATGTTTATGATATAAATGATATTTTAATTAATAATTCAGCGGGTGTATTTAAATAATATTTACCTTTTTAATAAATTTACTTAAAAGTAATATTGTATACTTAAAAAAAAATGCTAAGTTGGGGTGTACATACAATTTTTGAAGGGTGAAAATATTGCCACAACATTTCTAGCCCAAGTTTCAGTTAACGGGCTTACAGCATTACATGACCCAATAGAAGTGTGATATTTTTGGCTCTCTATTTCCATTCGACATTTCACCAACTAGGATGCTCAAAATTCTTGGCAACATTATATAGTTTGTACATCAAATTTTGTTCGATACTCAAAGCAGGGTTGATGAATGGTGAGGTAATGTTATTCTTGGTTTTTTTCCTCATTATGATAGCAAAGAGAAATAATTAACAACAACTGGGTGTTTCGAATTAGGGAAATAAAAAAAAAAAAAAAAAAAAAAAGAAAAACCTACCAACTAATTTTTTTTGACATATTACATTACAAGTATTAATACAAGTAATATTGTCGAATTCTTTTAATCAAACTACTGAATGCAATACAGAATTGAAGGGTCCCGTTGACGAGAGGAAGGCTCCCTAAAAGAGGGAGGAGGAGCAACCCAAACAAGGCAAAACTAGCCGCATTTTAAGTGGCAAGGGGTGTCGAACTCATAGCCACGAAAGGGCACGAGCGGTGCGGCTGCCACTACAGCTACACACCAAAAGACAATGCATACCAACTATTATATCAATAATTTCATTTTATTTGATAAATGACGACTAAATAGATATAAATCTTGTGAAAAAGATTGATATTAGGGCAAATGACACAGCAAAACCAATTCAGCTGCTATATCGGTTTGTATGGAAATGTTGGGAACTTGGAATGCAAATTGGAATGTGTTGTAGCAATCTATTTAAAGTGAAAATAGTATTGCAAACTTTCGAAGTCATGTTGTCACGCTCATGACATATGACACCCCAACTGTTTATGGCAATATACAAACCGATTGATCCTACAATTAAATAACATGGAGGGCCATACAATAAATGCAGTTGCCTATTAACTTCTTATGGGCCATGCTTTTAGCCCATGATCGTTTGGTGAAACGAAATAGACCCAACAAATCCAACAAAATATTTTATTCATTTAATAATTAAAGCAGATAGAGAAAATAAAAACAATAAGTTTGAAAGAGAATCTTATTGATGGAAGGCTAAATGGGGATTCCTCATATTTTGCATATCCAACAAAATCTTGACATTATATGTGGTGTCATCAATGATGGAGGTAGATGCATGAATGTGTTTATTGAAGACAAAAATTTGTTTTCTTTTTGTTTTCTTTTTGTTGAGTTAGAGATCACAGTCTGTTTTTGTTGTGTGAAAGGTGGGCCAAGTTTAGAAAGGCAAGCATAGCTTTTATTTTCTCCTTTTTTTTTTTGGATTTGAAGTCAGTCCCAACCCATGTTCTTGACTGCTCAACTTATTCATATTTTGTTTACTATAAAATTATTGACTTTCTTTTCGTTGGATCTAAACTTTCCTTCTTCGAAAAACAATTGTGCCCTGTTGGTAACATGCTGATTACGATTGAGTTGGAGAAATTAAAACTCAAACACATTAAACCATTACCTAAAGAAATTGTATTTGGGTTATAACCTCTTAATCCGATTAATTAATACGAACAAATTTAAATATAGTACTTTCAATTTTATTTTAAATAGATATTATATCATAATTTATTATTTTTATTTGTTAAATAAATTTAGTGATTTTTTTTTTTTTAAAGGAGTTTAGTGAATTAAATTGTGTAATTGAATTTTAAAGTTTTAAATAAATAAATGGATTAATCAAATTATGTTTTCTCACATAATTAATACTTGACGTGATTTAAAATTAACAACTTTAATTAAACTGGCTTTATTAGGGAATGCGATAAGTTAATGGATTGTAGTTAGTTTAAACAAGTGATACAATAAGATTAATAGATCATGTTTAGGTGGATGCAAACATGACCTGATTACCTATACTTATTCGGTTTGGCTACATATTTTTAAAGTCTTTGTTTTTTTTTTTTGGCATTATTTTGTTTGGATAACAGTTCATTTTTCTCTAAGATTAAATTAACTTTGAAAAATGTCTTAAATTTGGTTTTTCCAATAGGGTAAGTATAGGAGTACTACCAATCCACCTAAACTTAGGCTTTGGCTTTCTACAACCGGAATCGATTTTTCAAAACATTAAAATAATCTCATTTGACTTTATGGTTGTTCTTAAATGTTGGGGTTGACAATTGCCCTTAATTTTAAGAAATAAAAAATATATTTAGATTTTTTTCAAATGGTAATAAAAAGAGGAAAAAAAAAATAGATCTATAGTATTTATACCTAAGACAAACTGTGGACATTTAAAAAAAAATTAAAAATGAAAAAAAAAATCGGAGCACACCAGCTAATTTTGTTTTTCTCTCATTTTTATTCTTTGTCTTCAAAACACTATCGATATTTATTTTGGAAAAAAAATTTATCTCCACGGTTGATCTTTTGAAACAAACAATGGAATCCAACCAAATAATTCTTAATTTAATTTCTATTTTATTAATTTATTAATTTTTATTTAATTTTAGAAATATGTTATGAAATTCTATTATTTTAACAAATCAAATGATGAAAATATCTTTCGACTTGTATTTTTTTTTTTTTTTTTGAGAAAAACTTGTATTGATCACCTTTGACCATTAAGTTCAAGGGTTGACTAACCGACAAGAAGAAAAGTTACAGTCATGTGTTTTCAGAAATTGACTCCAATTATAGAAAGTCAAAGTTAAGGTAAGTCAACAATAATTTGCTCTGATTAAGTAATAAGAGCATCTCTAATTAAGTAATAATTTGTTCTAATATTATTATGCTTTTTTGAATTTCTATTAGTGACATATCAACAATTTTTATTGAATATGAATTCATTTTGACAATAAAAAAAATATAAAAATACATATTTTCATCTCCAATGCAACATCTAAAATAAAATATATAATTTTTACCATTCACAATAAAATATATGTTACACTTTTTTTTTTCTTTTATATTTTATAATTAAGAAGAGAGAGAGTGAGAATTTTTTTTTTATATTTTTAATTGATTGGAAAAGTGAGAAATCCTTATTAGTATTCTAAGAAAATTTTTTAATTAAAAAATTCATCTTTATATTTGGTTTTGGTTATTACAATGGAGAATACAGTTTTATCTCATTATTTATTTATCCTATGTGATAAAAAATTTATCTCAAATAAATACTTATATTGGCGATCTTCTAAGTAACAATGCTGCAAGCCTACGTATATAAATAGAAGATTTTGAATTTGAAATCTCCTAACGGAGTGACAACTTATTTTTGTTAGTCTTGTATATCATAGAAGTAATTCTGACATGTTATAGTTATAATGTGAAAGTGTAAATATTTCATTTGTGATTCAAAATGTGGAATTATGTTTTAGAGACATTTGGTATTAATCAATAAAAGGTATAGTATAATAGAATATCAAGTCTAAATCATTTAACAAGATACTACTACAAAAGAAGTCAAAATGCAAGTAGTGTGAAAATTGAAAAAGATTGTAAGATTCTTTGTGGTTTTCAACAAGAAATTAAATGAAGTAAGTCAATAAACTTGAACATCAAGATGGTACAGATCGTTTCTGCACGAATTGACAGCATTTATTGGACAGCAACTGTTAGTTGAAAACAAATTGAAACAATGAAATATATACTAAGGATTTTTTTTTTTTTTTTTTTTTTTTTTCATGCACGTTCTAGCAAACATACCAAATAATTAGATGTGTGTTAATTAAGTAATAACTAAGAGTACCAAACTTTAAATTACAGTATCTATTGTGATTTGATGGAAAAAAGCTCTCATTCTAGTAACGTTCCACGTTTAATTTGAATCACTTCCACTTTACTTTGAATCACTTCCACTGTATGTAGTATCCTCCTCCCACTGCCCCCTCCCAAAAACAAAAAAAAAAAAACTTAAAATTCAATATATTGAGCATATTTACTCAAAATTTAAAGTGCGTAATATATTTTTCTTTCTTATTTGTAGTCGAAGTTTAAGTTTTATTATGTATTTTTAATACACATAAATTTTTTTCTGTATTGTGAAAATATATATTTTATAATATTATAAAGAGAAGTAGCACTACACATACAGCACATAATCTCAACGATTAGATCTCCAACTATTGGCTTCAATTTTTTTTTTTTTAAAAATAATATCTTTTTCTAATTTAATTTGATTTTGTGCAAACATGATAATTAGTCATACTTTCACTAATATATAAATTCTAATATTATTTGAGTTCAACATGTGTACATATACCAATGTTATTTTATTTTATTTTATTTAAAAAAAAAAACTGATTAATCATACTTTCACCGATAAATAAAATAGTACTTTTATATATATATATATATTCTGACTATAAGAATCTAAAGCCATAGATTGATGGCATGAACTTTAGATTTGAAAAATATTTGAATCAAATTATTATCTTATTATATATCAGAATAATATCATAAAATTTGTTCTCCGATGACGCAAACAGAAAGATATACTGAGTGATTTAAAACTAAAGCAAATCCAACGTGATCAGTTTCTAGTGTCAAAAGGAATGACCCAATCTGTATGAAAATGCTCAACTAGGCTTAAATATTGCTTGACCTGTCCTATGCATTCCAGTCTTGACCCTTGAATTGATTCATATATAAGTTATCCAATGCTTTTTAAAGCACTCATTATTTTTTTTTTCCTGTTAACTAAAACTACTTTATCTTTTGACATATATAGTTGAACACTTCTTTAGTCATTAAGGTATTGAAGGTTCAATTCCGACCACACACATTTTAACTTAATGGTTGAAAACGAGATCAAACACTACTTGTATGGTTAAAATATCTATTTTCATAACATAAGAGCAGTTTTCTGTTGCTTGTGGGAGTTATATCCAACCTGATAAAAATACCTAACAGTTTAGAATGAAATCAAACATTATTTATGTGGCTAGGATATTTACTTTCATAACAGGACATAACTATTTCCACAACAAAAGGAGAAAATATATCAACACAATCCTCGTTTGGGTGGAAAGAGTGGAAGTATATATTCGAACAAATATTCAGACTATATAAATAGTGTTTAATCTCGAAATATCTCAGTAAATCTCTGACTTAGTGTCAACTTTTAATACATATATAATGGTTTAGAACTTTATCAGAGCCTACCTAGATCAAACAGTATTTATATAGCTGAGATATTTACTCCCGTATAATGAGATATAATTATTTTTACAATAAAAGGAGAAAACCACATATTATACATTGTAAAATACTCTTAATGAGATCTAAATCCCACCAATAAGATGATGAAAAGATGTACAATCTTATGTACTAGGAGGAGATACACAAAAGTAGCATTCATTTTGTTGAGACTAATATTACACATACGCATATTTGAAAACTATATGGTAAAGTTTATTACAAAATATCAATTTTGTGCGTAATATTGTCCAAACCTTAGTCACCTATACCAGGGGAGATGTGCACAAGTATATTCTTTGTTGAGATTAATAATACAATTGCATATAATCGTTATAAAATATATGGTAAAGTTTATTATAATATTAAAATTATGGGTAATAATGTCCAAACCTTACAATATATTTCATTTTTAGTACTACTTAAAAAGATGATTATTTCTTATAATGAAATCACCTCAATATTCCACTATCCTTGTCCAAGCATTATACGAACTTGAAGTAGGTTAGAATTCATATAATATTTTTTTATAAAGCATTTTAAGAAATGCACTTCAAATAATATACTTTTTTCTATAAAAAAAAAAGGCTTTTTTCATTTTTAAATAATATACTATTTAATAGCAAAAAGTAATTTTATGTGAAATTAATATAAACCATACTAAAACTGAGTTTAAACACATGGTAATGATAATTTACAATTTTCTTCATCTTTTTTTCCTTAGTAAGACACACATGCTAGAAAGATGCAACCCATGACCATCCAAAAACATGGATACATACATGTATTTATATACACATTATGAGAGATGATATGATCATAATTAGTAAGAGAGAAACTTGAATAAATTAACAAAAAACAATTAAAAAAAAATGTGAAACTGAAAGTGAAAGAGAGAAAATATGGGCGGTGAAATCACTGGAATGCATGCATGTGTGAAGGGACAAAATTCAGGAAGGGCCCATGGAGCGGTTGGTTGGTTTCCAAAAGCTGCAAAAGCCAGTAAGATATGCCTTAAATTGGAACAAACAACCTCAGATGACATCGCCTACTTCAACTGGCTGTTACCTTGTTTTGGAGAAGTCATGAAAGTGAGAGAAAGAGAGAGAGAGAGAGAGAGAGAGAGAGAGAAGAATCATGATTCATGAAAGAGTAGGTCTAGCAGTGAAAACAGGAGAGTGGAGCGAGGATTTGGGCGAGAGCACATGTTGCTGAATATCTTGCTATAGATTTGCTAATCTTTTGAATTTTCAAAGTTTTAAAATATTAACGCACACTCACAGATATAAATTCCACTTTTATCTCTCAGACAAACTCAACTAATGGGTTGGAGAAAAATCTGAAACCTCTCAGATTCTCTCTCTCTCTCTTCAATCTTTTTCTACTTAAATTTTGGCGAGATTTTCGCTAAACATTTTGATTTTTGGTTTCTTGGTAATCTTCTAGTTCTCTTCCCTTATGAAATCATCATGCTTTCATTTCCTGTATTGCAAATTTGATCTCCTCTATCTCTCTCTAAAACTTTCTTATCTTTATTTTTTTTAGGTTTATTTGTGTTTTTTTTTTTAATGACATTGGAGGAACATTTCATAGGTTTTTGAGTAGTGGGATGAGAATCAATTTTGGATCTCTATATCTAATTCTTTGGTGTTTTAATTTGTTGTTCCAAATTCTCTATAGATCTTGTTGTTCTTATCGAATTATACAAATGGGAATTTAGATTTGAGTCTTTTGTATAATTCTTGCCTTGTGTTCAATATTTTTGACCTTGTTTTTTTGTACAAATAATTTTATGGAAGACAGTTAAAAATGGCTCAAGAGGAACAAACCCAGAAGTGTAGTAATAGCAGTAGTGGTACTTGTGGTGGTGGTGAAAATGTTGTTATATCTTTTAAGAAACAGAAGGCTAAGAAAGTACCACAAAGAGGACTTGGTGTGGCACAACTTGAAAGAATCAGACTTGAAGAACAACAAAAGAGAGATGGAGGAGGAGGCGCACTAGTGTTACCATCTCCAACATCCTCCACTCTATCTTCAACCAAATCTCCATCTCTCTCACTCCCAATAACTCCAAATTACCATCCCTCAAATCAGTCTTCCCCTTCTTCATTTCCATTCCCACCTGCTGATCATATTCCATCCCCAAATTTGATTTTGAGGCCTTCTTCTTCTTCTTCTTCTTCTTCTTCCTCATCATCATCATCACTACTCCAAAACAATGAAGTCTTGAATTCTAACACTAGTACTGTTCCATTGACAAACCCACTTGGGTGGTCAACTGTTCCAATCCATCAAGGTCTTCACAATCTTGAAAATGGGATTGCAAGGTTGGATCCAGTATTTGCTTTTCGCTCGAATTTGAACAATAGTTTGCCTTTTGAATCCATCCCTATTTGGCCTCTCCCTGGTCTAATGCATAGAGCACATCAGTACCAACAACCTGCTTCAATGGTATGTCATCTTAATTATTTTAACAAAATATATTTACTGGGTTTGTTACATTTTTATCATGTTCTTGTTCACCTGATGCATGGAATTTGTTTAGGTGAATGTATCATCAACAACACCATCATCGTCTGTACTAAATTTTCATCAGATGGAGCCCCCTTCAAGCCAAAGCTATTATGGAAATTACACACCAATGTGGCCTGAAGATGAGAAGGTATATATGTTCAACTTTGATAGATTATACTCGAGTTTCCTTGCACACTTTTTCTTGCGTAACTCATTAGTGACATGAAAATATTTGTTTTTCATTTTGTTTTAAGACCAAAAAACCATCGATAGTACTAGTGTTTGCGAATTATTCTTTCTGTTCACGAACTATAATTCGTAAAAACTTATTTCGGTTTTTCCATTTTTCAGACAATTTTCTCTCTAATAAATGGACTGCTTTTGTGATGTGTTTGATTAAAATTTGGTACAGATGGTTGGCATGAAGAGGGCATATCCCTTCTCTCTGGATAATCCAGCAACCTTATCACCTCTCCACTGCAAATTTCCTCCTACTGTACTTCCACTCAGCAGATCAGATGACTCAACTTCATGCAGCAGTGGTCACACGCTCAATTCTGAACCCTGTTACCCGATTTACAGGTTAGCTGATTTATTTATTTTTTATTTTTTATTTTTTTTCAGCTTTTTCGTTCATATTATGATGATGAAACTAAGTGTTTATTAATTACATATGGCTGTGGTCTTGAAATTTGCCAGAGAAGGTTCAAATTCAAAAAGAAACATCAAAGAAAATGGGGTTTCCAATGGAGGTTTTCTCTCGTTAGCTCCTCCCACCACAACTAGTCCAATGTGTCAAACCTCAAAATTTAGGCACCCCCCACCTTCTCTAGCGTTCAAAAGAAATGAATTCCCTAATTTTGATTCACCACCCTATCAAGTAAGTTACACAACCAGAAGTTCAATTTCGATTAAATTTGGTTCTCAGTATACAATTTAAATCAATTTTTGATTTTGTTTCAGGGAAGAGGTGAAGATCCACTTTTCCAGCCTGGACTGGTCGGACTAAATCACCGGCAACCTTACTATAGTTTCTTCCCAGAAGCAATGGCAAGAACTGGCCAAGTGAAAAGCACAGCGAACAATTTTAATGGTGGTGAAGTAGGTCATGACCAAAGTGTTGATCTAAATTTGAAGTTATAAATGGTCATAACTCATGGTGGCACAATTCTATATAACCATTTCTTTTTTATGTCTTAGCAGGACAATTGTTTCTCTCTTTGAGACAAAACTAGGGTTTTTTTTCTTTTTTTTTTTTCTTTTTTTCATTTAATTAATTTCACAAGTGGGTTGGATACATAAAAATTTGCATATGTAAGCTTGAATGTGAAAGTAACCCCAAATCTTGGCCATGTGAAGAGGTAGAAAGGAAATGAAGATAAGGTAATGTAAATTTTGTTTGTTTTTTTTTTTTAATATTTAATAAGATGGAGGAGTCTTCAAGAAGATAGTTATGGGTCAAAATTGTGATATATGCATGTATAATTTTTTTTTTTAAATTGTCTCCCTTAGCAACATGGTTGAAATTTCATTTTTTTTTTTTTTTTTTATAATGGTATTTGTTAAATGAATTTATCAACTTCTAGCTATTTAAATGTGATAGATATTAAAGTGTGTTTTATGAAAGGCTTTTTAATTGGATCATGTGTTCTAGAATCATATGTTATCAATGGAGTTACATTAAAGTTATGACTTACAATATTGTAAATTTGAGAAAGTCTAAATACATTTTATATGAGCTTTCAAAGTTCAAAAGAAATTTATTTGAGAAATTTGAAAGTAGTTTAAAAAATAAAATAAATGTTGTGTTTAATAAATCTTAAAGATATGAACAACCGGTCATGTTTAATAGGTCCATTACCCGAAGGTGTACTACTCTATAATTAACCCTTGTATTGAAAGGGATATTACTTGGAATTTTCATGACCGGCTCTCTTACATAATATTGAAATTATGTATTTATATATTTTTTAGTTTATTATAGCCATCATCTTATTGGATTGAAATTTTAATGATAAAATTATATTATATTTATATATAAATACGAAAGTTCCACTATTATTCCACCTACGGTATAGTAATTTGAAATTAAAATATCATCAAAATCACATTATAAATGTGGGAGAATTCATTTTCATTTGAGTATTGTGATCAAAATTTATATATTGGTTTTTTTTCCTGCACATGTTAGTTTGGTTGGTGGATGAGTGAGGCAGGGACTTGATGTGTAACAGACTTGTGCAAGGGTGTTGTGGGGATATGATTATGCTTTGTCTTCTCTCGATTAGGTGGGGTCCCTAAATGTGACCATTCATTATGCTTGCATATCACACTGACGGTCGTAGAGCCCCACACATATAAAAGATCTTGCACAGAGTCAGAATCTGTAATTTGGTAGGCATATGGAACACCCTAAAACGCTTGTAACTGCACCAAGCTCGTTTAGTTTACTAGCGAGCTCAATGTTAAAGAATCAAACATTCTTTACCAACATATTAATTCATAATTTAAATGGTTAATATACTTTGAGTTTACATATATAAGAGTTTGAGTTTTATCATATATATGTGAGAAAATTTTTTCCTATATTAAAAGAATTAATGTTTTCTAGTGTTATAAGGAGTTTTATCTTTGTATGATGGAAGTAGAGATCTCTAATGTTATGAGAAGTTTTATCTTGATATTGTGAGAATAAAAATCTCCTAATGTTACGAGAGTAGATTTTGAGCCATACTAACAACCGACTATCCTGACATAACTCTAATTATTAATGTCAAATTACCTAGTAATTATATTGCAATAACTAGGTAACTTCAAACCTAAAAATTAACTTTTTACTCGGTCACTATTGAAATATATAAGATAGTTCATCCATTAGAATAAACTAAAATTCAATAGTTAGATGTCAATTAAAATCCAGACATACTCAACACCTGTGGTTTTTATTATTGCATTTTCTATATATATATATATATATATATATATATTGCTAATGTGGATAGCTTCATCTTCCTTATCTTTTGTTAGCATCATCCTCTTATTATTAGTAACCTAATCAAATTCCTCCCCCTCTCTTATCAACCATATAATTAACTTTAATTTAAGCACATAAGCAAAGCATTTATATATGCCACTATGTATTGGTACATTATACATACATACATACATACATATATATATATATATATATTGTCAAACATGATCATTTGAACCAGGTTCCTATTTTTCAATAAGTTAATGAGAAATCAAGCATTAATTGGCATCTCCTGTTCTGATCATTTCACCCAATAAATTTTACAAATGATACAGTGCATAAGATTCTCTCCATCTAAAAATGCGAACAGTTAATGTGACATGGTGAACTAAATTTATATTATAGTTCATGAAAATAAAAAATATTTATGAGACATGAGTTTCATGAGTAGTTTAGATGTTCTGGAGAAGATTTTGATTTGATTAAAAAAAAAAAGGTTGGGGGGCGGGGTGGGGGTTGTGTTGTGGTGTGTGTGGATGGCGCTTTATGTACATTCAAAAAGAAAAAGGAAAGTATTTTCAGCCGATCTAACCAATCAAAATTCCTACAATTCATATGTGTGACTTCTAAATTCATGTGCAGATTAAATTGACATTTCTGATTCTCTCAAGCAATAATTTCAATGCAGGTTCCGGTATTACTACTGATTTGGTGACTAGCTACATTGCAAGGATCTTGATTTCCTCGGTGACACCGCTTCTCATCATCCTAATCCTGAAAGCTGTTCCAGCATAATCTGGAAAACAAGCAGTGAGGTTGATTGCTCTTGTTGTTTCTATTGTATTCTTACTCTTGTATTTCTTCTATCAGGTATTTAACTATATATATTTATCCTCTCTCATTTATTTCTGATTTTTGCTAAATTTATTCTAGATCTTTCTCATGGTTTAATAAGTCTAAATGAATGACACAAGATCACAAGAAAGTCAGAACGTTAAATTTTGAAGCCATGGAAATTTTTGCAGATTTTTCAGCCTTGGATTCAACAAAGAAGACTGGAGTTTGTGAGACATGAGCATTTAATATTAAGAATATTAAATCATGTTCAAAAGCATGCGCGTGGAAAAACCTCACTGATAATGGAGCGCCAAATGTTGATCTTTACAAGAAGGTGAGTTTTCAAGAAACACTTTATAATTTTGGCAACATTTTACTTCACCACTTAACAAAAGAACTATTTGATTGATTTAATTTGATTAACACTTTTACACACTTTCAACTACTTGATATTATCCTTGAATGAGATGTCAGTCTACAAGGCTAAGCATAGTATGGGGATCTTAGGCCATGACCCAACCCACAAACTTCTTAAATCTTGTACTCAATGATTTTAACTTGACCTATTTTTCCTTCAAAACAAAAAAAAAAAAAAAAAAACTTGACCTATTTTATTATTTCAAAAACAAAAACCCTGACCTATGTCATTGGCACTCTACTGCATATATTTGTATCAAATTAAATGACTCCTTCACTACATATATTAAATGATCCCTTTTGAAGACTAGTCAGAATTTAATTTAAGTGAGTTAAAGTAATTTCTTCCTTATCAGTATTAGGGGTGGACGTTTTCGGATTTGGGTTGGATTGGATTGGAAATCTCTCAGTTCAATAAATTTTTTAACCTAATCCAACCCAGCCAATTGGATTGATTGGGTTGGATTTAATCCACTACAAAAGCACAAAATGTCTAGTTGCCACAGTTTTAATAATTTGATTATAAATAAAACGAATACAAATTAAGATTCAATGATCATGACTAAAAGATTCAATATAACACAGACTATTCTTGATCCTTATCCCTAACAATTGTTTTTATAGAGGGAGGAGAAAACCTTGGATTTAAAACTATGAATGAAAGTTTGTCAGGTCGGGTTGGGTTGAGTTGAAAATTTTTCAACCAAATCGAACCCAATTTAATTTTCAACCATAATCCAACCCAATTTTTTTAAGATCTAACCCAACCCAACTCGATAAAAAATGGTCAGGTTGGGTTAGATCTATTGGGATGGGTTGAAGATACCCGCCCCTAATCAACATAATGCTTTGCTCACATCTAATAAGGGGGGGGGGGGGGGGGGGGGGGGGGAGGGGGGGGAGGGAAGGCAAACCTCGATAATACAAGTAAATTTTATTAATAAGAAGGTAAACATAAACCTAGTCATGTTCTACGATGCTTTGGAAAGTATAATTTGTCTATTTTCAAATGCAAAAATTAATATGTTTTGTAAATTCTCTTGTACCACAATACAAATCAATCTAGTAATTTTTCACTAACTGTAAATATCTTGTAATACAATTAGTAATCACTAAAAATTAATTAAACATGTAAATATAATTTCGAATTTAGTAAAAAATATTAATTAAATATTAATTTAAAATAAGAATGTCGTGTTTCGACAATCTTTCAACTCATACATGTTACAATCACAAAGGACCAAAGAGAGGTTCATTATTTCCAATAGAATACGCACACTACAAAATTAATTCGAATTTCACAACTAAAGTCAACCCTGCTAATAAATATTACATATATGGTTTGAAAATTTACTTACATAACACTAGAAAATATATACTCCCATAAGATAATCTATCAAAATTAAACACTATATATGCAGTTTAGAAATCTACTTACATTACACCGATAAATATCTATTTCAATACGAGGAGAAAATTTCCTACACACACTAATAAATATGCATAGTGGGATCAAATCCTCATCACTGATATAAAAGAGAAGTACACCAAGTCACCAACCACTTGAGTTATCAATAAATGTACATAACATATATAAGTTTTTATTTTTCATATAATTTATTTATTCATTTTCGAATCTTAATGTCAAACCTCAAAGCTACCCCTGTGGATATTTCAAGCGTCTCCTTGAAACAATGCACCAGAATTTTGGACTGTCACCGACGCTGATGAGCCCAACTTTAACGATAACCCAATAAGCTAGCGAGTTCATTACGCAAGCCCAAAATCAAGCTCAACTGTTAACATTTTGCCTGGATATAAAATTGTTCAACTGAAGAATCCTTGCATTAATTTCAAAAGAAAAAAAAAAAAAGCTTGAATTCAGTTCGATACACCAACTTTGACGTCGTTGGTTGTATGCACTCTCCTTAATGAGAGGGGTTTGAACAAGGGATTCAAATTTTATATTTATATTATGCTGATTTTTTACAAATAAATTTAATATTATATAGGGCAATCTTTGTTTGATCCAACCAATTTGCGGTAGAATCCCATCCTACTGTTAGCCCTAAAAACAAAAAGAAAAAAAGCAATAATAATTAAAGCTTGCATGAAATAAAAAAATTGGCTCTACCATATGTTTGTGGGCTTAGTCATTATGTTTTTCATGTAACAGTTTTCTTTATGCCGCTACGAGAATTCGCTTGATGCAGGTTATTTGAGGAATTCGATCAAGATGGAGATGGAGATGATCCGATATCGCCTTCAGAGCTGAGGGAGCTTCATATTGAAGTGAAATTCAAAAGAACTCATATTGATATATAAGGATAAAGCAGTAGCAGAAGGTATCAAAGAATTTGATCGATTGTGATGGTGACCAAGAAATTACTAGAGACGAATTCATCAATGGATTCATAAAATGGCTTGATGAGGCCAAAAATGCAATGGATAAGCCCTATTTTTCACGAAAATCATTTAGGGACATATACCGGGTAATTTACCTACATTATATACTCCATAGATCAAATGTATGTGACAATCGATCAAAATATATGCCATACTAACAATGTATTTATTTTTTTTTTGGTAAATCTTTGTATGATTATTTGTAATAAATATATTTTTGTTGCACGTCACTTTCTAGTATAAGTGGTTTCGTATTTTCTTTGATCCTATGAGATTAAGAATTTAAGTCTTACCCTTGTCCTAAAACACAATGTGTTGATAATTTTCTCTAAATTTAATCTCCCTCTCCTACATGCCAAATATATATATATATATATATATATATGTTAACACACTTTAAGACAAAACCGCAAATAAATTCACTAACCAACCAATTTAGAGTAACTTGGCATTCCAAATATTTCATCTATTAACTTAAAGTTTTATGACTTTTAATGTTAATTATTGTTTGATGAGAGAATTACCTCCAACCTACCTGAAAGTTTAATATTCATAAACACATACAATTTTTTAACTTATTTACAACGTCCTCCTTTGAACTAACGAATTGACTGATTTAACCATCACTGGGTATAGTTGATTGTGTAAAAAATATGAAAAGATAAAATTGCCCCGCAATAAATTTATTTTTTAATTTTCTTGTAATCTGATCTCTATCGTCCATCTAAAAATGTTCAGATAGAAGGCGGAGATTAATTTGAGAAACAATTTTAAAAATTTAATAAAAGTTAAAAACTTAATAAAAATAATTTTTAATTAGATCCCCACCATTCATTTAAAAATGGACGATAGAGATTAATTTGAGAAAAAAAATTTAAACATTAAATAAAAATTAATAAACTCTAAGAAATAAAAATAAATTTAAAATAATTAAAAAAACAAAAAACATAATCACACTGTCCACCATTTCTCTCCTCTCTCTCTTTTCTTATTCTTCTTCTTCTTCAAACCAGTCACTGTCTCTGTCTCTGTCTCTTCTTCTTCTTCTCTTCTTCTTCAAACCAATCATCGTCTCTTCTTCTTCTTCAAACTAGTCACTGTCTCTCTTTCTCTCTCATCTTTTTCTGCTGCTTCTTTTCTTTTTCAAACCACTCACCGTCTCTCCTCCTCCTCCTCTCTCTCTCTCTCTCTCTCTCTCTCTCTCTCTCTCTCTCTCTCTCTCTCTCTCTCTCTCTCTCTCTCTCTCTTCCTTTTTCTTCTCTTTCTTCTTAAACCTTGGGTTCAATTCGAACCCAGTTGATCAGGTGAACCCAAGTTATTGGTAGGTCTTTTTGGGGTTTTTTTTTTTTTCTCAATGATTATGGGTTGTTTTGGGGTATTTTTGATGATTGAAAACTGGTTTTTGTTGATCGATGATGATAATTTTGAGTTGGTGATTGATGTTCATGATTTTGCTGAATTTATGATAATTTTGGATGAAGTTGGTGATTGATGTTCAAGTTGATCTTCATCTCCATTTGGTGGAGATCTAGATCCATCAATGGTGGAAATTCACTAGGGTTTTTTTTTTTTTTTTTTTTCATTTTTTTTTTAAATTTTTAATTTTTAATTTTTTAGTTTGAAGATCATCATCTTCATCTTTTATTTTTAGATTTTTTTATGAATTTTTTTTAAAAGTTTTTGTTTTAAAATTTTTTCTTAAATTAATATCCATCATCCATTTTCAGATCGACAATAGAGATCTGATTAAATTTATTTTTAATTTATTAAAATTTTTTCAAATTTATTTTTTTAAAAAATTAAAAAGTAAATTTATTAAGGGATAATTTCATCTTTTAATATTTTTTACGCGATCAACCAAACTCAGTGATGGTCAAACAAGTCAATCCGTTAGTCCAGGGGAGGACATTGCAAATAAACTAAAAAGTTGTATGTATCTATGAATATTAGACTTACAGGTAGGTTGAGGATAATTCTCCCATTGTTTAATATTTATTGGTGCTGATTATTTTTGCCTTGATGTTTGCGCAAGTTTTCTAGCCTTGGTTGGATTCAAAATAAAAGGAAAGAATGTAAAGTGAAGAATCACCTAATATTAGAAATTACAAAACATAGTCAAAGCTATTCAATCAGAAACCTTTTTAGAGAAGATGGTACCTAGGGATATCAAAAACCTGATCCAATCCAAACCCACCCAAACCGGATCCATTCAGAGCGGGTTTAGAGAGGAAAGTAGCAACCCATTTAGGGCATGAATCGGGTTTGGAGCAATTCTAAAAAATTTCATATCAGGTTTGGGGTAAGCTTTTTTGCTCTGATTCAACCCGGTAACCCGATCTATATATAAATATAAATAAACTTTAAATCTACACTTGTGTATTAAAGGGACTTATTACATGGTTTCCAAGTCTTGCACTCTTAATTGTCAGAGTTTTTATATGAATTTGAGATTCTTTTAGAATAATCATGGATATCATAGCCAATTTATCTTTTTTTTTTTTTTTTAATTTGTATATTAATTTTTTTATATTAATTATATCATTAATTAAAAACTAAATCGAGTCAACGGATCAAGTTTGTGGCAAGTCCCTCTAATCGAGTTTGGGTTTGAGGCGGAAAGTAGAGATCTGTTTAGGACATCTCTCAAAATTTTCGAGTAGAGTTTGGTAAGAGCCAAATCCGATCCGATCTGATCTGTTGCCATCCCTAATGGCACCGCTGATAGATCTAGTATTAGAAGATTAGTTATATTGCTAAGGGTTAGTCCTTTTTAGTCTTCTCTTTTATTTATACATTAATTTGATTTTGCATTCTTACAATGCTCTCATTAGTATTCATAAACTCTAAACATAGATATGCCATCGACATATACTAGCAAAAATGTACACAGTTGTCCATAAAAATCCAATCATGTATGCACATGATTGTATATTCATTTACATACACATTATAACAACATTTCAATGAACATAATTTTACAACGTGTTATGTCCGTCCTACTAATACGATTCTCGATTTTGAAAAGACAAGACAGTTTGTCTTTGCTTTCTTGGGTGACAATGATTTTCTTGTGACACTTATTATAGGTTGTTTGATAAAAGCAAAAATCCTAAAAAACCTCCTAACTTTTGACAATATGTCTTTTTTTCCACCACATAATTTCGTTTTTATCTGAAATATCATCTTATATTAAAATAAACACTCAAAATATCTCCTAAAGGCGTATGATCAAATGATGATAATACACTTAACGGTCGTAAATTCCGTTAAGTTGACAGTTTGACTCCAAGGGTAAAAGCGACAATGTAATGAAAAAATTAATTAAAATGAGGAAAAATTCTAAATAAAACTCTGACTTTTGATAATAGGTCATTTTTCTCACACTAGTGATGGCAATTTTTTAGTATATAAAATAATCGCTAGAAACACGTGTAAGTATATACGTTCACAAGGAATACAATGATGAGTAAAGATCGTTTCCATGAGGATTATTCTAATTATATATGTTAAGTACTGAACTGCTCAACGCTATACCTTATCCAAATTACCAAAACAATAAATTGTAAAATTTAATTGAATAAAAATAAAACAAATAATTAAACTAAATTACACCTAGTGGAGGTTAGACTCTAGAGTTACAACTTCACTCTACCCCTTTAGTCATCCTCTATTTCTATCATAATTAATTCATTCTCATCATGTGATTGATTGAGTACTACATTATCTATAAATCTCTTTCAAACGATAGAGTAGACTTATCAAAATCAATTAACCGACTATATGTCTATGACGATTAATCAACCTTAGCACATTAAGCATTTATCACTCACAATAACCACATAAATCGTACAGGTATATGTCTATCCTATGTAATTCATGTCATTCTATTTCAGGTCCAAACAAGTGAATACATTTGTATAGTGCATTCATGATTATCAAATCATTTGAACTAGTGATCAATTAATTTAAAATCATTAAAAATAAAATACAACGGAGCACAAAATATGAGAATTAAATTAAAAATAATATTATATAGGTGAGTTCATGGATTTTGGGTTACATAGCAACCTTAGATCTAAGATCTAACTCATCATAAAAAATTATACACATCAAACCACCCAAATAGATATCCAACAACATCATAAAAGAAAATTAAAATTAAATAAGGGTAAGGAAAATCTCAGTGCTTGGCGTGATCCTTTCTGTCACCAAGAATCGGCCACAGCTCATTCACTCCACTTTCGTCGTTTTTGCACCTAGATCTGTAGGTGATATTGCAGTGATTGTTCGAGCTCTCCAGAGGTTGATGATGATCTGAGTTGCAACCCTGAATTCTTCTCTCTAAGGCTGTGTAGAACCGTAGGTCAAGGACTGTCACCGGCTCCCAAACTTCTGCAGAAGATCACGTCCCAACAAAGGTTGTGTATATGTCTATGCAAGGGCTCTCAAAGCTGCTGAACTTGTGGTTGAGGGACTGCTAAAAGTTGTAGAATGGCGCTCAAACAGCCCCTCAACCCACTGCAGAATTCACTCGTTTTTGGTTGTGTGTGGTATGGCTCGATGCTCCCTGTATGTGTTAAAATATATGCTTTTATACGGTCTAAGTAGGGCTTCAAAACAGTCCACGTATAGCCCTCATTCAAGCCCGAGATCATCTCTGAAAATCAACCGAATCGTAAGATTTCCAACTCCAAATATCACTCCATATTACCATATTTTTTTCTCTTGCAATTAGGTTGCTTTGCGAGATCTTCTGGTGACTAAGATTTCTTATTGTGAACCATCGTTGTAAATCACTCTCTCATGTTGCTACATGTGCTCTTGACACATAGCTTGACCACCTACATGACTCACCTAAAAATAACAAATTAAAACACATCAAAATAATCGAAATTATCCAAGGATTCATTACAAAAGTAAGATTTAAAAGAAAGAAATCATGATATATTTTATCGTGATCAACTAGTTTTATTTTTATCCAAAATCTTCTCTTCATTTAAAAATTAACAGAAAAGTTAGATAAATGAGTAAAAGACATTCTTAACCCTAAGACTTTTATTCATAAAACAAAATAATTATAAAATAATATTCTAAAAAAATATAAACTAATAAAAATTTATCTTCACCGTCCATCTATAAAATGGACGGCAGAGATCAACACACCAAATTAAAAAAATAAAAAATTTGATAAAAATAGAAAAAATTAAATAATATTTTAAAATAAAAAAATTACATACTAATAAAATTTGATCTCTACCTAGTAGAGATCAACATACAAAATTAATAAATAATAATAAAAATTAATAAATTAAAATAATTAAAGTGAAAATTGTCATGAACTCCATCATCATCATCAATCTTGAAATCTGGGTTGATGTTGAGAGGTTGAAGATTGATGATGATGATGGAGTTCAAGGCAATCTTCACTTTAATTAATTGATAAATTAAATTGTTTATTTATTTATTATTATTATTATATAATTTTTTATTTTATAATATTATTTAATTTTTTCCTATTTTTATTAAATTTTTTATTTTTTAATTTGGTGTGTTGATCTCCACCGTCCATCTATAAGATGGACGGTGGAGATAAGTTTTCCTTGGTTTACAATTTTTATTATATTATATTATATTATAATTATTTTATTTTTTAAATGGGAGAATTACTCTCAACCTATATCGAAATTTAATATTTACAGGCGTGTACAACTTTTTTATTTTTTTGTACCGTTCTCTTTTGGATTAACAGGTTGACTGTTTTGACAGTCACTGGGTATGGTTGACCATGTTAAAAATATTTAAAGACAAAATTACCCCTAAATAAATTTACTTTTTATTTTTCTAAAACTTTAAATAAATTAAAAATAAATTTAATCATATCTCCATCGTCCATTTGAAAATGGACGATGGTAATTAATTTGAGAAAAATATTTAAAAATTAAATAACTTATATTCATCCTCCTTGAGAAAAAAAGAATAAATTTAAAAAATAATTAGAAAATAAAAAACCTAACCATTCACCATCTCTCTCCACTCTCTCTTTTTCTTCTCTTCCTTTTCTTTTCCAAACCAATCATCATCTCTCTCTTCTTCTTCTTCTTTTTCTTCAAACCCAAATCTGGGTTCAATTTGATTCAAAGTTGCACCCAAATTCATCTAGGTTCGCTCCATGTCTGATTGGTTGTGACGGATTCAATTGGGTTCGCTTCAGCCTCCATGTCTGATTGGTTTGTTCCCAATTCATATGGGTTCGATTGGGTTCAAAGTCGAATTCAGTGTAAAGGAGGTTGGAGATTGTGACAAGTGGTTTTGCCAAGGAGAATGTGATTGGTTTTTTAGATTGTTTGAAGATGGTTCTAGATAGGTTGAGGTTGAAGATGATTTTGAGTTTAACTTTTTTTTTTTTTTTTCTAGTTATGATTTTGAGTTTGACCCTTTTTTTTTTTTTTTTAGTTCTTGTAGAATATTTGGTGGTATGATGATTTTTTTTTTCTTTTGGTGGTGGAACCCAGGTGATTTTTTTTTTCTCAAAGTTGATGATGATTTTCAAATGGATTTCATATGGATATTTTTTTATCTTTTTGAGGTTGATGATGATTTTTTCAGATGAGTTTCATATGACTTTTTGATATTGAAGATGGTTTGTTTTTAGTTCTTGAAGATGATGAAGATGATGAACAATTTTTGGTGATTGATTGAGTTGAATTTTTTTTTCAATGGAAGACGAATTTAGGAGATTATTATTATTATTATTATTTGTTTTGGTTTTTTTAACCCATTGACAGTATATAGGGGTAATTTCATTTTTCAACGCATTTTAAACGGTAAAAGTGACCACTTGATGGTCAAACCCAGTCAACCCATTGGTCCAAAGAAGGATGCTGCCAAAAAAAAACCAAAAAGTTATATACGCATATGAATACTAAATTTTCAATGAGGTTAGGAGTAATTCTCCATTTTTTAAATAAAAGTCTCCGGGTTAAAAATATTTTTTACTTGTTTGTCTAATTTTTTCATTAATTTTGAAATGGAGGGGATATTTTAGATAAAAATGAAACTAATATGGGAAAAAATATATATTATCAAAAGTCAAGTGTATTGTAGGATTTTCCAAATGGGAAAGAACTAATTGCCGAATCGAGTTCGGTAAGGTTCTGTTAAATGCGGATGAAGCTGTTGCTAAAGTAATTGAAGAACTTGACACAAGTGCCGATAAAATGATAGATCAGGAGGAATTTGTCAATGGAATTGCAAAATGGCTCCATAGTACATCTCAAAACGAAGCTCCTTCAACAATTGAGTCTGAAGATGATGTCTACCAAGTGATTACCATAAATTATTCCTTAATTTTATGTTTTATACATACATATATATATATATATATCTTATTTTCGCCCCTTGAATAGGTACTAAAAACTCTTTCTAGAGTATTTACACTAGATTTTTTAACTTTATATCACAACTTTTATTACCCTATAAGATATCAATTTAATATACGAACATGTTTGAGTGGAGCCCATGGGAAGAAACGGACAGGTTAGTGGATGAAGAGAGAAGCAGTGGAAATGTAGAAAAATGGATACGGACAAGGTTTAAGGTTGTTATGCATGTGGTTGTTGGAGTTGCTATATTATCGGTTGCCGTAGAGCTATTAATAGGGTACTGTTCAACTCATGGGCCTTAAAAAGTTGGTTTAGAGTTCTTAAAAAACGAAGACTATACAAAGCAAAGTCTCCGTCGCCAGTACAGGGTCGTGGACTTTGGAAGACTTAGAACACACATAGACTATAACATGATGTCCTAACGCAGAGCAAATCACACCACCAAAAATGGCCAACAAATTCCTTCTCTCTTTGTCTCTCCTCTCTGTCATAACCATCATCAGCATCACCGGCGTCCATTCCCGATCCCTTCCTGATTCCACACCACCCTCTGATCTCGTATCCGATGGGGTCGACACCCACCACCGAAACTCCTCTCCACGGTACCTCACTCTCAACCGCTTCTCCGGCGCTGAGTCCACTTGCGAGCAGACCTACGGCTTCTTGCCTTGCACCACCACTGTTGTGGGCAACCTGTTTTTGATAATCGTTTATGGATATCTCATGGACGTGTCTGATACTTATTTGTGGGGTGGCAGTGAGCTTTTGCTTGAGATTCTTGGGCCTGGTGTGGTTGGTGGCCTTTTTCTTCCCATCCTTGGTGCTCTTCCTGATGCCTTACTCATTCTTGGTAAGTCCTTTTTGTTTGTTTGGTTGACGAGAAAATATAAAAGTGTATTCTCTGTTTTGGAGATCTGTGATGTGTTTTATCAGTGTGTCATTTTCATTTCTTCACACTTACAATTCCTTTTTTTAAAAAAAAAAAAATATATATTATTTCTATATTTGGTTTCTAAGAACGTGGAGGAAAAAGAAAAAGAAAAAAAAAGTTCTAGATATTTGAAGTTTGGAAGGGTTGATGTACTTTTTTTATGGAGATGTGAATTTGAAAGTAAGAAAGAGAAAATTTAAACTCCCGAATGAAAGTGAAGTCAAGATTGTTATGGTTTGTTTGGTTAATTTCTAAAAAAATTAGAATAATTACAAGCGATCAAACTATCAGGCACAGTTGATTTTATTTGGATTTTGATAAAATTGCATCCTTGATCATGGAAAATTTTGGCTTGAAAAAAGAAAGTAATGTGGTTTTGGATCTAGATTGTTGTACTCTAGTGCTTTTATTATTATTATTTCTTAAAATTTCTTTATTGAATATTTTTATGGAGAAAAAATGGTCTTAGATCGATTGTGAATTATTATTAACTATTTTCGTTTCATTTTGTAATTTATAATTTTTATATCGTTAATATATATTTTTTAAGGGTTATTACTATTATTTTATCTTCTAAAATTAAAAATAATATCAAACCACTTTTAAAATTAAAAATAATAATTAAAATGGTTCAATCATTAAACGATATAATAAATTCATCGACAAAATTAACGGATCTGTTAATTTTACGGTATAATCGTTAATATATTCGACAGGGACAGGGTCAACTGGATTGAGTTAAAAAGACAAAATAAAATTAAAAACAAATTAAAGCAAAAGTATTCTCATCTCTGTCATCTCATTACTCACTCTGTCTCTCTCTCTCTACCAAAACTCTCTCTGTCTCTCATCTCACCCAACCGCCATTGCCATTCAACTCCATCACCACCCACACCATCAAACTTAACCTCATCACCACTCAACACACCACCCTACCCATCGCCGCAGTCCCCACCCGCCACCGTCTCATTCCACCCTCCGTCGTCTCTCTTTCTTTTTCCTCTCCACCCTCCTATGTCGTTGCTCTCTTCCTTTTCCTCCCTCCGCCGTCACCCTTTTTTGAATGTCTATCAGATCCGGTCTGGATCCAGAAGATGGAAAGTATCGAAAAGTTTTTTGTTAAAAATGGTTAGGTGGTGATGGATGGACCAGTCGGTGTATGATGGTGTTTATCGAAATTGAAATTTAATTTTTATTATTTCAGTTCATTATGAATTCTTTTGGATTCAATACCATGAGAAGTTTTATAACCTATCTACCATTTTTTTTTTCTGCTTGTTTTTGTGTGGGGTGTGGTTATGTTTGTTTGCTTTAAGCAACTATGTCTTCACACCAATTTTGATTTTATTTTTTGTAGGACTTTTATGCAGTAAATGAATAATTCGCAGTGGTTATGTAGACTGCCTCTGATTGAATATTTTGTTGTTATTTTTTCACAGTGTCTGGACTTTCTGGAACTAAAGAAGTTGCTCAAGATCAGGTCTCAGTTGGAATGGGATTACTAGCTGGTTCAACTGTGTTGCTCATTACCGTAATGTGGGGATCCTGTGTTGTTGTTGGCAAGTGTGATCTGCACGATTCGGTTGCAATTGATGGATGTGATACGAAAGGGTTTCACTTAACTGGTATTCATATACTACTCTCTTTGATTAATTGCTGTGTAATTTTTATTATGCTATACGTGGTATTTAAGCATGATGTAGCCAAAACTAACTTTGAATTTGTTGAGGCATCCCTTAGAAGCCATTTTGTGAGTAGTATCTTCCTTATTCATGAACAGTAAAATCTTAAAATCTAGACTCGTTTTATTTTTTGAGCTAAAGTTTTTGAAACCATTTACATCAAAACAAGCAGTCGATCAAAAAGTATCTGTGCAGTAGAGAGGGTTTGAGGAAGGTAAAAATAGAGGAGATTTGAATATAAGTAAGGTTTTGTAGTTAAATTTTTGTTTGCATGTGTATGAGGGGTTGGAAGCAGCTGGTGGACATTTACGGTTAAAAATGCTATATTGAATTCAAAAGTGAACATTGGAACTGAAAAAGCTTAACTAGTTTTTACTAGAGAGATAGAGAACGTTACACTGTCCATGACTTTTGAAAAATCTGAAATGTAACCAGAACGATTGAGATTGCTGTAGATAGCTTCAGAGAGTTGATGTAGGATAAGAGAGGGGCATAGGGGTAGTGAGGTGATGTGCTTAAAACCATACCTGCTTTACTTTAAATTGATGTGGGAATGTCAAATTAAATTGGTTGAGATGATTTCTGATCTGAAAAATTGCAGGTTCTGGCGTTAGTACTGATATTTGGACTTGCTATGCCGCAAGGATAATGGCTATATCCATCATCCCATTTATTGTTGTTCAACTGCCACAGCTTCTCAATTCAAACTCAGGAAGACACTTGGCTGTCTTAATTGCACTCATTGTATCTGTCTCAATGTTGGTTGCTTATTGCACTTATCAGGTAATATACATTGTCCTACCAGCAATTGCAGTGTCATGCATTTTATAAATTTTTTGTTTTGATATATCCATTTAGCTGACTATCAAATGGAACTCTATTTAGTTGGTACTTTTAAATATTATGCCAATAAGATTGCCTTTTCTTTCCTTTCCCTTTTTATCTGCTTCACTGTTTTCAGTTGTGGAAATTTTGTCTACATATCGATGCTTGACTTTCCTTTCATATAATTTTGCAGGTCTTTCAGCCTTGGATTCAAAAAAGACAACTTGCATTTGCAAAGCACAAGCATGTAATATCAGGAATTTTGAAACATCTAAGTCAGCATGCCTTGGGAGGGCTGCTTAATGATGGAGGAGAACCTAACTTTGATGTAATACAAAAGTCAGTTTTTGTTCTTTTTGAAACTTTGCCCCTTAACATTTTAGTTTGTACTTTTCATATATCTCGCCACTCGCCAAATGCTCATAATTGCTGTATTATAACAGATTATTTGAAGCAATTGATGAGAATAAAGATGGTCACCTGTCTGCTGGTGAATTAAAAGCATTGATCGTGGGAATTCGATTTGATGAGATAGACTTGAATCGGGATGATGCTGTGAACAAAATGCTGCAAGATTTTGATTGCTCAAACGATTCTTTTATAAGTTTCGACGAGTTCGTTAGAGGTATCATACAATGGCTTGATGTGGCAAGGAGAGATGGAGCTGTTTCTTCTGATGATGCAGGTCCTCAAACAACGAAGTTGCTAAACAAATATCACAAGGTAAGTTTTGCAATCATGACTCCCTTCAAAATGTATAGCCTTTTAGTACTATCAAGACTGACATATTGCAAGTTATGTACAGAGAACAAAGAAGGAGCATGATTTATTGGGACCAGAAGAGCCAAGCGACGAGGCTGCAGAGGTCTTTGATAACCCAAAGTGGACCTCCTTTAAAGCAGTAATGATGCTGTTGGTTGGAACCATTATTGCTGCTGTATTTGCTGATCCTCTTGTAGATGCTGTTGATAACTTCTCAGACGCAACAAGCATCCCTTCGTTCTTCGTCTCATTCATTGCTCTTCCTTTGGCAACCTCAAGTGAAGCAGTGTCAGCAATTATCTTTGCCCGCAGTAAGAAGAAGAGAGCCGCATCATTAACATTTTCTGTGGTTTGTTTCTCATTCCTACTTCTCTTTCCATAATATTAACAAGTATAAACTATAAAGTTAATAAGTGATCACATAAAAGTAGTGGTGCTTAAGGCAATTGCAACTGCTTTTGGTGATTGCACTTGCTTGCCAAGAAGCTAAATTTTTGCCTCAGAATTCATCAGTGTGTCCAGATAAGAGCGTTGCAATCATTATCTAGAATTTTACTAACTGTAGTAGAGTTCGTTATATTTTATGATTTTATCTCAATTCTCATGTATGATGTCTTGTATGCAGCTATATGGGGTTGTAACAATGAAAATTGTCCTCGGCCTATCAGTATTTTTAGCTCTTGTGTACGTTAGAGGATTGACATGGGACTTCTCATCCGAAGTGCTCATAATTCTAATAGTCTGCATGGTGATGGGCGGCTTTGCCAGTTTCCAGACCACCTTCCCTCTTTGGACATGTTTGGTGGCCTATATCCTTTATCCGTTCTCCTTGGCCTTGGTTTATGTTCTTGATTATGTTTTCGGTTGGTCATAGGTTGTGAAAATTTGATGTATGCTGGTTCTGTTTTATTTTGTACTTGTATGAGATGCTTCCTGTTTTATTTTCATGACTAATTGAAAGAACCTTAGAATTATATTTAGTCAGAGTGTTAATTTTTACTTCCTGTTTTATTTTCATGATTGATTGAAAGAACCTGAGGATCATATTTAGTCAGATTGTCAATTTTTGAGATGGGTTTTGGATCAGGTTTATGATGGTCATTTTCATTACGCATAAGAGCAAAGCCCTGATAACATAATCATAAAGCTATTCAGATTTGGATCAACTTAAAGTCAATATTATTTATGGGGGTACTTTTCTTCCCTTAATTCAGTTCATGGGAGTATATATTCAAGACACATAAGTAATTATTGATATCAATATATTTCGATAAATCTTTTATTTATTTAGTGTCAGTTAAAAAAAAAAAAAAATCAATATTGCTTATTACTAGACAAATGTTGGTTTACTTTAAATTTACTAAAATTTTAAATGAGTAATATAACTTTAAATCCAACCGTTAAAATCCAATCTAGAATACCATTGCTTAATAAAACTTGTTGGCAAAGAAAATTTATTTGATCTAATAATATTCTAAAGTTGAAGTCGTTATACCACCTTTAAATTAAAATCCAAGCGAGGACACCTAGCTAAAATTTTCAATATTGTATAATTGGATTCAATCAAATGACATTTTACAGAGATTCGATTTTTTATTACTTACATCTTGATAAAAAATTTTAAATATAAAGAAAGAAACCTATGTTTGACGAGTGGATTCAAATCTCTTTAAGAAATAACAAACCGAATTGGTTTTGTATTGACCCATAAAAAATATTCGCCGACACAATCCACCATGTGATTTTATGATATATGAATACAATTTTACTTGATAGATTAATTAAAATTGATTACAATAGTTCAGTTTAAACCAAATAAATATGATAGATTAAATAAATTTTGCTCAAATAACCTCAGTACAACATAAATGAACTAGAAAAAAAGATTGGGTGCAGGTGCACCTGGTATACAGTGCATTGTCCACACTATATCACATGAGTAGTTAAATGAGCAAATTACGCAAAACCCTCTGGATATTTTCCTTTTGATAAGCGGAAGCAAAGTTCATTGTTTATTACAACGTCCTGCCCTAAACTATCGGTTTGACCGTGGTTGACCGTGTATTTGTATCATTCTCTCTTATTTTTTATTTTTGCTTGAAAAATTATATTAATTAATGGATTGTTTGGATCACAATGGAGATCCATTTAAAATAATTTAAAATTAAAAAAATGATAAAATAAATTGAAACTTAAATCATTTTGAAATTTAAAAATAATTAAAACATAATTTTAAATATAAAAAAATATATATTTTTTTTAACACTTTCTTAAAATAAAAATAGTGGATCTCCATAAAAGTACTAGAAGGCATTCAAATTGCAGCTAGAGGAGGATGGACACATCTTCTGATTGAATCTAATGCTCTTGGAGTAGTCAACCTATGTAATGGAAATGAGGTCTCCAAAAGTGAAATGGGCAATGTCATCCATGACATTAAGCTTGCTATGAGGTTGTTCTCTGTTGAGTCAATTTCTTTTATTCTCAAAAACTTTAACAAAGCAGTACAAACAATATGTCGATATCAAACATTACTTGTGTGTTTTGAATATATACTCTCATAATAGAATTAAGGGACGAAAACTACCCATACAAACAATATTGATTTTAAGTCAATCAAATGTAAATAGCTTTACATTTATGTTATCTTGGCTCTGCTCACATTTGTAATGAAAATGACCATTATAAACTTGCTCCAAAACCCATCTCAAAAATTGACAATCTGATTATATATGATCCCAAGATTCTCTCAATCAAGGTTTGAAAGTACGTGAGGTGGTGCGGTATGGGCATCTTGCCATGAGGCAATATGGGTGCCTCAAGACGAGTGCCTCGATCGAAATGACTTAAAAAAAAAAAAGCGAAAACAGTAGTTTTTTAATATTTAGTTTTTAAAAACATAATTTCATTTACATTATTTAGTAAGTCAATTTAAATAAATTACTAAAGTAAGGTTTTGTTATTGTACATGGGTTATTGACACTTGCACTACAAATAACATAGAATCTAAAATGCCAGTTCTAGATTCACTTGGAAGAGTTTATTTTTAGCTTCTTAAAGCCAGAAGCCATTATTTGTAATGTTTGGCGGTGTTCTCTCAAAAACGGTAAAAAGAGCTTCCAAGGAAACAGATACAAAGCCATTTTGTTTAAGGAAAAACTTCATTTCAGTCCTTAGAATTTTAAAAAATATCAAAATTTTAAAGCTCTTTTGAAAATAATTATTTTCATCTCTGACTTTTCAAAAACTCTTCAAAAAGATCCAAAACCATCAGTCAACTGATGGTCAATATTAACAGAATGCATAAAAAAATATTTTTACTCTTGATGGTTATTAATTTCATATAAATTACAGGATTATCCTAATAAAATAATGAATTTACAAATTAGATTATCTAAATTATATCTAAATTTAAGTTGTTAAAAATGGCTTAAAGTCACTATTAACTATTAGTTGACTAACTGTTTAGACTTTTTGAAGAGTTTTGAAAAAGTTAGGAATGAAAATACTTGTTTTCAAAAAATTTGATATTTTTTAAAACCTTGAGAACTAAAATGAAAATTTTCCATTGTTCAATGAGTATTTCATAATACCAATTTGCCCTTCAAAATATAAATACCAAAATCAAATTTCTACTGTTGTCCATATTTTGTTCTTCCCTGTTCTTCTTTTTTTTAGCCAGACCTTATTCTTCTCCTTTCTTTCTCTATCTTGCCGGAGAAATCATGGGGTTTGCTTGAATCAATCTCCTTCTAGCTCTACATTTTCGCTCGACACCGTGAATCCAAAGTAGTAAGCTCCTCTTCATTATCCTCTTTGTCTTCTTTTGTTTTAGTTTGTTGGGGTTTGTATTACTTACATCTTGATAAAAAATTTTAAATATAAAGAAAGAAATCTATGTTTGACGAGTGGATTCAAATCTTTTTAATAAATAACAAACCGAATTGGTTTTGTATTGACTCATAAAAAATATTCGCCAACACAATCGACCATGTGAATTTTATGATATATGAATACAATTTTACTTGATAGATAAATTAAAATCGATTACAGTTGTTCAGTTTAAACCAAATAAATATGATAGATTAAATAAATTTTGCTCAGATAACCTCGGTACAACATAAATGAACTAGAAAAAAGATTGAATGCACCTGGTCTATAGTGCGTTGTCCACACTATATCACGAGTAGATAAATGAGCAAATTATGCAAAACCCTTTGGATGTTCATCTTTGATAAGCAAAAACAAAATTTGCTATTTAGTACAACGTCTTCCTCTAAACTATCGGTTTGACCGTGGTTAACCGTGAAAGTTAATTGTAGTAAGGGTATTTGGATTATTCTTTCTCTCTCTCTCTCTTTTCTTTTTTTTTTGTTTTAAAAATTATATTAATTAATAGATTGTTTGGATCACAATGGAGATCCATTTAAAATCATTTAAATTTTAAAAAATGATAAAATAAATTAAAACTTAAATGATTTTGAAATTTAAAAATAATTAAAACATAATTTTAAATGTAAAAAAATAATAATAATAACACTTTCTTAAAAATAAAAACAATGGGTCTTTATAACAATACTAGAAGGCATTCCAATTGCAGCTAGAGGAGGATAGACACATGTTCTGGTTGAATCTGATGCTCTTGGAGTAGTCAACCTGTGTAACGGAAATAAGGTCTCCAAAAGTGAAATGGGCAATGTCATCCATGACATTAAGCTTGCTATGATGTCATTCTCTGTTAAGTCAATTTCTTTTATTCTCAAATGTAAACCCTCTATTTTTATATTGTACGGATTACTCAGGAATAGTCTCTAAGTATTTATTTGAGACCCTAAATGGTTATGGAAAGATTTAAGGTCATAGAGAACTCATAAGAATTGATTTAAAGTCAATTGGAGATTAAACAGGAAGTTAAAATGGTAAATAAAATCGAGTAAATTTTTAAGGAAATAAGGGACTAAGTTGAAAATAAAATTTAAAATTGTGGTTATAGTAGGATTTAGCTAAAATATAAGGGAGAGAATGAGATTTTCTAGGGCGTAAGTGAAATTATTGAGAGGTTTGAGGAGGAAATTAGAAGCCAAAGAATACGGTGGTTGACTTTCAAGTCAACACAGACAAATAAAAGCAGAACAGCCCAAGCAGTCGGAAAACGCGACGGAGAAGAAAGAAAAGAAGAAAGAAAAGAAGAAAAAGAGAAGAAGGAAGAAGGAGTGACGCCGGCGACCACCAAGCAGCTCCGGTTGACGTCACAGCAGCGCCGACCGATCGCTGCAAAGCCAGATCGAAGTCAAGCAGCTCGTCGACGGAAGTGACGCGAAAACAGCGCTGAAAACTGAGCAGAACAGCTGCGAATCAGCTCCGATCGGCGAGGAAAAAGACAGTGGCGAGCTGCTGTCCGGTCACCTGCAGTCCTACGTGCAAAACCCATCCAATTCTCCTCCATTTCAGTTGCATCTGAGCTGATTTTCAGCTTGAAACCAACCCTCCACCCGTGCGACAGAGACAGCAGAACGGCGGCGATTTCAGCCGTGAATTGCAGCGAACTGAGAGGGAAAGAGAGAGAGGAAGAGAGGAGGAGAAAGAGGAAGAAAAATCAGTTCAATCCAGCTCAGATCTGTCACCAAAAGTAGTCCAAAACAACCCGAAAATCAACCCCAAAGCGTAGTTAACACGAACGAAAAAGGGGTGAGTTATTTAAATTTGAAATTGATGATTTCGTTGGTGATTTAAGTTGATTCAAAATGGATCTCGTTATGATTTGTTTGTTGGTTGTTTTGAGTGAAAACGAGTTGAAAAATAAGTGGATCTAAGCATTTTGGGAGTTTAGAAAACCAAAGATTTAGAAAGAAACCAAAATCGTGCGCTAAACTAGTTCGAAGGGCAATTTTGTAAATTGGCCCATATGACGTCCGTTGAGAGTTTGGATGACCCTAATGAGTTTAATTAGGCGTATTGGGATTAATAAAAGTCGAAGATTAAATTAAGAAACCAAAAATGAAGAGTTACGCCTAAAAAGGGTCACTTAGGCGCAATTATGTAATTTTTATTATTTCGAGTTTCCAGAAGTTGACGTAAATGTAAATTTATGAATATATATGTTGTGTAGGTGAAGAGCATCCGACCAAATCACGAGAGAGCTTTTGAAGCTCATCCGAGTTAAGCCCAAGTTTAAGGTGAGTGCACTTTCAAAGGGTTTTCTAAAGTGATTTTATGCTTTTGCATTGATAAGTTAGATTTTATGCTTTTGCATGTATAAGTTCTTGTATTTAAATATATGTATTATATTTGTAAAGTAAACGAGTCCAAGGACTCAAGTTTAAAGCTTTCAAGTTAAAGCTGTTGTGCTTGTGCACCAAGTATAAAGATTTTTAAGGCATAGCATTAGAGAAAACAAGTTTTCAAAGGCCATAAGTACCCACCAGTTTATCGAGTTCAGACCCGTACGGTATATCCCACTTAGTAAGGCAAGGGTTGGGGGAATTGAGTCACTAACTGTGTGGTTAGAGTTATGAGTGAGTGTGTCGCCCCTACTTTGTGGGATATGGTCTCGCACTACGGTTAGCGATGCAGCATTCCGCACGTAGTTGCTGAGAGGTCTCAGAGAGTTAGTTGCGGTGGATGTCAGATACATCGCCTTGTGACCTACCACACCTGCGGCCTTAGCTACGTCGCCGTGTGGTCAAGAGATTAGGGATACGAATGGTGCTTTTATAAAGTTCAGTTATTTTAAGCATATTCAGATTTATGCTTTACAAGTTTATTATAAATTGTTTATATTAATGCTATGCAATTGAATGAGAATTAAGTTTTAAATGCTTTAAGAAATAGAAACTTTTATTAAAGTTTTCTAAGGAGGAAATTTTTGAAAAGTAAAGCTAAGTTTATAAACTATTGCACTCACTGAGCTTTATAGCTCACTTTTCAAACTGTTTATAAAAACCTCCTCAGGTGTACGTGTGGGTGAAGACGAGTGAAGTCTCCCTCCTTCGCATTCAAGTGGGCGCAATTACTGGCAGTTGCATCTTGAAGAAAGTATTAAACATGTTTTGAGTTTTCTTTTGTATATTGCATATATTTTGTACGTTTTGCATAAAAGGAGTGATATCTTTTGAGTTGTGTAAAAGTGCTTTATTTTGTGCTTGAAAAATCAAGCTTACTAGATTAAAATGCAGGTTTATATCTTGTCTTTGAAAATTTTAAATTTTTTGTGATTTTGTGATAAACTGAATTTGAGAGAAGTTGGGTTGGATGTGATTATAGTTTGAAGTGTTTAAATTGCTTTCCAGGTTTTTGGTTTATCCAAATCACAGTCGTTATGTTGCCGGTTTTTAGTTTTAAAAATAGTGTCAAACCAACCCAAATCATTTCAATTTTAAAGTTTAAAAGATTTTGCTTCCGCTAAAGTTAAGTTTCAAGTTAAGAGGGTTCGCTCCTCGAATGTCTTCTTCCCCATTAAGATGGGCTTAAAGGGATTCGTTGGGGTGCCCGGACGTACCATCCGGATAGGAGCCTAGTGGCGGTCCGGATTGGGGCGTTATATCAAAACCTTTAACAAAGCAGTACAAACAATATATCGATATCAAATATTATTTGTATATCTTGAATATATATACTCTCATAAACAGAATTAAGGGACGAAAACTACCTATACAATCAATATTGATTTTAAGTCGATCAAATGTGAATAGCTTTACATTTATGTTATCTTGGCTCTACTCGTATATGTAATGAAAATGACCATCATAAACTTGCTCCAAAACCCATCTCAAAAATTGACGATCTGACTATATATGATCCCGATATTCTCTTAATCAAGGTTTGAAAGTATATGAGGTGGTACGGTGCGGGCACCTCTCCATGAGGTGGTATGGGCGCCTCGAGACTAATGCCCCGACCAAAAATAACTTTAAAAAAAAAAAAAAAGAAACTAAAAACAGTAAATTTTTAATATTTATTTTTTAAAAACATTATTTCATTTACATTATTTAGGAAGTCAATCTAAATAAATCACTAAACTAAGGTTTCGCTAGTGCGCATGGGCCATCAACACTGGCACTACAAATAACACATAATCTAAAGTGCATGTTTGGGATTCACCTGAAAAAGCTTACTTTAACTTCTTGAAACCAGAAACCATTATTTGAAGTGTTTGGATATTCTTTCAAAAGTGGTTTTGACGTGGGAAGAGCTTCCATGTGAGGCCACAATTTTTGGCTTTGGTAGAAAGAACTTCCAGGAAATAAGAAGCGAAGTCGTTTTGTTCAATGAAATTTCATAATACCAATTTTGCCCTTCAAAGTATAAATACCAAAATAAAATTTCCACTCTTATCCCTGTTCTTCCCTGTTCTTCTCCTTTTTGGCCCAACCTTATTCTTCTCCTTTCTTTCTCGATCTAGCCGGAGAAATCATGGGGTTCGCTTGAATCGATCTCGTTCTAGCTCTGTATCTTCGCTCGACACCGTGAATGCCAAGTATTAAGCTCCTCTTCTCTTCATTGCCCTCTTTGTCTTCTTTTGCTTCAGTTTTGATTTGATTATTTTCTCTGCATCAGATCTCGGTTGGGTTTGTTTGACATATGAATTTTGGGTGTTTAGGATTGTAGTTTAGGTTGGTTGCTTCTTCTCTCTTAATCTTTTCACTGACATTAAAAGGAATGGAAAGGTTGTGCGGTTTCACTTCAGTTGAGTAGAATTGGTTTTGGGTATTTAAAGATTATTTTCCAAACCAGAGTATTCTTGTTAAGAATTGAGCGACCTGGTTTCTTGTATCATTTGGAAAACATGTAGACTCGTGACATTGGGTTGTTTGTCAGTGAGATGTGTTAATGATCTGCATATTTCATGATATGGTCTTGGTTGATAGAGATGTTTTAAGCATTTGTTAGATCTTTGAGCGAGTGTTTAGTTTGGGAAGCTGAAGGAACTCATGTCAAAAGACTAGAAAAATTTGGGTTCGGTGAGTTGGGATGATTTTCCTATATTGGTTTCGATGAGAACTAAGAAAGTATTATTTTCTTGCTGACAAATTTTAGGTTTGGTTACATGTTATTAAATTTATTTCATTTGCCACATGCAAATTTGTGACTTGTCTGTTGAGTTTACTATGTGGTGTCAATCGGTTGTTTTGATTTTACGATGTAGTAACTTAGAGTGTTGCCTAATGCCTTCTGCTAATGAAATAAGTACCTAAAACAGCATGCATAAAGATTTTTGGTGAATAAGGGATTAGCAATATCTGAGGATGGTCAGATTCGAAAGCAGGAAAAGATTTAGAAGATGTTTGATACACCTGTTCAAACTTGAAAGTGATGTTTTTGAAGAAGTGAAATTGTCTTAGCAAAGGCACGTCTGATGGCTGACCCTTTTTCATGTCAAATAAAAATTTGGTGAGTTTTCTTTGGAGGGGTGACGTTTTCCCTTTTGTGTGTGAAACAACGTCGATGATTGTGGGAAGCATTAAAGCAGGGGCATCAGGACTGTGGGCTAAACTAGCTAAGTGTGAACTAAACAGTTATGTCTGCTTCGTTAAAATCAAAGAGCGATGTTTGTATGTGCTGGTTTTTGTAAGAGTTGGATGCAGTTAATATGTTCGCCATTTAAATACAGTTATACCCAAGGAGTTTTAGATGGGGCTTCCTTATGGTATCCGCATTCATCTATGTATATGCAGTGCTGTTTGTCTGTGATGTCACATTGAAGGAAAGTGGTTAAATCTTGTTTTCAATTGATATGTAATCTTTGGGCATGTTCTTTAGATTGAACCATGTTTGTGCATTGTAGTGATACTTGAAACTGTAGGTTATCATAATCATGGTTGTTTAGAAGATTGATGTTATTCATTATTTGTAGGCTTGCCATCCGCGGATGCTCCCAAGAAAATAAGTGGAGTTCACAAGCATTGTTGGAGGTACATCCCAAGCTTGACAAAATCAGCTGGAAGCACACCAAACCCAGTGAAGCCATTAGAAGATACCCCAACAGCAGAGTTCAAGCAGTTTGATGTGTTAATAAATTTTTCAAGGGTTGCCTGACCATCCATCTCTATTACCCTCCTTACTCCATGTCGTGCAATTTTGATATTTCGCATCACGCTTCAATGTAGTCGTGGTTCTGTTCAGTCTATTTCTCTGGTTGTAATTGGTGCTTTGTGTAACATGCCTTTGCTTTGAAGCTGAATATACAAACTGAGGCCTGTAGTCAGCAACGTTAATCTGTGAAATTAATTTTTTGAACTTTTTTCTTCTGTAGTGAATTGAGTTTGGAAAACGCCCAATAATTATGGAATGCAGAAGATAATTTCGTCCATTCTTTTCCTGTTTGTTATGTGTTGTGGGTGTGATTCAATTTTTAGTCTTATTGTACCATAACAAAAGATTTAATGGATTGAACTATTTTATCCACCTTGGAATGTTGAAAATAAATTTTTAGTGAAAGTCTTTTGTGGGAAATTGTTGGATGAATAATTTGATTTTACTTTTAGTGAAAAAAAATTGTGGATGATGCATATAATACATAGATGATAATTTGAAATATTTCAACCAAACACATTTAAAAGCTTTTTTAGAAAGTCATAAGAGTCATATTATGATTAGAAGAGATTTCAGTAATATTTCAACCAAGCAGTCTCAAAAGCTTTTCTAAATCTAAAAGTTCTTCTAAAATATATAAGTCAAACAGTATTTAAAAAGTTTGAGCTTTTACTTCATTTCTTCTATTATCAAAAGCTAAAAGCAAAAGTTATCTCAAATAGGCCCTTGTCTATTAGTAATTTTATAATATTTACTTTTTAAAAACATATATGCTTCATGTAGGCCCTAAACTAATGGCACCAACTCATCCTAATTTCCTAATAGTAACATATATGCTTTATTCAGTGACACATACATTTCTAAAAACAGAAAACCAAATTTGATTATTTATGCATCATAGGACTCCATTACTTTATTACCCAACATTAGTGCACATGCACTACTTCTTTTAGCGCTCAAACATCAAACTCTATGTTTTTTTTTTTAATTTTTTTATTCTACTTAAATATCCCACACTTTTCTTCTTCTTCAACCAACACTCCAATAATCTCTCTCCCTCTTCCTTTGTTTTGTTTTGTTTTTTTGGATTTGGTTTTTTCCTTTATTTCCAAACAAAGTAATGGCACAACTAGATTCTACTTCTTCTCCATGTTTGTATCAATTTTATATAAAAAAAAAAAAAAAAAGTGTTTAAAGACCTTGGTTGCTAGTCAGCTGAGAAAGAACTTGGGTTGCTAATTTGAAAAGAGAGAAAGAAGAGTTTTTAAAAAGAGAGAGCTTTGTTTGCTAGTTGAAGAGGCTGCCCAAACAGAAATTGATTTTTAAAGAGAGAAAGAAAAGTATTTGAAAAGCTTGGGTTACCAGTCGAGAAAAAGAGCTTCGATTGTTGGTTGACGAAAAGAGAAAGCTTGGGTTGCTCGACGACTGACAGAGAGACCTTCGATTGCTGGTCAACTGAGAAAGAGCTTGGATTGCAGGATTGAGAGAAAGAAAGAAGACTGTTTGAATAAGGATGAAGAGAATGTAAAACCCCGGTTTTCACATGATTCTCCCAGACTCGAGAGAGAAGTCAGGAAGGGTCCTGTCAAGTTGGAATCAAAGCAAAGGTATAGTAAGTCGATCTTTAGAAACTGTTGCATGTAAGTAAGGTGGCAAAGCGTGACTCTCCGCCTAAGGGCTTCATGAGGAAATGACTACCCAAAGAGGTAAAGCCGCTCATGGAGTGCTCTGATAGGTACCAATGGTTACCCACTAGAGACGGTGGAAGAGTACTGCCCAGATCACAACTGAGAGTGTCAATCGATGTTTATATTTTTTGGTTTTTTTTTAACTTTTTTTTTTTTTTTTTTTGTAATTTCTCAAAACCAACCCACCTCAAGGTTGATGTAACACCCCAAATATTTTTAAGCATGCATATCATTTATGAATTGAAATGTGACATGCAAAAGTAAATTTAGTGTAAATATATATATATATATGGTAAAACCTTAAATTCTATTTAGGGATTCTTCAGTAATAATCTTTAAGTGATATTTTGGACCCTAAACGATCAATGAAAGTGCCCAAAGAATGTAGGGAGTTCTTAGATATTAATTGAACTCAATTGGAGCATAAATAGAGGGTAACATGGTAAAGATCCTTAAGAGATTATTAAAGTGATAAAGAACTAAATTGAAATAAAAATATTATATTTGTGGTCAAACTAGAATTAAGAAAGTTGAGGAACGAAAACCAAATTTTTCAAGGGACGAAATGGTCATTTTTGGAAAAGTTAAATATATATACATATATATATATATATGTTGACTTGGGGGTGTGTTTCTCGCCAAAGCAAAGCACAAAACATAGAAACCAAAGAAAAACAGAGAGTGAAGAGAGAAAAGGGTGATTTGGGCCATGGTGAGAAACAAGAGAGATCCAAGTGATTTTATGTCATTTTCATCATCAAAATCAAGCCTTCAATCTAAACTAGGCTAGATAATCAAGTCTAGAGCAAGAAATCAAACAAACAAATGTGAGTTTTATCATTTTTTTTAAAGTTGTTCATGATGTTGGATTGATGTTTATGTTGAGATTTGAGTTGGATTTTGAGGTGGGTTTTTATTTGTGACGATAGTTGAGTATTTAGAGAGCAAAACCAAGTATAAATCATGTAGAATCATGATGTTTGATTGAGCTAGGGTTGTGTTGGAAATTCTAAGATGTGATTTTAGCTTGTATTTGATTGAAATAAATTGTTGGTTAGGTGTTTGATAAAATGTTTGAATGAGATAACATGAAAAATTTAAAGGAAATGGACTTGATGTGTGTTGGACCATGAGATGCCATAGTGAGGAGTGTAGAAATCCAATGAAACTTGAGTCCATTAAGCATGATTCCATGTTGAAAACATCCTAGATAAACCTATAAGCAAGTTGTAAATCAATTTAAACCATTTCCACTTAAAAGGTCATATGAAGGGCATAAGTGAATATCATGTAATACCACTTCATGTATGTGTTTGAATGCATTGAATGAGTATTTTTAAGCATGAATGACATTAAGGAAAAGAGAATTGAGTTTAGGAATGAAAAATGTGAAAAATGCACCTAGATTAGTGTTTAAAAAAAGGGATTTTTCTTAAGTTTCGCCACCTGATAGTTGAAATTTTTCAGAACCGTTTTACGAGTGACCTAAATGCGAGTTAGAGAGATGAATGGAGCAAGAATTGAGGAAAGAAAAACAAGAGAGAGGGCTGTGAATAGTGTTCGGTCAAAGGGGGTGCCAAAAATTTGACTTTTCGTTTTGGGCTCCAGAAAATTATTTTGGGCATATGAGGATGTTCCTAAGTATATATAAATAAGGTTCATGGAAAGAAATAGGAATTTTAGAGCTTCCGTTACATAGAAATCAAGTAGGGAAGTTTTTTTATAAGAAGTGCCCCTTTATGAGTTACTTGAGTTAGAAGTTATTTAACAAATTTTGTGAAGTTAAATGTCGTGTATTCTAAGCGAGAATGTGATATGTAGGTGAGGACGTAACTTAAGGAAGTCGAGGAAAAGGAAATGAAAAGGTTTAGCTTCCGTTAGAGAATAATAACTCAAGGAAAGTGACAAAAAGGTTGGTATACATTTCATTTGAATTTTGTTTTCAATTGTATGAATAAATCTATTTTAAAATGTTTTAATTTGAATGGTTTAATCAAATCGATTTATTAACTATGTTTGAATGCGTATTTGGAATAGCTATGGCGATTCAAATGAGAAATTGGATAATTGAAATGAAATTTGTTTGAATAATTTATGAAATCTTTTTAATTGAAAAGAAATGATGACTTCTATATGTATCTATATGAAATATGAAATAAGTCTTAGTAAACCTAAGTATTGGTAGGTGGGGATTGAAATTTGGCATGCCAATAGGGTTATTATAGCAGTACTGCGTCGATATGTTTTGAAATAAAATTAAAATCGTTAATTTAGGGACCATGAAAGACATCGAGTGTCCTGTTCCAAATGATTTATTTAAATATGTGTAATGCAATCTGACGGGTAGGCACTGCGTGTCCGATGTCGAAGAGCCCGTTTTCCAGTCCAAGGTATCATACTAGTATTTACAAAGGGCAATGGAAATTGTTTTGGATAAGTTATGGGTTGTATATTAGAAGTGGTTTTTTGAAAATATAAAATGAATATGATATGATTATTTGAATTGAAATGTTTGCTATTTTTATTATATGGTATTTGTATATTCAAAAGCTGTAAATTCAAATTTAGTGTACACCCACTAAGTAATTATGCTTAGCGCGTTGAAATTTTCGCACGTAAGTAATAGATTACACCAGGAGGGCGAAGATTTGAAGAGAAGAAACTTCTGCAGCGAGTCGATATAGTCACATTCATCCTTCCATCTTATTTTGGATATATATCATATTCGGTTTTGTATATAATAACTTTAATTTGTATTCATATACATGTGTGTATTTATTTGGTTTTAAAATGGTGATTTTTGTAAAGAAAAACAATTTGTGTAAATATTTTGATAAATGTTGTGTATACGGATAATGATGGACCAAACGGAATTTGGTTCCAATTGGTGAACATGTTGTGGAAAATGTTGTGTTGAAAATGAAAATATATAAATTTATAACAGGTTGGGAAAGTTCGAATTTTAAGAGAAACTCTGGTAGTTTTTCCGCGTAAAATAAAAGAGTTTTAATTGAGTTTGTAAAGTTGTTTTTGAAATGTTGTATTTTGAAGTAAATAAAATGAATATATGATTTTATAATTAAAGATTTATTTGTAAAGTTTTTGAAATTTCGTATTTTGTTGTGAATAATTTAAATATATAGTTTTCTAAATAAAGGATTTTGTAAAAAGGATATGATTGTAACGCCCCTTGGAGTCGTCTGGTGAAAGGACGTGCAAGGGGTTGTTACGGTTGACTTGGCTAAATCAACTCAAGTCAAGTCTGAGGCGACCGTCTCACACGATCGAGACCACCTGAATTTGGTTTTCTCGTGCGGCACCCGTACTGACGCACCTCAGGGGTTAAAGTGTTGAGGCAGCGGCGCCTCTGCCATACTTTAAAACACTCTCAATTAGTCATGAAGATAAAACATGAAGCAAAAAATAGACAACCTGACTAAATATGATGGTGAGGTTCTCTCAATCAATCATGAAAATAAAACAGGAAGCATCTCATACAAGTACAAAATAAAACAAAACTAGCATATATCAAATTTTCACAATCTATGACCAGCCAAAAACATAATCAAGAACATAAACCAGGGCCAAGGAGAACGGATAAAGGATGTAGGCCACTGAACATGTCCAAAGAGGGAAGGTGGTCCGGAAACTCGCAAAGCCTCCCATCACTATGCAAACTATTAGAATTACGAGCACTTCGGATGAGAAGTCCCACGTCAATCCTCTAACATACACAAGGGCTAAAAATACTGCTAGGCAGAGGAGATTGTTCATTGTTACAGCCCCATAGAGCTGCATACAAGACATCATACATGAGGATTGAGATAAAATCATAAAATATAATGAACTCTACAGCAGTTAGTTAATTCTAATATCAATTGCAACCCTTTTATCTGGACACATTGATGAATTCTCAGGCAAAAATTTAGCTTCTTGGAAAGCAAATGCAATCACCAAGAGCACTTGCTATTGCCTTAAGCACCACTGCTTTTATGTGATCAATTATTAACTTTATAGTTTATACATGTTAATGTTATGGAAAGAGAGGGAGGAATGAGAAACAAACCTCAGAAAATGTTAATGATGCGGTTCTGTTCTTCTTACGGCTGGCAAAGATAATGGCTGACACTGATTCACTTGAGTTGGTTGCCAAAGGAAGAACAATGAATGAGATAAAGAACGAGGGGATGCTTGTTGCATCTGAGAAGTAATCAACAGCATCTACAAGAGGATCAGCAAATGCAGCAGCAATAATGGTTCCAACCAACAGCATCATTACTGCTTTAAAGGAGGTCCACTTGGGGTCATCAACGCCCTCTATAGCCTCATCGCTTGTCCCTTCTGGTCCCAATAAATCATGCTCCTTCTTTGTTTTCTGTACATAACTTGCAATATGTCAGTCTTGATAGTACTAAAAGACTATACATTTTAAAAGGAGTCATGATTGCACAACTTACCTTGTGATATTCGTTTAGCAACTTCATTGTTTGAGAACCTGAATCATCAGCAGAAACAGCTCCATTTCTCCTTGCCACATCAAGCCATTGTATGATACCACTAACGAACTCATCGAAACTTATAAAAGAATCGTGAGAGGAATCAAAATCTTGCAGCATTTTGTTCACAGCATCATCCCGATTCAAGTCTATCTCATCAAATCGAATTCCTATGATCAATGCTTTTAATTCACCAGCAGACAGGCGACCATCTTTATTCTCATCAATTGCTTCGAATAATCTGTTATAATACAGAAATCATGAGCATTTGGCGAGTGGCGAGATGTATAAAAGTACAAACTAAAATGTTAAGGGGCAAAGTTTCAAAAAGAACAAAAACTGACTTTCGTATTACGTCAAAGTTAGGTTCTCCTCCATCATTAAGCAGCCTTCCCAAGGCATGCTGTCTTAGATGTTTCAAAATTCCTGATATTACATGCTTGTGCTTTGCATATTCAAGTCGTCTTTTTTGAATCCAAGGTTGGAAGACCTGAAAAATTATATGAAAGGAAAGTTGAGCATTGATATGTAGATAAAATTTCCACAACTGAAAACAGTAAAGCAGGAAAACAAAAGAAAAGGACAATCTTATTGGCAGAATATCTTAAATTACGAACTAAATAGAGTTCCATTTGATAGTCTAATAAATGGATATATCAAAACAAAAAAATTATTAAAGTGCATGGCACTGCAATTGTTGGTAGGACAATGTATATCACCTGATAAGCGCAATAAGCAACTAACATTAAGACAGATATTATGAGTGCAATTAAGACAGCCAAGTGTCTTCCTGAGTTTGAATTGAGAAGCTGTGGCAGTTGAACAACAATAAATGGGATGATGGATATAGTCATTATCCTTGCCGCATAGCAAGTCCAAATATCAGTACTAATGCCAGAACCTGCAATTTTCGGATCAGAAATCATCTCAAACAATTTAATTTGACAGTCCCACATCAATTTAAAGTAAAACAGGTATGGTTTTAAGCACATCACCTCACCACCACTATGCCCCTCTCTTATCCTACATCAACTCTCTGGAGCTATCTACAGCAATCTCAATCGTTCTGGCTTACATTTCAAATTTTTCAGAAGTTGTGGTCAGTGTAATGTTCTCTATCTCTCTAGTAAAAACTAATTCAGCTTTTTTCAGTTCCCATGTTCACTTTTGAATTCAATATGGCATCATTTTTAACCGTAAATGTCTACCAGCTGCTTCCAACCCCTCATACACATGCAAACAAAAATTTCACTACAAAGCCTTGGTTACATTCAAATCTCCTTTTATCTGTGGCTCCCTCAAACCCTCTCTAGTGCACAGATACTTTTTGACTGGTTGCTTGTTCTGATGTAAATGGTTTCAAAAACTTTAGCTTAAAAACGAAACAAGTCCAGATTTTAAGATTTTAGTGTTCATGAATAAGGACGATACTACTCCCAAAATGCCTTCCAGAAGATGCCTCACCAAATTCAAAGTTAATTTTGGCTACATCATGCTTAAATACCACATATAGCATAATAAAAATTACACAGAAATTCATCAAAGAGAGTAGTATATGAATACCAGTTAAGTGAAACCCTTTCGTATCACATCTGTCAATTGCAACCGAATCCTGCAGATCACACTTGCCAACAATAACACAGGATCCCCATATTACGGTAATGAGCATCACAGTTGACCCAGCTAGCAATCCCATTCCAACTGAGACCTGATCTTGAGCAACTTCTTTAGTTCCAGAAAGTCCGGATACTGTAAAAAAATAACAGCAAATTTGTCAATCAGAGGCAATCTACATAACTACAGCAAATTATTCATCAACTGCAAAAAAGTCCTGCAAGAAATAAAATAAAATTGGTGTGAAGACATAGTTGCTTAAAGCACACAAACGTAACCACACCCCCACAAAAACAAGCAAAAAAAAATGGTGGATAGCTTATAAATAAGTAATTAATTAATCAAAATTTAAAAAATCTGGATTCACCCAGACATTGAAAACAAAATTTGAAAAAAGTAAAAATTTAAAAATAATAAAATAAAATAAAAGCTAGATTCGAACTCAAATAGAAAACAAAATTACAAACAAATTACAAAAAAATTAAAATCTGAGTTCGAATCCACGGTCTTCATTTTTTGTAAAGCCCAGATTCAACAAGATTTTCATCCACTTGTTTTAAAATTAAACAAAATCATCTGACTATCAATTAAATGATGTCAGGGATCTTTTCGAAGAGCTTTCAAAATTTTAGGAATAAAATGAACTTTTTAAAGCTAATAATTTCCTATAACTCAGACACTAAAATGAAGTCTCCCCTAAAATTAAAAGACCATGTACAGTTATCAACTTTCAACTTAGACATGGTTTGAACTACAAATCCTGATTTTCTATCCAATTAAAAAAATAATAATATATATTAATGATGCAAAAATTATAAATTACAAAATGCAAAGAAAGTAGTTAATAATAAATTCACAATAGATCTAAGACCAAGTCTACTCCATAAAAATATTTAATAAAAGATTAAAAATAATAAAAAGCACTAGAATACAACAATCTACATCAAAACCAAACCACTTTACTTTCTCTTTTCAAGCCAAAATTTTCCATGATAAAGGATGCAACTTTATCAAAATTCAAATCAAATCAACCGTGCCTGATAGTTTGATTGCTTATAATTGTTCTAATTTTCTTAGAAACCAAACAAACCATAACAATCTTGACTTCACTTTCATTCAACAGTCAAGATTTTCTCTTTCTTACTTTCAAATTCACATCCCCAGAAAGAAAAAGTACATCAACCCTTCTTTTTTTTTTCTTTTTCATTTTCCTCCACTTTCTTAGATACCAAACATAGACATAATATATTTAAAAAAAGAAAAGAAAAGAAAAGAAAGTGACACACTAATAAAACACATCACAGATCTCAAAAACAGAGGATATAATACACTTCTATGTTTTCTCGTGAACCAAACAAACAAAAAAGACTTACCGAGAATGAGCATGGCATCAGGGAGAGCACCAAGTATGGGAAGGAAAAGGCCACCAACCACACCAGGCCCAAGAATCTGAAGCAAAAGCTCACTGCCACCCGACAAATAAGTAGCAGACACGTACATGAGATATCCATAAACGATTATCAAAAACAGGTTGCCCACAACAGTGGTGGTGCAAGGCAAGAAGCCATAGGTTTGCTCGCAAGTGGATTCAGCGGCCGAGAAGCGGTTGAGGGTGAGGTACTGTGGAGAGGAGTTTCGGTGGTGGGTGTGGACCCCATCGGATATGAGATCAGAGGTTGGTGTGGAATCAGGAAGGGATCGGGAATGGACGGCGGTGATGATGCTGATGATGGTTATGATGGAGGAGAGAGACAGAGAGAGATGGAGTCTTTTGGCCATTTTTGGTGGAGTGAGTTGCGATTAGGACATCCTGTTATGTAGATTGCATGTGGGTTTTGACATAAAGTGAGACTACATAAATAAGGAAACTTGAACGTTACAACCGTGTGCTAGCCGCGGAGAGTTTGCGTTTCCTATGGATATCTTTCATCTTGTGCCTTTTTTTTTTTTTCTTTTCTTTCTTGTGATTAGTTTTAGGATTAAACAATTTCTTTATTTTAATGAATAGGTTTAAACTATATCTTAATCACTAAGTCACTCTTGATTGAATTAGTTAAATAAATAATATACTCTAACATGAATAATAACATGTTTGTGCTTGAGCTAAATAAGGTAGGTCCTAACAACAATTCTTGTTAAGAGCTAGTGTGTGTTAGGATAAATCATTCTTATCTTACGCAAGTGTTATTTAAAGCCTCACATAGGATTAAATAGAATGAGATGAGATATAATTGAATGTGATAGAATAGGATAAGATTTTGGTGGGATTAAGTTAGTATGTTTGATGTAGTTGAAATTTGATTAGATTTGATTAAATTAATTTAATATTTGTATAAATTGAATTTTAAATGAAAATACCATGAATTAATCTTTAAATATAGTTAATATAAATAAAAATAAAATTTAAAAGTTAAATAAATAAATAAAATATTTTTTAATAAATTTTAAATGTATAAACTTCATAAAATTATTAAATAAAGTTGCAGTTATTAAATATATTTAATATTATAATGAATTAAATTATTTTTTAACAAATAAAATTATAAGTGGGATTTCAAAACCTACTAACAAGGTAGGATTTGAAGTCTTACTGATGTAAGACTTTTTCGGTGAAATCGGTCAACTTGAAATGACAAGTTTTTCATCCAAAACTAACTCCGAACACAAACATTTAAGGTTTGGGAAAAAAAAAATTTTCCAAACCCAATGCATTTCTTAGTTGCCAAACACAGCCTACAAAGAATAATACTGGATAGGAAATAGATCTGTTCGTATTTGAAGAATAAATATTACATTAGCAGCTTAATGATTATATGGCTTATCAATTTTGACACAAATGTGAAATGACGAAAAAGAAAAAGAAAAAGAGCACCGTTTAACTTAAGTAGGAATGTATATCAAAATTCTAATCTTGAATAAGTGTCCAAAATTATTGTATAGGCGTGCATATGATAATTTAAATATCCAGAAATGATGAGTGGAATGGATGTCTATTTTTTATTTTTATATGTTGTTCTTAAATTATTGATTTATAATGGTTTACTGTTAATATTAATTTATGTTCGTTGATAATATTATTTACTGGTCATGTTTGAACAAATATTAAACAAAAATAGTTTGCTTGAAATGGTATGAGATCCGTAGGATATGGTTTTTATTTAAATTGTGGGTACATAATTACTAAGAAATTAATACCGAGATTTTTTTTTCCAAATTATTTATAATAAATTAAAATCATTCCTTTATAAGCCTCAATTAACTATTTTACATTGATTGGAAAAGAAATAAATTAAAGCAAAATCATGTTGAATGAGTACGCTAGCTGAATTGGAGAAGGCATGATGAGTTGTTTGTGGTCTTAGAAGTCAAGGATCTTTGTTGGCCTTACCATATCATTTTTTGATTCAACATTTATTCTGTTGTATAATAATGATTAATATATCAAAAGAATGAAATTTAACCTTTTCTTTTATAATTATTAGCAAAAGAAAAATCAATAACTCCCTGCCACTGTCAACAAATTTATCAATTTTATTTTTTTTACGTTCTCACTCCTAACTTAAGTAGTTAGTATACTTTCCTGATATTCATCCGGACCATGAATATTTAACAAACATGTGTGGTTAAGGTAATTTTCACTTTTATTGTAAAATTAGATTTTACAATAAAAGTGAATTGTACTTTTTTGCAATAATGTGTGGTTCAGGTATTTTTTTATTATCATTATAAGAATAGATTTTTAAACTGTAGTTGAATTGTGTAATTGTTTAATTTCAATGGGTTGTGATGGATTTCTAACTATTATGTGTGAGATTATATACAAAATATTTATGTCTTGACAAAATAAAACGAAGAGTTTTCATTATAAATTCAAATGTTCAAGTCTCCTTTAACACATGCTCTTGCCTCTTAAGGTGCACGTTACAAGACCTTTAATTTATAATCTAATAGCTACGAAAGAGCAAATTACCGATTGAAAATGATTTCGAATCTTATAATAATGAAATCTAAAAAATACAAAAAAAAAAAAAAAAAAAAAGAATTGCTACCTGTTAAAAACCATAAAATTGAATTGATATAATTTCACTCATTTCTTTTTTTTTTTATAAATAATAGTTTCAAAAAAGTTTACTAACAATATATAAATCAACTATCACCTCACTTTGAAACCAACCGCCTAGTAGTTTATTGAAATTCCATTTTTCCACTTCTATTAAGTCCGTTAGTTAAAAATGAATTATGACAATAACAGTATACAAAAAGATTAAACTACCTTCAATTATAAAAAACCTGAAAAATATAATTTAATAAAAATAAATTTAAAATGTAATTAAAAATATCAATATTAATTCAATTTATTGTGAGATTTCCATTATCCATCACTATGATGGACAATGGAAATCATTTCAAAAATAATCAAAAGAAAATTTTAAAAATTGAAAAAAAATAGAAAAAAAAAAATCTTTTTGAGGGAGATCCATTGGAGATTTTGGATCTCCACCTCAAACTGACTATCATTGACACAACATCATCAACATCACCCCATTCATCACCATCATCAACATCAACGCAAATTTATCACCATGATCAACAAATTTTAAAAATTAAAAAATAAAAAAAAAAATGAAAACCAAATGAAAAAAAAAATGAAAAATGAAAAAAAAAATAAAAACAAATTCTATCTTCATTTGGTAAGATGAAGATCGTCAACAACATGGACAAAACCAGATCGTTGACTACTGGGTTTCAAAACCCAAAGAATTAGATTTGGGTTTTAAAACCCAGATTTGGAAAAACTTCGAATGAACCCAAGCAACTTGGGTTCATTTGAAGACGAAATAATCTTCGAACGAACCCAAGTCGCTTGGGTTCGTTTGAAGATGAACGAACTCAAGCCACTTGGGTTCGTTCGAAGATGAATGAACCCAGGTTGATATGGGTTGTTTAAAGTCAAACGATCTTTGAACGAACCCAAGTCGCCTAGGTTCGTTTGGAGTTTTAGACAGAGAAAATTGATAAAAGTTGAGAGAGAGATGGAGAACAGAGAGAAGAGAACTACTTTTGATGATGATGGTCTGGTTTGGTGGATGATGATGAAGAAAAAGAAAGAGGAAAAGAGAGAGAGAGAGAGAGAGAGAGAAGTGTGATCGGTACTGTTCTTCATCTAAAGAACACTTTAATTTTTTTTTTTTTTTTTTGAATTATGGCCACTATCCATTATGTTAATGGACAGTAGACATAATTAAAAAATATATATATTAATAATTTTTATTTTTATTTTAATAATTTAAAATAAAACTAAAAAAATATTATTATTATTATTTAAATTATCTACACCGTTCATCATGTTGATGGATGGTGGATATAATTTTTTTAAAAAAATTATTAAAGTTTTTAATATTTTATTGTGTTTTGATAGTTTTACCATTTCCCACTAATGGTCTAACCTTAACTTTTAATGTCAACTTTGATGGTAAGAGAATTTTTTCACATTTATTTAAATTATAAAGGGTATATTATCTATTTAATCAAATAATAGGGGATCTTTAATGATTTCTTAGGTCAGGGATTTTTTTTTTTACTGTATCAAACTATAGGGTGAAGTGGAATTATCCTCATATAAATCAACTGTCATCTCACTTTTTTTTTCCAGGAGTCAATCAAGTATTCATGTTTTTATTATTATTATTATATTTTCTTTTTAGAATAATCAACCATTCATGTTGATGCTTATCATCATAGTGCAAAGTCTGAAGTGCAATGAGTAAACATTAAATAATGTGACTTTACACTGTTCAAATAACGGCGGAGGATTAATTAAAAGGAATGGATATCATCACCTCTATACATATATATATATATAATATTTTTATAATCAAGTATTCATTATTTTAAAAAATAAAAATCAATCAATTAAATTTATTTATTACATTTAAATTAAATAGAAGAAAAAATTTATTTTAAAAAAAAGAATATAATAGATGAATTTGATTGATTGATCATTATATTTTAAAGTAATAAATATTTAATTAAAAAAATATTATATATAGTAATTTTATCATCAGTGTCTCCTAACTTTTTAAAGTTGGGACGAACAAATTAAATTTATTAATTATATTTAAATTAATTAGGAGAGAAAATTTATTTTAGGAGAGAAAATATAATTGATGGCTTTAATTGGTTCGTCCTAACTTTTTAAAGTTAAAATGTACTGATGATAGCAGCACTATATATATATATATAAAATATTGTTATCATCAATACCTCTTAACTTTAAAATGTTATGACGAATCAATTAAATGTATTCATTACATTCTCTTTTTTAAAACAATTTTTCTCTTTATATATATATATATATGATTTATTCATTCATATTCTATTTTATCACTCAAAAAAATTACATCCATATTTTAATAAAAATCTTAATTATAAAAATATCATTATATAAAATGACTTATAAAAGCAATTTGTTATAATTAAAATAAACTAAATACTATGTACATCAATTAACTTTATCAATTACAACTCCCTATTTAAGAGCACATGGGATCTATCACAGTAATAAAGCGGCTGACAAAAACTTTGTCATTATTTGCAAAGATAGAGTTCGACTGGTTGATCAAGTGACAATTTTCTCATGCAATGTAAGTCTTTTCTTCTATTTCTAGAGATCTAGTTCTTGACCAAACCTTAGATACCTTGATCAAGAATATCTGACAAACTACATGGTACTTAAGATCCTTATAATAAAATAAAATAAAACTCTTTATTTAAAAGGAAAAAAAAATCATAAAGTAAACCCTAATTTTATTCTAATATCAAAGTTTCTCTTGAAATACAAAAAATTTAAAATTTAAATTTAAATTTTTTTTAAAAAAAAAAAAAAACCCATCAAACTTCCAAAAAGAAAACTGCAATTGCAAAGACTTGAAATTTCAAAAAAAAAAGTTGAAAGTTGAACTTTCCCACCAGCCTCCCAGTATCCTAAATGCCAAACAACAAAAAAAAAAAAAATAAAAATAAAATACAATCCACCTATAAACAATTTATGGGTTGCAGTCTTGCCGGCAAGTATCCAAATTATGTCGGATGTTGACAGCTCATTGGAAGTGTCAGGTGAATAAATGCTACTCAGGGGTGCCTAACCTCCCCACAATAAATACGCAAGATATAACCCAAGCATGTCTTGTTTTAAAAAAAAAAATAATAATAATAATAAAATAAAAAGAAGACATGCTTGGATAAGGGTACATTTAAAAAAAAAAAAAAATTGAGAGAGAAACAGATGGTAAAATATAAATAATTTATGGATAAGTAAGGGTACTATTGATATTAGTTGGATGTTTATAATGAGGGTTTAAGTTTCAAATTTTGTATATAAGTGCATTATAAATGTATAAATCCTATTTATGCATGGATTCTTTTAGTTTTTTTATTATTAATATTTTATTATTTTGTCTTATTTTAATAATATGTTGGTTTTGACTAACAACCTTATATCAAAAATAAATATTTATTTATTTTATATGTAAACATCAAAATATTAAATTTTGTAACATGCTTTTCATATTTAATTTGAATTTAATTTGTAAATTCTTTTCATTTTATCAATATAATATTTAAATTATTTTCATTTTATTTAGAATTATTCAAAATTAATTTATTAAAAAAAACTTTTTAATCCAATTAAATATGATCATATAAAATCCAACTCAATTTATTCTACTAGTGCAACAAACAAGAGATTGAATAGTATTTAATAAATCTAATCCAATACAATTCAATCTAATACGGTGATCCACACATGGCAATAGTGGATGTAGACTTTCTTTTTATTCCTTGTATTTATTAATTATATTTTGATAATAGTTTGTATTTTTTTTTTTGTCAATTTAGCTTTTTATAATTTCTACTTTTAATTTTCTTTAAAATTATTTTTATAAGGTCAAAAGATTAAAATACCCTTTGACTGCTAAGATTTAAGGGTTGAAATTCATTTACGAGACAATATTGTAAAATTTTAAATATTGGAAGTTACAAAATGATTGAAATCAAATGAAAACTAAGGAACTTGTTTAACAATTGTCTTTATTATTAAAAAAAAAAAAAAAAACGATTAATTCATTCACCAGTGAACCAATCATCAATTACTAAACAAATATAAATTTCATGTCGTGTGTGTTAGTTGAGTTCTCTATATTATTAGATAAATGTATTATTTCAATTAAATTGTTTATATCAAAAGCCAATTCATTTAATCCAAAGAAATCAAACAATTTTACAATAAATAAATTACTAAATCAAATTAAATTAAAACTCAAATCTTGATTTCAAAATTTCCAAATTAACTAAATTTGTGCTCTAACAACCCTTAAATAAGTTGATTATGTACCTCCTTAGGTGGAGTCGTCTTTTGGGGCTAAACTGGATGATAATCCAACATAATTTATTGAAAACATTAGTTATTATGAAATTGTAGAAGTAATTTTTTCTTTTCTTTTTTTTTTTTTTTTGTTAAACAAGGAATATATTACTCCAAATCAAGAGTACAACCAAACCGAAAGTGCTCAGTAGCTTAGTTAAACAAACTAGGAGGAACATTGCAAGAACTAGAAAGAGCCAACTGAGCTAAGCCAAATGCCAGCTTTATTAGCACTTCTTGGAAAAAATGGAGAAAAATTTGAAATTACAAAAGATTCTAAAAACTTCAAAATATCAACAATCACCAAACCAATTTCAGTTGGTGGAAAAGCTTGATTTAATCAAATTGATCATATTTAAAGCATCATATTCAACAACAGTCCAAATAAGACTTAAATCGATAGCTAGCTTTAACCTTAGAAAAATGATAGACACTTCTGTATATATGATAATTCTATCCACGTACTCATCTATCCGCGGATACCCACCCATTATACGTGGGTATAGATTTGATTAAACGGATTTGTGGGCGGATTTGCATTTTAATTTTATACCCATGACAGGTTTAGGTTCAGGTATGAGAAAAAAATTCATATCCAAACTCGTTTACCCCCTTTAAAAAACTTATGTTTTTTTGTCATACACCACGCAAACCAATGTTGGTTTGAGTGTTCTATATAATGATTGTTTTTTTCAAACACTAGACTCAAATTGCCTAGCCAGCCAAAATCCCATTCCCAATCAATGTGAACAGATCAAATGTTCATTGTTCTTTAGTCTGGTGCCAGATCGATGTAGAAACCAAGAAGAAGTTGGATGTTCTTTGATCAAGTAAACCAAATCAAAGAATATTTGGGTTATTTGATCCATATCAATCTTGTTTGATTATATTGAAAAAGAAAAAAGAAAAAAGAAAATGGGAAACCTAAGAGATATGAGAAAATAATCAACGAGATGAGGAAGAGAAACAACACAAAAGCTGCTCCTAAACAAACCCTAAGAACCACCCATAAACACAAACAAAAAAAACACCATTAACGTCGGGTTACGAGGGTTCAACACCACCAACACCTCTAATTATTTCTATAACAAGCTCGCAAATGTCGTGGACTCCACTTACCTCCTCTTCTCAGCTTACATGGAGCTCGGCTTCACCATGCTCTACATTGACTTCGTCTGCACCAAGAGCACTATATGAAAGGATAATTTCGATTTTAATTCGAATGCGGAAACGTTAATTTTAAAAATTTTCAAACAAAACATGCCCGATCAATATTAATAATAACGATTCAATAATTAAATTAATAAGATCGAATCTTACCTTGCATGAAGATTGAATTGATCCCTTTTGATTCGCAGATTCTTCACCACCTGATCTTTCTTGTTATGACTCTTCACAAAAGAAATTATGTATGGGCACAATCTTTTTGAAGATCCTTTTGAAGTAGATGGTGATTTGGTGATTTTTAATCAATGAAAATTTTTGGTTCAAGTAGTCAAAAATTCTCTCTATCACCCATTCTATATTACCAATCATAAAAACATTTTTTTTTATATATATATTGGTAAACTAGGGCTCTTCCTATTTAACAAGGAATCTAAATTCCTATTTAAATTGAAAGACTTAATTTATATCCAATATGGAATCAAATTCCTTATTGGATTAGAATTCTGTTCTTTCAATTTAATATGGAATCTAATTCCTATTAAATTAAAACTCTTTTAATATAATTTAAATGGAATCTTATTCCAATTAAAATTATTATTTCCATTAATTAATTAAATGATTCTAATAATAATTAATTTAATGACATCATTTAGAATTGAACTCATGATCTCTACAAATAATTAAATAATTAACTATTAATTAAATAATTATAAATATTTAAATAATCAAATTATTCAAATAATTTATGAACATGTACATAAATTTATATGTACACCAATAATCGGACAATCCAATTATATTCTTCAACTTGTTTCTTTATGTGGTTGTGAGCTAGCAAGGGGACCAAATGGACCTACAATTTGAGCTCCAATAATATCGGAATTATTAATTAAACTCTTTAATTAATAATTCATTATTATTAACCTTAGAGTTACTCCACTAAAAACTTAAGGTTGCACTCTCAAAAGTGTAGATGTTTTACACAATCTGAATTTTCATTGTCCATCGATTTAATCATTTCATATGATTCGATCCTCCAGAGTAGTTCATAATTAGAGCTAGGTTATTAAAATCCGTTATACCTCTCTAATTATATCTTATTTCATTAAGTATCATTGATTCTTTAATGAACAATATATCCATAACAACTTATGAATTTATCTTTTTGTTTACTCGTAAACAGAAAGTTGAGCGCTCTTATTATTTAAGACCTGAATCAATACTTAAGGGAACTACTCATCTACTTCTTATAAGAAGGAGTGGATTCCACTATTGTGTAGAGTGTTCCCAACCACTTATTAAATCACATCTCCAAAGTACGAAGCATATTGACCGTAAATCTATAACAGTATCACCTATGTAAATTAAAAGATATGACCCAACAAATAGGAGTCCATAAAACACTCAGGATTAAGATCAATCCATATATGATCATCTACATGATAAAGAAGAATTTCTTTGTTTAACGGATATTAATAAGAAATTCATTTTATTGTGGTCCAGTCCTATATAATTTCTATTATATAAGTGCCTCCATTTTCATGTCGCCACATGAATAATACTGGATAAGATTATCGTATCAAATACGAAATAGACCACAGTTGTAGATTTATCACAAACAAAGTACCCAGCTTTGTTTGCTTTCTACGGACTCTTTTAATTACTAATCTCAAACTAAATCCTATTGTATATAACACTTACATACTTAATTTGAGACTACATGAGTAATCATGGATGTTATATAATATTCGTATGAAGCAAACATTTAATAAATGCACATTAATTTGAATAAAATAAACTTTATTTATTTATTATTTATTTAAACGTTTACAAATTACAAGCTCTTAAGGCATAATGCCTAACACCATAAACATCATGCACACCAAAGCACTTGAAGTCGCCGCCGTCAACATCTTCTATTACCTCTTTGGCTTTGCCTTTGCTTTTGGTAGGCCCTCCAATGGCTTCATCGGTCGCCATGACTTTGCTCTCAGGTCCATCCCCTCCTCCACCATTGCTCTCAAGTCCACTGAAATCTAGGTTCCAAACTAGATTTCAACATGTTTTTCTTTTTTTTTTTTTCTTTTTTTATTTCGTTTTTTAGTCATAATATATTTAAGTTTGTGTTCTTTTTTTTTAAAAAAAGTCTTATAAATTTTTTTATTAAATCTTTACTGTACACTTATCAATCAAATAGTTAGCAAAATTAAAAGAACCAAAACATCTTTCTAACTATTAATTTTGACTAATAATTAACTAACAGAAGAATTAGTTTGATGAATTTTTCAAACCTTAGATATGATAAAGGACTTAAAATGCATTCATTAGTAAAAGAGTAATATTTTTCCCAAATATAGAGGCTGAAGTGAAATTTGCCTTTATAAATCATAATATCATGTACTTCAAAGGCCTGACTTTTATAAATTTGTTGTACGAAAGCTCCAGGGCGAAACAGACACGTATAGAACACAGTCTCGGCAAGATTTGGGGATGTCCCTATCCAAATGAAAAGTGCTCTTGACATGTGTAAAAGATAAAGCATTTAGTAACTACCAGTTCATTTCATTTCACAAAAAAACCACCAGTTCCTCACCATGTTTGATGTGCCCTTTCTCCACATCCACGGCTTCACGCGGCCAGTTACTGTGTTTGATGTGCCAATTTCTCCTCATCTTTTATAATCTACTTGTATATCAAATAATTAATAGAAGATTTAAAAAATATATATAATTTTGGTGCTTATAATTTTGTAAACTATCAAAATTTTAATTATCTATTGCAAACAGCTCCTACATTTACTAACATTTTTAAAACATATCAAAATAATCTTTTTTATCAGTCGACTAACGGTTAAATCAATAGTTGACTGTAGTTGGTAGGGGTAATTTAGATATTTTATAATATAATTTATTAGATTGATAGATATATGGTCAGGATTGATTTGGAAAAAAATAAGAATTAAAAAAAAATGAAAATGAAAACATTACTGAAAATTAAAAAGTAAAAAATTGGAAAATAACCAAATAATAATTAAAAAAAGGAAAAAAAATTGTATATCAAAATCACAGGGATAAATTGAAAATTTTCCTTAAAAAAATCTCTAAGATTTAATTGTTTTTCAAAACCCCTCAGTTGCATATCAAAACTATCTTATACTTTTAAAATTTAGTTAGTTATATGTTAAAAGAAAAATTATCTTCATCTAAATTAAAATAGTGAATATTGTTTTTTTTTTTTTTAAATAATCAAATTTTAGGGAGAGGTTTTTACCAATCTCCCATAATATATTATTAATTTGATTAAATTAACTTAAAATTTTAACTTTAAACGTGATTTTTATTAAATAAATAAATATATATTACTTATAATTTATTTTGTTTTTATAATATATTTGTTAATAAAAAATTAAAATGTCCAATATTATCTATCAACTTACTATAGTTTCAGAGCCCCGAATATAGTAACACGTGTCTTTAGCAGGGTCAACTGATATGGTAGTGACACATTTTTCTTAATGATTTGTAACACATAAGGTGACTTAATTTGAGTGGGTTACAAGTGTACACTATCTTATCCTAAAGACATACATGACAAAACTTATCACATCATTTAAAATAATATTGTATTATAATTATATCTCATTATTTCTTTTATGTAAATACATATAATAATTATATATCAGTTAGTTATTAGAATAAGTGAGTATTCTCTACTATCAAATCGTATTCCCTGATATATTTATTATGTGTTGTTAATCCTAAAAATTTTTTGAAATTATTTTGACTTGCGTAGAAGATAATAAGTTTTTAAAGAATTGAAAAGTAATTGTCACACAACGTTCAACAGAGTTGAAAAAAGGTTTGGACTGGCAAGTTGGTCGGTGAGCATATCCCATGGTATCGTGGTTGGAGACTGAAAGTCAGTCGAAGCTTTACTGGCTCAAATTGTTTGGAACATTGCCTTCATATACAGTGAACCCCCAAGGTATAACCGGACGGTGATAATATTTGACTTAAAAGGCATTTATTAATAATCTAAAATTTTATTAAATAATTTATATTTTATTCATTCAATATATTAATATACAATTTTTTCTAGTCTCCGAAAAATATAATTTTTTATTCAAAATTTTAAATCTTAATATATACATTACCATTTTACATGATAGATTATATAAATGTTATACAGTAGAGGTGTAAATGGGGTCAAGGCTTGCACGGGCACAATAGGAACTAATCTATGCAATTTTCATAAGGTATCGATGCAACATAGAGATTTGGTGGGTCTGGTCAACGTGGTGGATGTGCTAGATGCAATTTTAAAAGCTGTGTTTATAGGTTGGCACAATGAAGGATGGCAAAAATCTCTAATCGAAGAGTCGTTCATCAATTTAGGACGAATTTGGGCTATGAAAACCGGATTCAGGTTGGGTTTAGGTCAAATTTTTTTTACTAGATTTTATAAATGGGTCAGGGTTTGGATCAAATATTTTTTACCTAATTCGACAATATTATCTCATTTTATTATATTTTTGTTAGATATTATTATTATAATTTATTTTGAAGTGTTGCGAATTAGTATTTTGTTATGTACCAGTTATTATTTTACTGTATGTAATGAAACTTTATTATATACTAACATGTTAAATTAAAGTAAAGATTAAGTTAATTATAAATGAGTTTTTGCAAGGTTTTGGTACTATGGTAAGGACTAGGGCAAAAATAAGTCACAATTTGTGGTCGTGTAGGTTGTAATTTGACCTTCTAAGGCTACTAAAATTAATGAACATTGGGTCGAAACTTCAGTGTCGGCAGTTTCAAAAACCAAAAAAAAAAAGAAATAAACAGAAACTTCAGTGTCCGCATGGCTAACTAATTCGTTGGTCTGGGGTTTTGGAGCCACGAGGAAGCACCTCAGCCTTATATTAACTATTATATAATTACAGTATATTTTACCATAAGTAATAGGACTTTCATTGCCAACCATCACTACATGCACCATGGACCACTTGGACAACTTTTTTTTTTTTACTAATACGGATATAACAATCGGGACTTTCACATGTATATACTAAAGCGCAGTTATGAACAAACTCTCAAAAATTGGAGGGAAATACTTATACATAAATGAAAAATTGTCTCAACCTTAACTCATAAAATGTTTTTTAAGAGGAGAAACTCATATATAAATAAAAAATTATCTCAAACTTAATTCTTATAAGTGAGAGGTACGGCTCGAACTCGGTCTCTCAATGGAGAGACAAAGAGGGTGGGGGGCCTGGTGGTAACTGCACCATCCACTAGCTACGGACCATTTGGATAATATGATATATATGAATGATGAAATTATAATATTTACTTTATGAGTAAAAGAAATGTATACTAATAAGACGAATTAATAATAAATACTTTGATGGTATAATATTATTAAAATAGTATGCCTCTATGAAAAATCAATCATTTATAATTTTGTACGAAATGGTATAATGCCAAGAGTCAAACACACCCAAATTCTTTTCATGTTTAATTATTTGTTTATAAAATTATGTCAATGTGGATTTTTAAATTCTTATGCACGGATTAAAATCTTTTATAACAACTATCTTAAAAATATATATATAATAAACTTTTATAACAACATTTAACTTTTAAGTTTTTGTCCAAACGATAAAAGTATTAAAAATGTATTAAAAGGATTCTAATAGAAATAACTATTGTTTTTTTTTTTTTTTTTGCTAGAAAACTTTTCTTTTCATGTGTCTAGATCAAACAAATGCATAATTTTAATTATATTATTAGAGAAGGCAAACGCGATGGCATATAATTTTTTTTTTTTTTATTCAGCGGTGCATATTATCCTATCATTGTCTATTCTGATTCTCTAACATCTTCTTCATAATTTTTGGAATATTCAATATGTCCATTTCGTCGATCTCATGGGTAATATCGATTTTATTTTATTTTATTTTTTAGCAAGTAATATCGATTTTATTGATGTTATGGATTGTCTCTTTGTGTGTGTGTATATATATATATATAGTGTGTGTGTGCGTATATATATATGTATATAAAGTTTCAGTCAAATTAATAACTTAGACTTCTGGATTTATTTTATTATATATTTTGTCACTGATTTTGTTTTTCATTTTTTTTAAAAACTTTTCTTGTTTCAATTTATTTAAGCAGATAAATTAATCTTTAAAAATAAAATTTTGAAAATATTTATCACACACTTTTATCTTAAATTACATACATCTTAAAATATTTAGAATACTATTTTTTTTTTCAGAATTTTATTTTAAATATTGAGTATTTAAAAAAAAAAAAAAAGGTAAAAAGAGAGGGCAATTTTGTCCTAATAAACATATTCTATAACCTAAACTAACAAAGGAAATAGATTCTTAACCTACATGAATTTCATAGCTAAAAGGACTTTTTTACTATATAGTTTTGATTCTACGAGTTAAACATAGCCTAATTATATAAAGTAAATAATTTTCATTAGATTCAACATAACAAATCTATATAATAAGTTTCAAAATTTATATGATAAATTTTAAAATATAAATTTTAAAGTTAATGTACATCCTCTTATTATTTAAATAGTTTAATGTATTTGCTCTTCAAAATTAACAAAAAAAAAAAAATGCTCTAATATATATAATAAGGATTTGAATCTTACTATACGTATATCCCAATATTTGTGTAAAAGAGATTTTTTTCCCTTTATGTAAATGGGGGGTAGATATCTGTCATCTTAAATTCTTGTAACTATGGATAATATAATATATGTTTTTATGGCTAGATTTTATCAACCGTCTCAAGCTATACCAAACGGAGGCTACAATGCACTTTTTGACATTTCTGTAGGCAAACTAAAAAATAAACAAAAACTTGATTACAATGGGACCATTTGGTTGTCAGTTTTCAATTACGTGTTTGCCCTTCCAATATCTCTCTTTAATGGACATTTTGAGTCCACAGGATCCATGTGATGCGATTCCATTGGTTCTCCGATGATGTCTTGGCTATATATAGGGCCCATGGAGACTAAATAGGCTGTACTTCTTCACGGTCTCTGTTGAGATTCCTTGTACCGTTTGCAGACGACAATTCCATATCTAAATCGTTATCTTTTCGAAGTAAGGAATATAATTGTCCAACTTAGTGTTTTCAGAATATAATAAACGATCGTTTGAAAAATCAAATATATATAATTAATGATGTGATTTTGACGCGTGTCAACATTAGGTAACTTAGTAGTCTCATCCATGGTTTGATTAGTAACAGTCTTTATTCTCTAAATTGAGATCCAAAGTTTCAATTCTCATCTTCCAAATTAAATATATATATATATAGAAATAATTAAAATGTAACTATCATTTATTGAATTAAATAATATCAGCTATTTTTCTTTTTTTATAATACTAAAATACTAAATCATTTCGACAAAACATTAACGTAAATTTTGAAAATCCAAAATATGGAGGGTGAGGAACCTTGAAGAGAGAGAATTCTTGGAGTTGTAATATACATAAGGTGCTTTTAGTGTTAACACTAGTTTCAGGAAGAGCCAAATTATAAATTAGCTATCCAGTTCAAACTCATTCTCAGGCAAAGTTAACTTTACGTATTTTTTGCAAATCACCCATTTACCCACCATTAACTCAAATCCGTTAAGTTTGATGGAAAATAGTCGAAGTGTAGAAAGATGAAAATACCTTTAATAGTTTAAAAAATAGCTTGTTTTGACTTTGACTAAATAAAAAAAAAACTCAAAAAAAGCCAAATTAAAAATCATCAGATCTCTACTGTCCATTTGAAGATGGACGGTAGAGATGAATTTAAAAATATATATAAATTCGAAAGGAATTAAAAAAAAATTAAAATGAAATAAAAGTGAAAAAATTATCTCAACCCCAAATCATCTTCTTTCATCTTGAATCGATCCTCTTCTTTATTTTTCCGTTGTCGCTCTCCTTGTAAACAATTATGCCAACTCCAAATCATCTTCTTTATCTTGAACCCATCCTCTTCTTCATTTTTCCACCGTCGCTCTCATTACTCTCTTCTTTTCATTGTCGCTCCCCCTCATGCCGCCGACAGTGCTCTCTTCTCTTTATTTTCCTTCTCTCTCTTCCCTTTATTCTTACTTTTCTCTCTTCCCCTCAATAAACTTGGGTTTCAAAAACCATTTTTGGGTTTCCAATCATGCAAAAATGGGTTTCAGTTCGTTTGTCAAAACCCAAAAATGGATTCTCTCTCTCTCTCTCCTCATCCTTTTTCTACCTATCCTTCATCTCTAGTTGGAGATCAAGTTTTGGTTGTAGACCTAGGTCTCCATTATTAGAGACCCTTTTGATTTGGGTCTCCAGTAATAGAAAACCTTTTGATTTGGGTCTCCAGTAATAGAGACCTTATCGGTGTCTCTATCGAGGCTCCATTAATGGAAACCAATGGTTTCTAGTTGGAAACCACTCAAGCTGATGGGTGATTACAAGAATTAGTGGTTTGATGTTGGTTGGTCTGGATGTGTTTGAAGATGATGTTAGATGGGGTGCTTTGTTAGGTGGCATGTTTCTAGCAACGATTTCCTTCCTATAGAGATCATGGGCAGGAATGAAATAGAGGGTTTGCAATGGATGAGTGTTTGGGGGTTTTTGCAATGGATGGTGTTTGGGGGTTTATAAATGCTTTTGTAGTGGATGGTGGTTTGATCCCAAGTGATGAAGATCTAGGTCAATTTGGGTTCGCACCCATATTAAAGATCTGGGTGCCTAGATCTTCATTATTTGGGTTCAAACCCAAATAAACCTTTTTATGAGTTCGACGAACTCAGATGAAGGTCCATCTAAGTTTCAAATGAAGATGTTTCTTCATATGGGTTCGTCGAACCCAGATGAAGAACATATATATTTTTTTGTTATATATATATATATTTTTAGTTCTTGAAGATGATTGAGTTGATGATTTTAAGATTGAATATATATATACATATATTTTAGTTCTTGAAGATGGTTAAGTTGATGATTGATGATTTTGAGGTTGAAGATGGTTGAAGATTTTTTTTTTAATCTTTTTTAATTTGATTATAGTTTTAGTTTATTATATTTTATGTAAATTCATTTTTTATTTTAGTTTTTAAAATTTATTTTAAAATAAAAAATAAAAATAAGGTCAAAAGATAAAAATACCCCTAAAGTTTTCAAAGTTGACTAAGTACTAACTAAACTATACTAATGGCAGATAATTAATTGTAATAAATCAATAAAGTTAACTTCACTTAAAAATAAGTTTAAATTAGGGATTAATTTGTAATTTACTCTTTTATGAATCTTCTTAAGCAGACCAGTATAATAGTGAGAAGATTAAATGCCGGCAAGAAGTGGGGGAATCGTAATCCTCAGTCCAAATGAAAAGTGCTTTAGAGAAAGGTGTGAAATTTAAAAAAGAAAAAGAAAAAGAAAAAAAGGTCGCAACCAGTCAAAATCAAGGTCCCCTCCTGTCACAGTTTGTACGTACCTACCAGCAATTCTATTGCCTCAGGCGGCGGCAAGTAATCTTTCCTATTTACTTTCTCAACTAACTTCTTTTTTAAACCACTCTCAACTAATTAATGAATATTCATAGACTAGATAAGAGCTTATTAATGATATAAGTCCTTGGTATGACTGATTACTCATGTTTCTATTGTGTAGATTGAATATACTGAACTTGTATGTTTATTACACTTATGTTATCTCCTGATGCATATGATAAATAAATTATAAATCAAATTGTCTGCTGTAAAACAAATATAATATCAAAACATTACAGAATATTAGAAATAGTAAAAAAGAAAGAACAAGAGAAATTTAGGAGAAAGTAACTTCTCATTATTTCATTTACTTGTTGAATTGAATCTCAATACACCTACATACACTCTTTATTTATACACTAAGAATCATAAATAGAGGTAATAGAAAAGTCATAAGTTACATCTAATATTAAGACACTATCAAGAGGAACCTTATTGAAAGGATAATAATGGTCTTAGTGAAGGTTATAGAATTCCAAACGGTGGCATCCACACAATTGATTTACAACGTTGTCATATTAGTTAAATAAATGTTTTAGTAATAGAGAAAAACTTATTGAAATGTGGCACATATATTCACAATATTTTGTAATTGATCATTCATACCATATGATATGATGAATTAGTCCACTCAATGCCCATGTACCAAAGTAAAAGATCTTCTCCCTTATAATGTCTTGAGTTAAAAGTCGAAAAATTTAAATTTAAGCATTTGAATATATTGTTTCATTACATTAATATGTGATTTTTTTTGTTCTGAATTGAAATAATAAATATATAAATTTTAATTTACTTTTATGTAAATAAGGTATTATCAATTAGAGATTTTTAAAATAACTAGCTAATTAATTCATATCAATTACTCTAGTATGACTCTAATGGTCAATGATTTATCGGAATTTACTAAAATCAAACACTATATATACAGCTTGAAAATTTGTTATAATAATATTGATAAATATCTATTGTCACGATAAAAAGAGAAAACTCCACACATATTTTTTAACTCGAACTTTTTTTTTTGTTATTTGGAATGTCGTCTACGGTGGGACTATTTAAATTTGAGATATTATTGAATCAACACATTTTTTTTTTAACTATTACAAATAAATTAGGATTGGAAGAGAGAGAGAGAGGTGACTGACTCCAACTACAAAATTTGGAATATAAGTGTGATGAGTTTACCATTGACCAATCTTATTTTATCTCAGATGAGTGTTCTTTATCATCAACTAAGTTAAGTTAAATTATGAATTTATGTTGTTAAAGTGAACAAAAAGTGTCATAACTACCTAACTATTAATGGATCTATAAAAATGTGCACCTTTTAAATGTTGATGTCATATAATATGAAGAGAAATATGCACATATAATATGAAGAGAAGCTCCAACATTTATTTGTATTATTTGACAGGTTGACGTTACGATAGAGAACATGGAAATTTTTAAATGCAATTATTTATTCATAGCGACAATCCATTATTATTTAATTTAATACTTTTGCTGGTTCGTTATTTAGATGCAAGGAATAATCAAAACTGTAAAGATTGATTTGATATATTGTATTGTTTTTGTCATTGACGGTCAAACGCGGTTGCTGACTTGTAGAGTTGTAGTAGACAAAGGGGTCCTGAAAATCTTGATTGATTCTTCATCTAAATTATACACCAGAAGTTCAAAATTTTGGCAATATTTTGAAGTGAATAAAAGAGAATACAAGTATTTTATATTTAAAGGGTTCAAAGTTGAAGTGTCATCTAAATGGTCCCAAAAAAACGAAGTTGAAAGAATCGAGGCTTGGTTAGGTGAGCACGTCCGGTCCCTTTTGTATCAAATCAACAACCACCTTACCCTTTTTGTTAAGGCATCCTAGTTATAAATTATAGGAATGTTACATCTTACTTGCAGAAGGGAAACGCAACATTAATTGCATCTCTTTTTCACTGGTAGACAGTAGCAATAAATAATTAAAAAGAGTTTAATTATCTTATCCGGTCATTAATCTTATTTATAAATTAGAGTATTTGGATTGATTTCAATAATCACTCTTACAACTAATCCAGAGATTTCAATTGATAGGTAAGGTTAGTGGTTAAGTATGATAGCCGAACTCATAAATAAATATTTATATTTACATTTATATTACTTAATATATGAGCTAAAAATAGTTTGAGATTGACACACAACCAGCATAATTGACTTAATTATATCTATTCATTTATAAAATTATTGCTCAACATAATAGATATCACCAATACTTATAAGATTCATTTCGTACGTGGAATTGAATTAAACAATTTTATAAAATTAAATTGAATTGGATATGATTGGACTAAATCAGTATTGTGATATATTTGTGCTGTGCAAATTGAATTAAATTACTAAATATTAATACATTGGGTGCAATAAGAGGTTGTCATGCATTGTTGTGTATTTTTAGACTAAATACATACAAAATAGATGAAATTATTATTTTTTAATATTTTAAATAGATAACTGCATTAATTAAATTGTGTTCTTTCACATAACTAACATACCCTATATTTTTTTTTGGAGGAATAACATAACCTATACATTAGCATATTAAAAGGGTCTTATTATTATTATTATTATTATTATTATTATTATTACTGGTACAAAAAAGAGATAGAAATCCAAAAGGAGAAAGAAAAAACTAAAAGAAAGTCTAAGCTCTTTAATAAATCAGTGCTGAGAAGGAACTCCAACTCTGGAGGTGTAGTAGACAAAACCATATCCTCCACTGTAATACCAAGAGCTGTTTTAATGAGTTATATTACGGTCTAAACTAACGACAAGGTAAGTTTAATGGATCATATTTAACTTACAAAAATAAGAAAATTAATGGTCATGTTTGGATTGATATAAACACTATACAATAGCCTATTGTCATCCCTAATTTTACTCCCATCACAACTTAACTATTTTATTGTTTGCAACTATTTTATTTAATTTCGACTAACACATAAGTAAAAGGATTGGATAAAAAATTGTTCAATATTGCTCTATCTTGGACAACAAATGGTCCATGTAGTAGTGTATGATACAATTATTTTCTTAATGCGTATACTACAACGAAAATTTCACCTTATAAATGTGTTTATAATATTTCAATTTATTTTTAACTTTTATTTGATTTCACGTTTTGTCTCTTTCTTTCTCAGAAATAATAATAAAAATATAGAAGCTTACGGAATTTAATATGACCCCAAGTTGAAAGACATATTTCAAAAGAAACAGAATGTATGTGGAGGCAAGGATTCGAGCCAGATGAAAGTTGTGAAACTCATCATAAATGTGTTTATATAAGGTTTTGGTTCTATGCTAAGGTCAAGGCCAAAAATAAGTCATAATTTGTGTTCCATATCTTGATGAATGTTATATAGCACCGTTAAATATAGGACCACCTTTTTTTTTAATTATTTTTGTGAGCCCTAATGTAGGACCACTTGATGGAGGCTTTAATCCTCATAAAATTGTAGCAGAAGGTAGAATCAAATAAAGTGCAAGTTGGACAAAAAGTTTTAACTTTTTAAAAATCTTAAAATCTTGAAAAGAGGGATTCAGTACAATAATTCTGAATTTTTACAATGTGATATTGATTTGATGCGTTGTTACATATTTTTGTGACCTGGAGGTTGAAAGTTTGACCCTCCAAGTCTGCAACAGTTATTGAGAATTGGGCCAAGTAGCAGTCGAGTGTCGGCATGCCCAACTGATGCAACCAGGACTGACTAATTCGTTGAATTAGAATTTTTTGGATTACGTGGAGGCATCACAACCGTATTTAGCATAAACACTGTCAGCCACATTTATTTGCCTATCTAGAAAACGCCACTTCACTCCAAAATAGAAATCGTTACTGGGCCCAAGTCCTGTGGATTAAGCCCAACATTAAGAGGTTTGTTTAGAGATTTTTTTTTTTTAACTTTTTTGGAGAAAATGTTTTGATGTAGCCCTATGATATGCATCTCCAGTTCATGTTATATTATGTAATATAAATAATTTAATTACATGTAATTTATATTGCATATGATACGCTGGAAGTGAAAGACGCATCAAAACCGTTTTGGTTAATTATCATTTATTTGTTTGTAAAATTAAGTTTGTATAAGTCTTCGCGATTAATCAAATTAAAATTCTTTTGGTCAAAATATTAAGTTATGTGGGTTTTTCTATATATATATATATATATATTCAGTGGTAGATAATTGGCCGTCGTTTATCCTCTCACATCTTTTTATGATTATTGAGATATTTCAAGATATTCCTTTTGTTGATGTTATGGATTGTATCCTTTATATCCGCTCCTTCTTTGAATAAAATTAGCTTAGGCCTTTTGTATGAAGATATCATATGGAAAATATAATTAATTTGTGTTAAAAGTTGACTTACTTTCCTCAAAATAGTGTTCCACTTATACACCTTTTAGCAAATCATGGCTTACTTTTATTATATTTTTCTTCTAGTAATGAAATCCATTAAAAAAATTCACCTTAAAGAACAACAATGAGCCCCCAAAATTTTAGAAAATTTAATTAATATCTCCCTAAATTTTATAAGAAGTTACTGATAAATTTCAGAATTTGAGACAAACAAGTTAATTTAAATTAAACGGTAATAATATTATATGATTTAAAATATTTGTTTAAACTTCATTTAAAATGTAGTGGTAAGTAATTTATCATTATTCTATAATAAATTGTTAGTTATCACTAAATCCAAAAACTCAGATAGGAAAGTCAAATATAATTTTTAAAATTTGAAGTTATGATACGTTGATATATCTCCTTACGTGCAATGTGAGGTTATGATATGTTGAGATATCCCTTCACATGTAACGTGGATAGATAACAAATGTCAGACACATGTTATACCATATAACATGTGTAACGTGAAAGATTTCAGATAAAAGAGAGAGGGAGGATTTGAATTAGAGATTTCTAGGTTTTAATATTATATTAGTTACTATAAGACCTAAAAACTTAAACTGATAAAAAATAACTCAATTATAGTATTTAAAACTTGAGATTATGATACACTGACATATATAATGATAATACATTATTCATCAACCCATTTAAAAGTTTATTAATTACTGGAAACTGAGAACAATAGTAGTCTAAAATTTGAATGTAAATTATAAACCCAACCCAATTGCGATATGGTTAAGGGAAGGAACAACCAAAACAGAATCCAAATTCATATATTTTGTAAGAATAATTGAACATTCTTTAATAACATGAGAAGGAGTACCATTGGCTGTGGACACAATAGATTGTTTGGATGATTTCATAGACTGAATGTGACTAGTGTCAAAGGTCATGTGATCTGTAGCACCAGAATCAATTATCTATGTACTATTACTAGTAAGTGTAAAGGTTTTAAGAGCCTTACCAATATTACCTGATGTAGCAATTAACGATGAGGCTTCCTTAGGATTATTGGAAGATTCGGCTACAACAGTAGAAGCATCATGTTTTGGTTTTGAATTGCGCTTACTAGGTGCTTTGGCAGGATCCCACCATTCTAGATATCCAATCAATTCATAACACCTTGACTTAGTGTGTCAAGTTCCACCACAATGAGTATATAGGCGTTCTAACTTTGAAGCTCCTATTTCATAACTGCGATTCTGTAATCTAAATGACTGATTTTAGTCATCAATTTGTGTTGGTAGGCCAGAATATTGCTCTGGTTGTAGATTGGTATGCCTTTGTTGAGATTTGTACCGACGAGCTACCATGGCTGATGACTTAGGATGATTAGGTTCTCCATTTAGTGTCATTCTTCGAACAGCCTCACGACGTACATACGCACACGTTTCTTCAAAATTCGGTACTGGATCCTTTCTGAGAATCTCACCTCTGCGTTGTTCAAATTCTATATCAAGTCAATTTAGGAAGATGTGCACTCTCAAACGTTCAATAGATTTTTTATATGCAATAACATCATCAGGATTTTTCATTACAACTTTATCACGATAGTTTAGCTCCTGAAAAATTTCTACAAGATCACCATAATAAGTTGACAGAGGGCGACCAACCTGTTTAGTAGAGAAAGCTCGCTGATTTAGTGCAAAGATTTGTGATTCGTCTGATTCGTCATAAAAAGCTTTGACAAGAGCATTCTAGATTTCAGGTGCAGTGCTTAATCAGAGGTAGCGCTTCATAATTTCTAGTGACATAGATGTCAACAATCATCCCTTGACCTTCTGATTTTCTGCATACCATTTCTCATAAGAAGCATCGGTATCCTTTGGTTTGGGTGTTTTGCCAATAATATACTCAAGTTTTTCACGTCTTGCAATATGCATCTCCATGATTTGGGACCATACATCATAGTTAGTTTCAATAAGGATGATGCCGACTTTGAAGCCAGAGTTGTTGGATTGAACATGTATAACTTGTGTAACTGATTCAGGTCTGTTGTCAGCCATAGTGCAACGAACAGATGAGGATTTAAGTTGTACTAATATGGTACGAGTAATATGAGTCTTGTTCTGATACCAAGTAGAAAACAATGGTATAATAGAGAACAAGAGACATATAAATAGGAGATGAAGACCAGCGCCAATTGCATATTGAAAAAAGGGCAAATTGCACAAACCTCCCCTGAGGTTTGACGAAATTGCACAAAAATGACGAAGTTTGGGTAACTCGTACGGACACTACCTGAGGTTTAAAAACTCTACACAAACCTCCCTTACCGTCAATCAACTATGGTTAAATCCTGATGGTCAACGGTCAAAATATGAAAAGACAAAAATACCCTTTAGGTCAAACTTAAAGTCAATATTTATTTTTTTTTAAATTTAAAATTAATAAAAAATCTTTTTAATTTGATTAAAAAAAAAAGGAAAGTTAAAAAAAAAAAATATATTTTTAAAATGAGATCCTTGTCTCCGGCGATGGAGACCATGAAGACCAATTTCATGGTCTCCATCGCCGGAGACCAGTCTAGTCTCCAGCTGGAGATGGTGGTCTCCAGCGCGAGACCACCCATTTTTTCTGGTCTCCAGCTGGAGACCAGAAAAAATGGGTGGTCTTGCGCTGGAGACCAGACTGGTCTTCGACGATGGAGACCATGAATCTTCATGGTCTCCATCGCTGGAGACAAGGATCTCATTTTAAAAAATATATATTTTTTTTAACTTTCTTTTTTTTTTAATCAAATTAAAAAGATTTTTTTATTAATTTTAAATTAAAAAAAAAATAAAATATTGACTTTAAGTTTGACCTAAAGGGTATTTTTGTCTTTTCATACTTTTGATCGTTGACCATCAGGATTTAACCATAGTTGATTGACGGTAAGGGAGGTTTGTGTAGAGTTTTTAAAACCTCAGGTAGTGTCCGTGCGAGTTACCCAAACTTCGTCATTTTTGTGTAATTTCGTCAAACCTCAAGGGAGGTTTGTGTAATTTGCCCTTGAAAAAATGAATCTTCCCCTCTACTCTTTGTTGGCCTTGGTGCTGGTATTTGCACCTAATGAAAAGGCCAAAACGGCGGAGGACAACCATGTTATGAGCATTATTGGTGCCATTGTTGATAACAGTTCTCATATTGGAAAAGAACAGAGAGTTGCTATGGAGATGGCAGTGCATGATTTTGAGGAATATGGTAACCAAAATCGTGTGATTGATCTGCAAGTTAGAAACTCTTGGAGAGAACCTGTTCATGCCGCTCTTGCTGGTAATATTCCAACTATCCATAAATTTGAAATTGTTTAAGATCTAGTAATTTTAATTTATAATGTTATCTTTAATTTGTTGAAATTATATCTATGTCTGTATGTATGTATGTATGTATGAAAGATGACACCAAGCTGGTCAAAGATCCAAACTTTAATATATTTTTTATGGGAATTGAATTTCTACTCTCTTGGTTGATCACAACCATTTATGCTATGAAATGTTGTGTTGAAATTTTATATTTTCACAGTGGATGTACATGTTAAGTGAGAAAAAGTTCTTAAAAAATATTATGAGCTAAAAACAGTTTGAGATTGACATACAACCAGTATAATTGACTTAATTATATTTATTCATTTATAAAATTATTGCTCAACATAATAGATATTACCAATACTTATAAGATCATTTCGTATGTGGAATTAAATAAACAATTTTATAAAACTAAATTGAATTGGATATGATTGGACTAAATCAGTATTGTGATATATTTGTGCAGTACAAATTGAATTAAATTACTAAATATTAATACATTTGGTGCAATAAGAGGTTGTCATGCATTGTTGTGTATTTTTAGACTAAATACCTACAAAAAAGATGAAATTATTTTTTTAATATTTTAAATAGATAAATGCATTAATTAAATTGTGTTCTTTCACATAACTAACATACCCTATATTTTTTTTTGGAGGAATAACATAACCTATACATTAACATATTAAAAGGGTCTTATTATTATTATTATTATCATTATTATTGATACAAAAAAGGGACAGAAGTTTGAAAGGAGAAAGAAACAACTAAAAGAAAGTCTGAGCTCTTTAATAAACCAGTGCTGAGAAGAAACTCCAACTCTGAAGGTGTAGCAGACAAAACCATATCCTCCACCGTCATACCAAGAGCTGTTTTAATGAGTTATATTACGATCTAAACTGGCGACAAGGTAAGTTTAACGGATCATATTTGACTTACAAAAATAAGAAAATTAATGGTCATGTTTGGATTGATATAAACACGATACAATAGCCTATTGTCATCCCTAATTTTACTCCCATCACAACTTAACTATTTTATTGTTTGCAACTATTTTATTTAATTTCAACTAACACATAAGTAAAAGGATTGGATAAAAAATTGTTCAATATTGCTCTATCTTGGACAGCAAATGGCCCATATAGTAGTGTATGATACAATTATTTTCTTAGTGCGTCTACTACAACGAAAATTTCACCTTATAAATGTGTTTATAATATTTCACTTTATTTTAACTTTTATTAGATTTCACGGTTTTGTCTCTTTCTTTTAGAAATAATAACAAAAATATAGAAGCTTACGGAATTTGATATGACCCCAAGTTGAAAGACATATTTCAAAAGAAATAGAATGTATGTGGAGGCAAGGATTAGGGCCAGATGAAAGTTGTGAAACTTATCATAAATGTGTTTATATAAGGTTTTGGTTCTATGCTAAGGTCAAGGCCAAAAATAAGTCATAATTTGTGTTCCATATCTTGATGAATGTTATATAGCACCGTTAAATATAGGACCACCTTTTTGTTTTTTGGTTTTTGTGAGCCCTAATATAGGACCACTCGATGGAGGCTTTAATCCTCATAAAATTGTAGCGGACGGTAGAATCAAATAAAGTACAAGTTGGACAAAAAGTTTTAACTTTTTTAAAAATCTTAAAATCTTGAAAAGAGGGATTCAGTACAATAATTCTGAATTTTTACAATGTGATATTGATTTGATGCGTTGTTACATATTTTTGTGACATGGAGGTTGAAAGTTTGACCCTCCAAGTCTGCAACAGTTATTGACAATTGGGCCAAGTAGCAGTCGAGTGTCGGCATGCCCAACTGATGCAACCAGGACTGACTAATTCGTTGAATTAGAATTTTTGGATTACGTGGAGGCATCACAGCCGTATTAGCATAAACACTGTCAGCCTCATTTATTTGTCTATCTAGAAAACGCCACTTCACTCCAAAAAAAAATAGAAATCGTTACTGGGCCCAAATCCTGTGGATTAAGCCCAACATTAAGAGGTTTGTTTAGAGCATTTTTTTTTTTTAAAACTTTTTTGGAGAAAATGTTTTGATGTAGCCCTATGATATGCATCTCCAGTTCATGTTAATTATCATTTATTTGTTTGTAAAATTAAGTTTGTATAAGTCTTGGCGATTAATCAAATTAAAATTCTTTTGGTCAAAATATTAAATTATGTGGATTTTTCTATATATATATATATATTCAGTGGTAGATAATTGGCCGTCATTTATCCTCTCACATCTTTTTTATGATTATTGAGATATTTCAAGATATTCCTTTTGCTGATGTTATGGATTGTATCCTTTATATCCCCTCCTTCTTTGAATAAAATTAGCTCAGGCCTTTTGTATCAAGATATCATATGAAAAATATAATTAATTTGTGTTAAAAGTTGACTTACTTTCCTCAAAATAGTGTTCCACTTATACACCTTTTAGCAAATCATGGCTTACTTTTATTATATTTTTCTTCTAGTAATGAAATCCATTAAAAAAATTCACCTTAAAGAACAACAATGAGCCCCCAAAATTTTAGAAAATTTAATTAATATCTCCCTAAATTTTATAAGAAGTTACTGATAAATTTCAGAATTTGAGACAAACAAGTTAATTTAAATTAAACGGTAATAATATTATATGATTTAAAATATTTGTTTAAACTTCATTTAAAATGTAGTGGTAAGTAATTTATCATTATTCTATAATAAATTGTTAGTTATCACTAAATCCAAAAACTCAGATAGGAAAGTCAAATATAATTTTAAAATTTGAAGTTATGATACGTTGATATATCTCCTCACGTGCAATGTGAGGTTACGATATGTTGACATATCCCTTTACAATGCAACGTGGATAGGTAACAAATGTCAGACACATGTTATACCATATAACATGTGTAACGTGAAAGATTTCAGATAAAAGAGAGAGGGAGGATTTGAATTAGAGATTTCTAGGTTTTAATATTATATTAGTTACTACAAGACCTAAAAGCTTAAACTGATAGAAATAACTCAATTATAATATTTAAGACTTGAGGTTATAATACACTGACATATATAATGATAATACATTATTCATCAACCCATTTAAAAGTTTATTAATTACTGGAAACTGAGAACAATAGTAGTCTAAAATTTGAATGTAAATTATAAACCCAACCCAATTGCCATATGGGCTGTGAACCATTAAGCATTGGACAAGAGCCCATTAATTTCTTTGCCGCTGATGTCATATGAAATCAATACATTTTTATTTAATTGATAATCGCTTTCTAAGCAACAATCTAACATAACTTGCAAACTATTTCATCTAATATTAGGTGCTGATATTTCCCTAGTTTGCTTATTAAAGAGATCTCAGAGCATTTAAGTTTTTGTCCTGGTTTGAATGTTTCCTATGTTCATAGATCAAGTAACAAAGTAGCTCATGGTTTAACAAAGTTTGCTTTTGAACATAATTTTAGGTTCAGTTTAAATTGAAGATGTTCATCTTGTGTGGTGTCATGGAGAGTCTTATTTGTAATGATTGATCCTCCTGTCATTTTATTTTCTTTTCTGAGTTACGTATCCTTCTTTCTTAAATAAAAATTAATCTAAACATATTTTATTATGTGAATTTGATTTCTCTACCGTCCAACAAGTGTGAAGAAAGTTCAAATTTTAAAAACTTTTTTTTTTTTTATCTTAAATTAATTTTTAAAATTATTTAGGTGTATTTAAATCCATTTAACTAAAATAAATAGTCAAACTTAACAGTTGACTTGAATTGACTGATGGTGTGAAGGTAAAATACTATTAACATATAAAATTGAATCCTTTTATTGGAAGGCAAACCTCAGGTTGGTATTATGCAATTTGCTTTATGTATATAGTAATTTTTAAGTAGGAACTTTTTACAATGCATAAGCATATTTGGTGAAATCTAACGGAAATGATTTTTTTTGTATGAATGATAAAAACAATGAAATAAACTGCGAAAAAAATTTAATGATTTTTCAAGTTTACAAACTATTTTTTCTACTGTTTTGTAAATAAAATATTTAAAAAAAGGGATATATCGGAAAAAATTAGTTTAAGATTCCAAAAAATTTTCAATTTTTTTTCCAATGTATATTAAATTTCTTTGCAGTGCATACAAAAATGTAATAAAATATTTATAATTTTTGAAATTTCATCAAAGATGCTCATTATAATAAAGTAAGGGGGTGCTCATATGAATCTTTAATATATATATAATTTCTTATTTAAAAGTAATTATTAATTAAATTATTTTTTGGCATAATTATTTTCCCTTTGAAGTTAGATATAATGTCAATATCCTTTAGTATTTTTGAAAATTGCGAATATTCTCTTTGTCGATTTATGAAACAGATCCAACAACCCCTGTAGTTTGTGTCCAAAAAACCCTTTATCATCAAAGTTGATTTTGAAAATCAAAATTTGATCGTTAATATGGAATGACAAAATTATAGAGACACTTTGATCATTTCGATTATTCTAGTAATGGTAGTAACGACAGACGGTAAAATGAGATTATTTGAAATTACAATAGAGTAATTAACGATCATTTCAAACTATAAGGGAAAAATGGGATTATTCCTTATTTTTTGAATAAATTAAATCAAACATAAAATTTTACTGAAACAAAAAATATTTTATGATGTTGAATAAAAAAAAAAAAAAAAACTAGAGGCCACCTACACTAAGATGGATTAAAGAATTGGTAGTTATGGTGGAGGAGGCCTCTAGTCAACGAGAGAGGGCATCACAATCAACAATCTCTTCAATATGGAGGAGATTGTGATGATTACTTTTTAGTAGAGGTGACACAATCTTGTCTATAAATAGGTGTTATTTTTATCTTTTCACATGTCAAATATAGTCAATTTGTCGTTCTTTTAATGGTTCTAACAACAATGAGCCTTTTTAGTTATTATTAGTCACAAACTACTTGAAATTATGTAAAAAGATAGATACTTTATTGGTAACTAGTAATCACCTTTTATTTAATTAAGAGGCCTATCAGCATGTCTAAAGAGAACTAAGATCCTTCTATGCTAATCTGTATGTTGAGCATAAAAGATTTGATAATATGTATCATTAATGATTGAGATAAATTGTTTTTTCTTTTTTTTCTTTTTATCTTTGGAGAAACTTCATTTTAGTCATTAAGGTTAAAAAATATCAAAATTTTAAACATATTTTGGAAAATAGCTCTTTCATCTCTAATTTTTCCAAAGCTCTTCAAAAAAGTCCAAACCGTTAGTCATTTAACGGTCAACGGTGACAGATTATTTGGATGGAAATGGCAAAATGGTATTTTTATGGAGAGGGTAAATTAATTTAAATAATTTATTATATACATAAAATTAATTTTGTAAAACAAATGAAAAAAAAAAAAGATAAATAAAAAGTGGAGATCCACCAGATTGGATCTCCACCATCTTTAACAGACCAAGATTCAAACCCCTTCACCAACATCATCAACAACTCACTTGATCAACATCATCAACAACCCCACAGATTACAATATCATCAAGAACATCACAACATCATCTCCCACAACCACATTAACAACAACATTAAGAAAAAAAATCAAAATTGTTTATAAAAAAAAGAAAATCGAAACAGGGGGTTGATGACATGAAGAGTTCATCTGGGTTCGTCGAACCCAAATGAGGTGAACCCAGATCGAACCCAACTGAGGAACTTTATCTGGGTTTGACGAACCCAGGCGAAGAGGCTGTTCATCTAGGTTCGATCGAACCTAGATGAAGTTTCAGAACTCAGACGAAGCAGCTGGAACTTCATCTGGGCTCGATGAACCCAGACGGAGAGGCTTCGTCTGGGTTTGATCTCTTCATCTAGGTTGATCGAACCCAGACGAAGCCGAAGCCTCTCTGTCTGGGTTTGATCGAACCTAGATGAAGATGCTCTTCATCTGAGTTTGATCGAACCCATATAAAGTCTTCTTTCGGGTTCGACGGAGAGGGGTGAAGAATGGATCTGGGCAGAAGAGAATAAAGAAGGAGGTGAAGGAGATGGAGAATTGATTTTTTTTTTCCTAAAATCTGTTTTTGTGTTAAATTTTTGTTTAATTTAAACAAAAATATAATAAGATTTTTTTAAAAAATATATAATCATTTATATATGTGTGTCAGTTTTTCATTGGTAAAATATTATGTACTATTCTAATTGTCTTAAGGGTAAAATGATTATTTTAAGTTATGAGGGGTAATTGAGTCTTTTTTTTTGTTTAGTTTGACTGTCAGTTGACCAACGGTTTGAACATTTTTAAAGAGTTTTGGAAAAGTTAGAGATGGAAAAAGCTATTTCCAAAACATATTTAAAAATTTGATATTTTTCGAAACCTCAATGACTAAAATGAAGTTTCCCCTTTATCTTTTAACTTTTATTATTTCTAAGTATCAAGCTTTGTCTTTAACCTTTTGTACTTAGCACAAAGATCGGCACGAGAGAGAATCTTCATCCGTCTCAAGCATACACGCATTAATTTAATTCACATAAAAATCATACATATAATGAACGATAAATTACAAAATAAGAAAAAAATTTTGCTAGAATGCCATTGAATTTAGAAGTGTCAAATAATGGCATTCGTAGAACTTTCAACATTACTGACTTTTCTAGAGACCCATTGTTTGTTCACAGCGAACGTCAGTTTCCAGGTTGTTTCGAGAAAAGAATCCTCAAGTTTCTTACAGCAATGGATACCATATACCAGAAGAGCAACTGTGGATGTGCCTCCTGTTAATACGAAGAGTACCCAATAACTAGTCACACTAATTCTGGAGGTCTCCGGATCATCAGAATTCTCTTCTTTACACCTCTCTCTTTCAAGCATTTGTCCTCTAGGGCCCGAAGCTCACCGGCTTCGGATATATTTAGAAGTGATTTGTTTATGTCACGAATCAGTTCAGAGCCCCTTGGAAAAGCCTGAGACAAAAATGGAACATTTTCATTGTATATAGGTCTTTAAGATACTAGAAACATTCACAAAAACCACTATGAGAATACTATTCGATAGAGAACTTACGAATCCGAATCCTCCAACTTTATATGTTGGTCCAACTATCATGAACTCCTTGCAGTATTTTGTAACAAACAAGTTGGCAAGTGGGATCTCAAGGAAGATAGCTACTATTTCTCTAGTCCGAAGAGCTTCAGCATACTCATTTGAAGAGGAATAATTTCTGATGTTATTGCGCTCGAAATTCAAGACATCAACCAAATATCTTTCAAGATAAGACCCCTTGCAATATCCAACCATCGCATGGCTTCTCTGCAGTGTTTCAATGTTCGGTATGGTGGGTTCGAGCTTTTTCGCTGTTATAATGCTGGATAGGTTAGCTGTGTAAGTTTGAGTGATGACTAGAGCCACAAACAGCCATACCACCATTGCCATCCTAGACAGATTGCTGTGTAATTTTTCACCTAACAGAAGACAACAGTGATGTTTCAGATCTAATAGTGTCCATCATCAATGGGGTTATCATGATGGGATTTTGTACATTTTTTCGTGTAGGACACCTAATTCTCATCGATAAGAATTCAATTCTAATTAATGGAAAATCAATTCTCACATGTGATCAGAATAGGATATCTTGCATGAAAAAATGTGAAGAATTCCATATATATATATATTGTGTGTATACATAGAAATTAACGAAAATTTTATAATTAATTACCATGTAAAGAGAACAGTGTAAAGAACGATAGCCAAATCAAGGTGCCAATTTGATTGAGAGCTGAGCCTCTGAGCTCGGAGGAGTGACCATGCTCTATAAGCCAGACCACAAAGCCATTATAAATAGTTATAACTCCAGTTAAAATCCACATAACTTTCGTGAATGGCTTCATAAATAGCCATGTTTTATTAGACGTCTGTCTCAGTACTGGTACTACCATAACCAGTCCTGGTTGTGTGTAGGGAAGTGTGAATTCTGCATGCTTAAATCGGTCGGAAACTATTGTTATATCACCCACTACTGCATCAAACTTCTACGATCCAATGCATCAATTTCAAACACACACATCATAACATATCAGTAAAGAGGATC